>OY982564.1:8789457-9389457 GCA_963859945.1 Euplagia quadripunctaria | reverse complement strand
GTTGAGTAGAGTATTCTATTAAGCTGTGTGGTTGTGATCAGTTTGTCGAAGATGTGACCCAGCCATGGAAGTTTCTAAACTCAAAAAAGAAATAGTACATATTAAAAGTTTTCTTTCAACTTAACAAAATAGAAAATAACCACGAAATAGATTTTAAAATACCGGCTTGGGTATGTGGGTTGACGTCGGCAATGTACAGTTTAGTTATATATTTTTATCCGAGATACATTTAGTACCTCTCAATTTAATAGATAACAATAGCACAGAATCTATAAGTGGAGCTTGCTTGGTATAGAGGTCAAATATAAACAAACTAATAAAATTAGAAATTCTTACCTCTAAACATGTTTTTACGATATCTGCAGTTGTCTTGCTGCCTGATTCATAAGTTTGTACACTAGAATGCGCAATTGAAACTGCTTGTGTTTGTGCAGAAAATGCTCTCGTTGGTATTTCCTCAGTCTGCATTTCCATATCTGTAGACTCAACCTTATCTGTCTGCATTTCAATATTGCAAGATTTCATGTGCAATTCAGTTATTGACTCGGCAAATTCAGCCTCCTCTATTATTAAGTTCTCGGTTAGTTTAGAAGCATAATCTGTTAAAACTTTTTTAGCTACTATTACTTTAGGAGCCTTTATACATAATCTGTTCACTTCAAGTTCTGTCAGCTTAGCCAAATCTCCTATGGTTTCTATTGTTCCTTCTAGTTCTTTAATGAGTAAAGACTTCATAGCCGGTGATGACAATTCACTAGCAATGTTTTCTATAGAATCTTTACAGTCCATTAAATCTTTGCAAATAGGATCAGTATTATTTAATTCACTGGTTCTAACGACTTCCGCTACGGGTGTTTCGTCTAAAGAAAATGCTTGAGAGTCATCAGGAATAGTGATGACTTCGTTTTCTGTAAAACTTTCAACAGTTTTAGTGAGCACAGTGTCTAATTTGAACACATTGTCTAATCGCTTTGGAGATTTTTGAGGTGTATGCTGACGCAACTGTCTCTCAAGGCGTTTATGCGCCGAATTCTGTGGAGACCGTATGGTCCCTGGTTCTATATATTTCTGCACAGATATTGTCGTTGACACAGGGGGGTCATGGAAACTCACTCTTTTTCTCTGAAAATAATAATAATAATTAATTCTTATAACTTCTCTATTTGTAATTTAAAAAAAAAACGTAGTTTCCTACTTACTTTGCTTGCTGGTGATACCATAGCATCGTCAGTGATCTCCACTAGTTTCCTCTTTAATATGGGTCCTGATGGACTGCAATCGACTGCAGGAAGCGATCTTCTAAACTTTAGAAAATTTTCACTGTCATCATTGTCACTTGTACCATTACTACTACTATCTGTATTTTCTCCAACAGAATTGTATAAAATTCTCAAATTCCTTCTTGCAGGTGTATTTGTCGAACTTTTCTTAACTTCTTCGGACTCATTTCTCTCCGGATTTACGATAGCTTGAACTTTTTCAGGTACACATAAACCCAACATTTGTGCCCCTCTACCCCCTGAGCGCACTTGAGGTCTGTTTTTCTTAAGTGATAACGACGAACTAGGGCTAGTATTTGTCACGGTTATTTCTCCTCTAGGAGGTGATTGGTCTCTTTTATCAGGTGATACTTTATCTTCGGTGAAAACTTCAGGGGAACTTCCTTTTTCAAAAGGCTCCCCATTGCTATGTACAGGAGACGTCAATTTTATAACCACATAGTCACTACTAGTCTCGGGTGAAGGTGACTTTTTGTTGCGATCAGGGCTCATAGTTTTAATGGGTGAAATTTCAATTGTGTTATTTAAAAAATCTTGTTGCCTCTGAACTTCGTCTTTAAAGGGAGAGGATGCGCCACTTGCCTGCTCTTTATCTATAAAAGCAGATTCAGACAATGTTATAGTAGTGTTATCTGCTGTATTATTTTGGATATTATCCATTGCTTTTTCTACAAATTCGTCTTTATCACTTTGGGAATCATTTTCCTCACTACATGTTTCAGGTATGTGGTTATCTGCAACGTTTTCAAGGGATACTTTAGAGGGACAAATATTGTCATCAATATCCATAAATTCTTTAGGTTCTGTTGGTTGAGTATCAGCTTCAGCTACTTCTTGAGATTCAATGGATGTAATAGTGTCCGCGCTAGCAACGGTCAAAGCTGGTAGACAGTCGTTGACTAAAATAACATCTTCAGAAACATCTCTTTCTTCTAAAGGCTCTGTATCCATATTTTCAGTTACATCACCTTGGTTTTTTTCTTCAAGAGCAGTTTTATTTAAAGGCAATACACTATCGTCTTTACTTTCACAGTTGTCTACAGATTTATTAACATCACTTATAATACAATCTAATATGCTTTGCGAGTTATTGACGTCTACACCCTTGTTCAATGAATCCGTTAGTTTTTCTACACAAACAACAGGTATTTTTTTCGGCGTCTTTCTTTTAGGTTTACCTGATACAATAGTTATATTGGAATCCTGTGAACTCTCTATGACATCGTCAGAATTAGGAAACTCATCAGAAAATGATGATTGTTCTTTCTGTTCAGAATCTCTTTCTTGACTTTCCTCTACTACAACAGAAGAAGAAGAAGAAGTATTTTCAGATTCCTTACTTTTCTCTTTCGTTTTCCTTTCGTTTTTTAAACTGCTGACAACGCCTCCAGATTTTGATTTGTTTAACTTATCCGCTAAACTTTTCCTTCGGCCAGAGTTCGCAGTTTCCAAAGCTTTTCGTGTCAATCGTTTTCCAGATTGTATTTTTAGAAATGGATGACCTTCAACCGTATCGATAGCCAACTCTTTCTCAATTCTAGATTTTTTGACAGTACTTTTCTTAGATGCAGATTTTTGTTCATCTGTTTTAGGTGATTGTTTAGGGGTCGACACTTCTTTGCTTTCTTTAGACTGCTTGGGTGGCGACAACACTTCTTTTAACACATTACTGCTTGTTTTTTCTTTGATATCTTCAGTTGTTTTCGGTGTAGATATTTGCTTGGTATCTGTAGTTGGTTGGGGAGTCGTTATCTCAATTTTTGTATTCTTTATTTCCTTAGATGAAATACTTGATTTATTGTTGACGGCATTAGATATAGTATTAAGAGTTAATACCTCTTTACCGAACTTTGATGTTTTAGGAGTATCCATAACTTGTGTTATCTGTACATCTTCAGATATTGTAGATGATGACACTTCTTTAATTTCTTTGGTTATAATAGAAGTTGATACTTCTTTGTCAGCTTTGATTACTTTTGGAGTCGATACTTTAGATGTTTTTGAGTTTGACACTTCTTTAACATCACCAGCATTTTCTGTAGATACTTGTGTTAATAAATTAACTGTAATAGGAGTTGATACATTTTTGACAGCTTTCAACATGTTGGGAGTAGTCGTTTCAGTCACATCCACTGCTATATTATAGGTTGATGTTTCACTGCCATCTGTTGCACCTATTTGGTTAGCGTCTTTAGACGATTTGGGTGTCGATAATTGCCGGACATCATCCGATGTTTTTTGAATTGAAATATTCATAACATCTTCAGGCTTTGTAACAGTAGCAGAGGCGTTAATGTTTTCAACTTTTTTGCTATTGAGACCAAAATCCAAGTTGGACTGTTGATGGTGGGCTATTTCTAGATTTTTACTTGCATTACTAATTTTCTGTATTTTATTAGTATCTTCACTACTAATTTCCGTCATACTTGGATCATTACAACAAATTTCCATATCAGCAACTGGGTCATTAGATTCTTGTATGTTATTGTGACTATTTATCTCATTATTCTCTAAGGTTTGAATCATAATATTTTCAGTATTATTTTGGTTACTTATTAATGAACTGACACTATTATTAGATTCATGTGCTTGGCCTGATTGTACCTCTGGTAGGGAATCACGGCTTTTTTTGAAAGTCAATAATTCTAAGTCTTCAAATTTTTTAGGTTTTCTTTTTAAACGCGAAGGTCTGTCGGCGGATAGTAAGGGAGGCGCCGAATTTACAACATTTGATATTGAATTTTTAACAGATGTCGGCGTTTTATTAATAACCTCCGTTTTACTTTTGTCTTCCGTTGATTCCTTATTTTCTTTTTGTACACCGGAACCTTCTATCAAATTCCTTACATTACGAAAGACACGATCTTTCATAGCCATACGGGGGGATTTAGAACTTTTATTTATAGGAGTAGAAACATCTGCTTTCCTTAAATTCTCTGGTGGTAAGTCATTTGCATTCATGACTTGTTTCTCATTTTCTGAAAATATTGTTTCCAAAATCTTTGGAACTACATTAGTACTGCGTAAGTTTTTCAGAATTTCTGCAGCTGTTTCATTATTGCCTGCTTTACAAGATTTGCTCTCTGATTTACTACTTGAATTAGTGTCCTGAGGGTCGCTTTTCCAGGACATAAGTCTAAATTCATCTTGTGATTGTGACAAATCTTGGTATAAAGCAGGAATGTCTTCGCGTTTTCTTTGCAGTTTTTCTTTTTGATTTTCTGTCAATTTTCTTGGATTAAATTTCCAATTTGATTTTACAACAACATACTCCTCGCCATTTTCAATGACGGTATCTACAATACTCGCTTCTTTTTTCATAGTCCGTTTTGGTACTTCTTTTGTTTGTGGTGTAGAGAATGTTTTACTTTCAGCAGTCAAATCAACATCAATTTCCACGTCTTGAAGCCTCACTTTTTCAATATCAGTTATTACATTTTTTATTTTAGCGTAATTCGTGTCTGCAGATTTAGTTTTTTTCAATATTGACTTCAAAACAGAAAGAATTATACTACGTGTAGAGGAGTGTCCGGATAGCAGAGGTGAGCACCTTAATAAATGGTATGTCATGGCTGGTATAAGTTTCGAATACGAATCCACAGCAAATAATGTTTCCAGGGGTTTCAAAAGACTTGCAACTAAAAGCATAATGTAGGTCACCTAAAAATATTTTTTTATCTATTAATAAAGAACAAAAAAAAATATTAACAGAAGTGAACAATTAAATAAAGACGAAAGAAAAGATACATTGAAGTGGACATACAAACTTGTTAATATACTTGTTAAAATATGAGGGTCTAATAACAAGCAATATATAAATTCGTAAAATGAGACTCCCAAATATTGTGGTAATGTAACCTTATTTGTGCAGAAAAATTATCTATAAGTAAAATATTTCATCATACTTGTAAGCAAAGTATTACGTTTTCTATATCAATTTAAAGTCGACCTGTGCATAGGGCTTAGTAATCGAGGAATATGAGATGCTAAATACTTACTGCTGACTTCGATTCTGACTGCTGTTTACATGCCTGAGTTAATACATGAAGTACATTTTTAACACAAACTAAAATAAGGGCAGTGACTGTGTCATTTACATTTGAAGTGACAATACTTAGTATAGCTACAATCCTGTCGACCAACATAGGAAAAAGTGACTCAAAAAACTCGTAACTATTAATACTTTTTGTAAAATTGAGTAGCAAGTTTATTTCTTCTTCAGATGCCATACCTGTAAATAATATGAATACATGTTTAATATATAGTCATAGCTACGAAGTATAACTTCATTATTATTCAAGCAACATCATATTACTAAAGAATCATCAAACACCCACCAGTGTAACAAGCTGTACCCAAGTTGCCTCATTAAAAAAACAAATGTGCAATGTCAATATAATTAATTCAAACTAGGCTTTACATTAAAATTATTAAAAATAAATATATAAACATTGTTAACCTAAACAAAACTGGCACACAACAAGTCTTAGGAGGATATATCTATATGAAATTTAAAAAATGAAGTTAAATAAAAATGTGCTAATTTTGTTTCTTAATGTTAATTCTGTCTCACTGGTTTTACAATGATCTGTAGATTAAAACAACAGTCACCAAGATTACAGTGAGTGGGTCTTGGGCAGAGTCTGAAGCTTGTTGACTACTGATGGGATCACTTCTGGATGCCTTTTCTAATCATCTGTTGCTCCACTAGATATTTCATACAAATATTAAAATATTCAATTTGACTCACAATTGTCCTCAGTAAATTTATGCTTCAATACAGCTAGTACTATGCACAGTTTGAAATAAACAGTAGAAGTAGACAACCCAGTACAATCACCTACAGAGAACAAAATTTTTGAAATCTCCTTGTCAATTTCAGCCTTATTGAGTTTTGGATACATCAAATCAAATGTTTTGTACCATGTCATTGCTGGGATTTGAACCTGAAATTTTAAATTATAAATACTTATGACTAATGAATACCGAATCGCAAGTTCTAAGGGTGTTATTTTATAGATTAAAATAGGTATCAATAATGTTACAAATCAATGTGTTCCTATAGGGTAATATTAAAATTGATTCAGAGTCATATAAATATAAAAATTCTAAAAATAATCAATTCATATTGTGTTATGTGACTGTGTGTTGTCTCACACACACTCACAGTAATTAAGATTTTTTACTTTTAAAATGCACATGTACATGTGATGATATTATGTTTACAAATAGGATGTTCATTTGAATATAAAAAAATGTGATAACTTCTAATAGATATCAAATCTATATTTACCCTCACAAGACTAAAAATGAATTAAATTAATCTACATTTGGGAGACTATTCCTGTTTTAACAACCTCTCCTCGAATTTAAAATAAATAACAAAATAATATGTATTATATAAGTCAATTAAATAATTATTAATAACTTTATACTAATTTAAGCTCTCATAACACAAAGGGTCTAAGGTTTATTAAAAAAAAAATACCTACTTTGGTAAACACATTGATTGATTTTAATGGCCACAACATCATATCACATGTAATCAGTAAACAACTGTCATATTTCGATTCATATGTAGACTCTGCCAATGCAGTCCATAACATTAATGAATAATCGTTTGGAGGCAAGTCACCTATTAGCCAATCTATGATATTTTTAGGTGTGCACACTGCTTCATCCAACATCAAGTTTGTGACTAGTTTCAATTTTGTCACCAAGTCCTTTGCATGTAGGCTGTAATATAAATAAAATGTAAGTTTTATTCAACTATCAGGTCAACTTATAAAATGAATCAACTTTTACATTTTTTTAATTTGGCGCCATTTCTGAAGACAGCTGTTTGACCAGTGCTGTTATGTAAGCATTAATGTTCTTAACACCTTCAAGACTTAGACGTTTAACTAAATATGTGGCGCCATTTCTGAAGATTTATTTAGGCAGGGTTTCGTCTGTGCCGTTTATTGTAAGAATTAAAGTACCTACTCAACGTCTTTTAGACTCAGGTTTTTAACCAACAATAAGCATGATTAGAAAAAGTGCTAAAATATGCATTAGCATATGCAAATTCCTAGAATCAGATGTCTACACATCACCATTGTATCTCTAACAATGTCAATAATATTTATAAACTTGACTTTGCAATTCAGTATATAAAATAATACTTGACTTAATGACGTAGGAAGTTGTTGGTGATTTGACTGCAAAACAAATAAATTTCTAGAAAAAGCTACCTGTTATAGAATCCATGTAGTGAAGAATCCAGTATGATCTTGACAATCCTGATAATAGGATCATTTGGATTATTATCAGACTTGAAAAGCTCTTTAATTTTTGTATCTTCTTCAAATAATGATAGTATGAGAATGTTAAAACTAATGTCCAAAAACTGGCTGTTTGATTTACACTCCTGAGGTAATAAAACATTACATGTAGAACAGTATTTGAAAACAACTTTTTAGTCAACATAATCAGTAGCATTATTATTTTTTACAGAAACGCATTAAATGTATATGATGTGATATAATGTTAAGATAATATATATATTGTTATTTTAAATTAAAAAAGCTTTAAACTTTTTTATTCAAATATATAATACAGACTGATTAGGAGTGTCACTTTGGAGTTTATTTTCACTGGCACTGGTCTGTAATTATGAAACTTAAAATACACATAAGACTCACTATAGATATACTAGACATTAGCAACACTTTTCATAGGCAAGTTTGCAAACATAATCATAATATACTCTTATTACATTTAAAATTGTACTATTGATCATATTTACCTGCACAAGATGAGCTACTATGGATATTATTTCAGCAAATAAATCTTTTCGTATATTGTTTTCTGGCAATTCACCAATTGTCATAAGAAATGATTTCCACAAGCACATCATTTGCTGTTTAGTCAAACCAGAGTCATTTTTAGCTGTCCTCATGATGACTGATGTCAGTGAATAAATCCAGTGATTCCAGTTATCCACCAAATGTTTTGTATTAATTATTTTGCCCTTCAGTTTGGGTATATTTACACAACCATCACAATTGACATGCCCAATCATGTCTACAATGGCTTCATTACAATGCTTTTTCATATTTGCACATATTTGTCCAGGTGCTACTACAGATTTATCCACAGCATTGTGTCTTCCAAAGCAGAAATGTAAGAATGAAACCAATACCATGTCAAGAAACTTATCCATTTTATTCTGGAATTTTCTTATTAAATGCCACCAACATTTGAACTTTGCTAGAGATGTCTCCTCATGTTTAGCATTGTTTGATTTGAGGGGAATGATTAGTAGTTTTATTCTTTTGTTTATATTACTTTCATTTGTTTCAGTAGAAAAACTGTCAATGAGTACATTCCAGCATTCAAATGCTTTACATCTGTTTCCTACATCCAATTTAAATGCTGCCTCTACAACAGGCAACATGGAATTTATAGGAGTACCAACACTGCTCAGAGATTGTGTTATTTGATGTTTGAGTAGCCTTATGAAGACTATCCATAATCTGTACCAAGCATCACTGCCTGCGTATAAAAGGTTTTTCATTGTAGCTGGGTATCTATAAAATAAAAATGTTGTGAAATATTGAATGCCTAAATAATCAATTTTACATTGTAATGTTAAGTGTATCATTGCCTCACAGAATACTTCGTGTCAAGGGGAACTTCAATTATATCAAAAAGGAATGACAGAACTCTGCCTAGTATTAAAATAGATAAAATATAAAAATGCTTACTGTTTTGTATTACAAATACATTCTAATATGTTGTACCATGGTGAATTGTAAGCATAGTCTACATGTACAAGATCATCAGTCAGTAGTTCAAGTATTTCTATATTAGTTTCTGAACCCGCAACAGTCATGTGTGCCATCACAGTTGGTATGATCTTTGAAAACCAAACTGATACTCCGAATTCAACAAACTCTTTTTTCTTTTCTCGAGGAAGTAGTTTTAGTAATTTGTGTAAAAGATTGCACACCTAAAACAAATTTATTTTATTAGTAATATATAATACTAACTAAGTCTAAGAAATAATCAATGTCCTAGCTAAGGACAAGTTTGAGAGAACTAACATTATGAAAAGAAAAGATTTATAAGTACTTGTGTTATTCAAAAATCTATATACTAATAGGTGAAGAAAATTCTTTCTTTTTTAAGAAAATTTAACATAAGCTATGTAAAATTTGGAATGCTTAAAGTTTATTGGTAAAAGAATTAGAAAAACCTAACAAATAAAAAAAATACTGTTATAAACAAAAACATAAAGTTTTACGATAAATAAAGAGAATAATAATAATTGTTTATTTCAGACTGAGTCCATAAAATTTGTTAGTAACAATGTTCTTAGCCTAGTGTTAGTAACATCAGTCAAGCGCTTGGTCTCACATGCAGGCTTATCCAGTGTGCTATCAGTACAGAGTCCATTCGACCGGCGCAAGAGGCCAGGATGGCATTGGGGCTGCTGCGCACCCGCACCATCATTGATGCACAGCGTTTACGCATGATTGCATGGAAGCCGTCTACGTGCGCCTCCGCAAACATACCGCTCGTGCTACAGTACCGCAGCAGCCCCATCAACACCCTGAACGCATTATTGTACTGTATACGCAAGACCTCATAAGACCTCTGCATGTAATTGACCAACAAACTGCATGTGTAGAAACTTTGGCAGAAGGCCCTAAATACTTATAAAGCCCATGAAATAATTTTTACAATAGAAGTTTACAGATAGTTTTACAGGTCAGAAACATACCAATGTATCACCAATATTCACCAAAAGCTTCCAGATGTACCAGAACAAAAACTAGACATTACCGTAGAACATTGACGTTTGAGCATTTTGCACTACTGGCCATGGTCACATGCCAACGCAGAATGAGTCAGCCTATGACCAGACTGAGTCACGGTAACTCACTTATACATAATTTCTTACACACAATCTTTCTTACACATATTAATCAACTTCTTATGTTAGCAACATACCTGCAGTTTGATATGGGTTGGTATTCTAGTATGACAGCACAAATTGAGTGTTTCTATTACATCTTCATAATGTTGTTCACTTAATATCATCAGTGTGTCTTCTGGATAAGTTGACAGTGTATCAATGCACAAAGCCATTAGTGATTCTACCTTACCTAATAAAGCTATTGTTTTCAAGAGATTTATCACTGCTGCTGCAGATGGTACTAAGTCGGGTGGAGGATCATAACTGCCTACCTAGAAATTTGTTAGCAAACATTATAATTTATGCACTATATAATAAAAGTTACAAAAAATTATACCAAGTTTTATTACCTTAACTTTTGACAAAATCGCTGGAATTATGTTAATAACAGTGGCTGTGTACTTCATTATCGGGATATCATGGACGCATACGGCAAGTAGCCGTTTCAGATCTTCTATGTTAAGATGTTCATCCTTCTCCAAGGCAGTTTGTATTGTTTTATAATTCCGAACTCTAATTATATGATAGTCCAGATCATACTCTTCCAAATTTTCTAGTGCACTTTGCACATCTGTGCTAGTTGTAGCTTCTTCCGGCATTTCTGAAAAAGTGCCCGGACAATGCATTGACTACAAAGTATGAATCGCTTAAATGTCAATCTGTTTTATCTATTGGCACAAGGTAAATTTACTGTAAATAGGTAAGTATGTATATAACAAACAAAAGCTTTCTTTACAGAATACATTTGGCTGTCTCTCAGCACCAACGATTACGAGATAAAACGATGTCAAGTTTACACTTAATAATATCTATATAATACAAGCATGCTACTATAAGCGGTATATATTTATAAAGTACAAATTTCACACTATTTACGTACTTATTTAGAATACAATGTAAGCTAGTTTGAGGTACGTTATTAAAACTCGTAAATGCAACTGTAATCAGACATCATTTCAAAATGGAACTAAATAAAAAGCATTTTGACATCCAACGCATTTCTGGCGCGAAGTGCGACAGTTGGGCTGTTGCCACTTACAAATTTCAATACTTTCTTCCAAATTATGCCTTGAGCCTACATTTTAAATTAAGGTAACATCGAAGGATAACATTATGGTGGGCTTACACGCACGCCGCGCAGCCTGGCATGCAGCCCGGCAGCGGCACGCAGCCTGCCACGCAGTCAACGCACTTAAATAAAATAATCACGCAAACATGTACAAACAGCCTATTCACATACGTGTGCCTGTGCTTGTGCTCGTTGAATGTCCGTTTGAACGCGAGCGTGTAAATGCACCATTAAACATTAAACGTAGACAGCGATAGCATTCTCTGTCTACGACTTTAAAGAAGAAATTATGTAGGTATGTATATATCATAAACTTAAAACTTAGTATACAACGTATATATACTAAGTTTATGGTATGTATTGGAAATTCTACTTTTCTTATTCATTATGTCCACCTTGTCGCGGTGTTTGTTACAAACTCCTCCGAAACAGCTGGACCGATTTTTATAAAACTTTGTGTGCATATCGGGTAGGTCTGAGAATCGAATCGGAAATCTATTTTTCATACCCCTAACTGATAAGGGTGACCCACCCATAAATATTTTTTTTATTTTTATGACATTGTTTTTTATATTATTATGATTTAGCATTTAAAAATACATAAAACTTCAAATTTTCACCCTTCTAGCCTTCTACGATCAACCCCTGTTTTTAATCGCGATTTTTATTATGATATTACTCTGTTCCATCCACAGATCTGCAACAGGGTTGCAAGATTATGGCAATCGAGACTGTCTTAAGTTGGCGAGGAGAAGTCGTTTTTAACCTTTTTTTGCTATTTCAACTGTTCGTTAACTGTTCTTCATTGTTTGATCAAAATTTTTACTTGTTCGATCTTAGTTTTTTTTTTTTAAATAAAATAAAAAATTACCCTCAAGTTGGCGGGGAGAAGTCGTTTTTTGACATTTTCTTTTTGCTCTTTCAACTGTTCGTTAACTGTTCTTCATTGTTCGATCAAAATTTTTATTTGTTCGATCTTAGTTTGTTTTTTTTAAATAAAATAAAAAATTACCTTCAAGTTGGTGGGGAGAAGTCGTTATTTTTTTTTTATTAATTATACATATTCGAATTCAATATTCTTAGTTAAGACAAGACAACGTCTATCGGGTCAACTCGTATTATATACATAAGATCGACACATAATTATAATATATATTCGAATAAAAACTTTCGTGAGTGGTATTCATATTAAGTTAGGATATACGGTTTTACTCGCGTGTATATTTCGGGGAAGCCCGACAAGTTTCAATAGAGACAATGGATGGGCATTACCTCCAGCCTGGCGACCGGCCTTGATAATGATGTCCCACGAAACAGTTACGGCTCCAAATAGTGACACAGTGAGTTCAGTATGTACCACAGTGCCTATGATAAAAGACTTCGCAACACAACGCAATGGAAACGCAGGCGTCCACATCCCGGCAGCCGTTACGACAAATAAATCGATGGGACAGACGACAATCCAGTCTGGCACCTGCAACCGATGCGGCAGGACACCTCACCCCTTGATAAAGGGCCCCGAAACTAGATGGGCATTCCCGAAATATACACGTGAGTAAAACCGTATATGTTAACTAATATAATAAATTTGAAATAGCATTTCGTCTCTTTTTTTCTTATGCATACCTTAATGAGAAAAGAGAGGAAATAGTTTAGAGTGACGTCATGAGTTTATCAATTCGTAACCGGCACGCCATTTAAATCGTCGGGTTGCTTGGTACCTTCATCTCCTGTCAAACGGTTGTGGTTCGAAATATTTTTTTGTTTTCTTGCAAAATACGTCTATGAACTAGTTTTAATAGTATGCAACTTTCGTAGTTAAATATCGATGTAGGAACACAAATAATACGTGTATAACCGTTATACACGTATTATTTGTGTAATTCGTTACGAATAACAGTATAATATTGTTTGGAATGTGATATGTATAAGACGTGACCAAACGTAGTAGTAACCAAGTGTAGAAAATTCGTGGGAGATATGGCTCTCCCACGAATTTTCTACAGAAAACCGGTAGTAAAGCAATGCTTCGTTGTATTTCGCCGAGTGAGTGAGGTTACCGGAGGCCCTAACCCTTCCCTCTCCCCCACTTCCCCCCTTCCCCTACTCCCACCTCAAAGGCCGGTAACGCACTTGTGCCCATGGGCGGCGATAGTCACTCACCCCATCAGGTGCTCGTTGGCCTCCTAAGCCTTAAAAAAAAAGAATATAGAGATTAGAGCGTGTAAGTTTCACCGTTCACCGAAGAACTTACAAAATCGTCTTTCTGTGGATACTTATTACAATCCAAAAGTCAGTTCATCATAAAAATGCGAGAGTAATTATAAATAGAGGTAAATTTATAGATTTCTTTTTGGCAAAATGTTCTGTTTATTCATTGTGAAATCCGTCCGTTACTGGCAGAAAATTCTAATGAATTTCTACTCAGAATGATGATCTGTATCTACTATTTGAAGATTCGGCAGGCCTTTTCTTACACCCCTTATAAGGAAGATGTTAGCTAAGAAAGTTAATCACTAAAATCAGTATGTTGTAATAAATACAGTTGAGTTCATCGTATATATTTATTTGCATAGATACTCATAGCTACTTCTCGCTACTATAATTATTTAATACTCCATTAAATTTATTTAAAAAATTAAGGAGATTTGACTGAATGGTTACCTGGAACAATATAGGTAGGATTGCCGGTGTCAATTCCATTTTCTTAAAAATGGTGTTATTTTTAGCCCATTGAAGTTTTCTTCGGATATCAAGTGGGACCCTTAGATTATAATATAGTATGAACTATCCGCAAACCATTGCTTTGGTCGCACCCCTCGCCGAAAAAAAGGAGGAGGTTCTCAAATCAACTCGTATATACAGAATGTATTTGATAATAGAACACTTACTTAAATCACTGAAAGGGTATGTCTCTAGCACGCAGTTACAATGAGGATTTTGAAAAAAAAAACTATCCGTTTACAAGTTATGAACGTTTGAATTTCCAGGTATTTTTGCCTCCGTTTTTCATAAAAGTAGGTGGAATGTGTAAAGTTAAAGATTTTAAATGGTAGATACATATTTTTTTTATGGTGTGTGTGATATGATAATGGCTGAACCTATTAAAAACGCCTACGAGCAAAGTTACCCAATAAGAGAATCGAAAGGTCAAAATAAGACCACATGGCGGAACAAAAAGCTTGAAAAGCTAAAGAAAAGCATTCGACGTTCTTTCAATAGGGCTACCAAACCGGAAAAGTGGAAACGTCCTGATAGAGTTCAACAAAGAGATCAGAAAAGCCAAAAGAGCGTCATGGCGACGTTTCTGACAGGATATTGCACAAACGCACAAAGCAGCAAGAATCCAAAAAGTACTCGCCAAGACACCAAATAGCTATCTAGGTTTGCTTAAAAACTCAGACAGCACCTACACGCGCACTGAAGAGGAAACACTGAAGTTTTTAAGAATCACCTACTTCAAGAATCACACATTTCTATTTGAAGTCGGTGCCAGCCAATTCTGATAGGTAGTAGATAGATACTACCTACAACTATCTACCTACTTGCTTCATACATACATTCTATCTACTACCTACTTGGCTTGGCTGGCACCGACTTCAAATATATGAGTGGGTAGCGCTTATAATAATTATATTGATTTATTTATTGTGGTGTTGAAGCCGGTTTAATTTTTTTTTATAAAAATAATTTATTTTACAATTTTTAGTGCAATTAATCCCTTTACAAAATTTCTGTGTCTTTGCTGTTCGCCGTTGAGGAGATCCACCTCCTGACTCCATCATCAGATCAGCTCAATAGTACCAGATCATTGCATTGTTACTAAACTTACATAAGTGTGCAAAATTTCAGCTCAATCGGAAACCGGGAAGTAAGTCAAAATTGACTTATAAGATTTTATTACATTGTTAGTTAGTTAGTTTTCTTCGATTTCCTTGAGATCATCAGATCCTCACTTGGTGATATTGGGACCACCTCGGGAGTATACCCTTTCGAACTAAAAAATATTTTTTTTTTAATCGGTTCGCAATTGGCTAAAATATCGATGAACACACACAAAAAAAAATACATACAGACGAACATAAAACCTCCTCCTTTTTGGAAGTCAGTTAAATATATAACATGAGGAATAACAGATCAAAGCGTATTAACTCCGTCAATATAATTTTTGAGATAAAGGCATAATCCATATTAATTATAATTTTTATTATATCCGCATTTGGATTTAATATTGTTTGAAACATAATGTACTTTTGGTTCTTTTGTACTTGTAATAAAAAGTACTTAATATGTTTTGATGCGTCATAATTCGACATGAGTTAGAAGGATTAACAAAGATTAAAAATCCGTTTCATAGTAAATTATTTCGGTGGACGGAGTTAATACGCTTTGACCAGTTACTCCTCTGGACTCCTTTGAACCACTGAAGACATGAAATCCTAGTCACTTTGTTTACCTGCATGTACAAAAATATAGGTAGGTATATAAGAGAACATAATAAAGACAGAGACCCATTCTGTTTTGACTCAGAATTAGCATTATCAAAATAATTAAGCAGCTGTGTCAGGAAGTACCTTAAAATATACGTACGTCCAGTGGGGTTTATTTATAACGTAAGTATTTTAAGTAAGGTAACTTGTACCTACTGGCAATGATGCTTTCAAGGTTATTGTTGAAAAATAAAGAGATGTTGTGTGATTTATGTCCTTGCGCTTCCAACACGAATGCACCACCTACATATCTACCTCATTACTTATCGCCCACCTTTAAAATCCCCAATCAGGTGTCTTCAATGTGGCAGGTAGCTAATTTTGATTTAAGCACCATCAGCTGCTTGTAGTGTTTACTAACACCCACTCGTCACATTCTCACAGACAACACTTGCAATAAACATAAGTATTGTACTAAATTATCCCACACAATGATAAATAAATATCTAGTTATATGTTATCTACTAGTTTAATAATAGCGAGGCAAGTAAACCATGTTTACAGATTTCCGCTTCTATTTTGACCAAATCGATTTAAAATTGTAAAAACAATGCTAAAAACAGCTTTCAAAGTTCGCGTGTGAACCTCAGTTCGTTTACATTTCTAATATCTATTGCATCTTCCCCGACATTCGTTGCGGTGGCTCGCACACGCCTCGCCATTTGAAGACAAATACGACCGCGTGCGCCCGTGCATATGTGCTTCATAACTCTCCCGCCGATTGCATCGTTCGTTTGTCGAATGTCCACTCAAACCGTGCCTAGCATAACAAACAGTGTTTCCAAGCATAGCATATAAATTACACAGTATACCATATCTGGTCTGTACCGCGAGAACGTGTGGTGATAGTTATGTGTCTAAATGACTGGTGCTTCAGTACGCAAAATATCCTAGAATCGTTGTGACTACTCCAATAGTGCTCGTGTGTTTAATTTATTAAAGATAATGCCAGGACATGCAGGCAGCCCGTACTGGGCCGCAGTTGATTTCGATAGCGAAGGTGAAGAAACCCAGACTGCCATGGGTAATCATAGGGTATATTTGGATCCATGGGATAATGAGGCGTACGGAGTGATGCAAGCCGAGGCAACGGAATCAAGTCAAGGCGACAATTTTAACTCGTTTGCCGGCGAACCAGTCAGTGCTAGTTTTTATTACGTTCCTACAAAAAACTATGATTCTGGAGAGGAACCGCCGCTCCCACCTCCTAGGTGGAAGAAAACACCGCCTGAAGAAGTCCTTGCACCAGACTATTCAGTGTATAGTCGTAAAGTATCAAGAGTTGTTGGCCCCGACTATCCACTGGAAACTGCAATTTACGGCGAGAGACCAATAAGTAAGTTACCTATTTGAATATCTTTCGTTATCAATTGAATACATAGGTCATCACATCATGCTTTAATATTACCTGTTATTGGAGCAAAATGCATTAATATTCTTACTACTTTATTAATGTATTTTCCTCTAATAGCGGGTACTTAATATTAATTAAAGCATCTCACACTATCACAAATTTGAGTGGACATAGTTATCGGAGACACATTTATTAATAAGCAGATATAGAAAGTGAATAAGTACCTAGTTCAGAAAGCGTGCGATTAGAATCTACATATTACTTAATACAAATTTATTCAACAATATGTGTGTCTATGGATATTTCTACAATACAATTAAGTAAACAATTTTTTTAAGGATCCTCTAACTGTAGAAGAAAAATGAATGTCATGTCTAGTGCTTACCCTAATTTGACGTTGTCAATAGTTGTCACATCCTCTGACACCGTTTTACAATGATTAATTTTTTCTGTTTTAAACACGTAGAATGACATAACATTTTTGTAACCGAGTTCAAAAGAGGATGACGTTTTTTGTTGTTCTTTTGTTATATAATATATCTGAACCGATGCGCATCTTTCTTTTTTTTAACGATGCCTAATTTGTCCGAAATGTCAAATTTAAATTGCAAAGTTTGGCCGAGAAGGTATGCTGTATTTTTGTAAACCCGTATTCTCCTTCAAAGTAAGAAATTTAAGTAGTAGTTAAATTGTATTTTCTTTATATATTTCACTAGCAGCGCCCCGCGGTTTCACCCGTGTAAGTCCCGATCCCGTGGGATGCCATATTTGGGTCACTGTCTTGACGTAATATGTATATATCTCCTAATGTTTCGTGTCATGTAATGGCCTTTGATTAGACATATATATAATCAAAGGTAATGGCAGTAATCTGTACTTAAGCGTACTTGTCAGAAATAAATAAATAAAATAACTTAATTAGGACATAGAATCATAGCTGGAAAGAAAGAAATATTATGTTTAATTATTTATTTTCAGAAAAATACATATTGTTTACAGATAATCCATACACAATAGTATATAAGTACTTAGTAATATCTATAAAAATTTTGGTAGGTAATAAAAATAATGAGATTATTAAACCATATAAGCAGCTGGGTTACAAATAGGTACTATAGCCAGGTAAACAGTATTAGAAATCGTCAGTGTCTCGAGGTAACGCCCTGCTGCCTTCATAAACAGATATTCAGAGCATATGAATATGTAGACATATTCGTATGCTCTGAATATCTGTGAAACTTTGATTTTTGATCAGACACTTGTGTCTGATCAAAAATTAAAATATCATTGATGTATCTAACAACACGCGACAGCGGCGCGAACTGACCGAGGTTGTGCTTATTTAGGGCTGCCATCCGTCCGGGTTTCCCCGGATTTGTCTTAGTTTAGAGGGCGTCCGGGGAGCGTTCGGGCGGGGTTTTCAAAAAGCGTCCGGGTAAAACCCGGACTCTCCGTGCCAGGGGCACCTTATAATTATTAGATGAACAAGCTGTTTAAATTAATAAATAAAATGGAATCTGTGTTTTTTTAATGTGTCCGGAATTTTTGAAGAGATTGTCCGGCGTCGGCAATTTAAGTGATGGCAGGCCTATGCTTGTTATATGTTGTGTTTTACAAATCATTGACCGATTCAGATTTATGTATATGTGTCCCCCGCAGTTTCACATGCTTTTATGACCACTGTTCCGCTCCTAAAGGACGTCGTGACATAAGCGCGTTTAAACAAACAAACAATCGAACAGAAAAAAACTTCAGCTATTCATTTTCAGCTTTCAGCTATTGATTTTACAACAATAAATATAATTACAATATTAGTGTTATACACAGTATGATTTCCATAACAAATAAGAGTGTTAAATAACACTCTTTTTATAGATTTTTATTTACCGTTCAAGAGGGCGTCAGAATGCTAATTCTGTTCTCCACACATTGGTGACATATGACTAAATGTAGTTACATCACTCATTTCTACTGTAACCAGTTTAAATTTTTAAATTTATTTATATATAAGTAACTATCAGCGCCCCGCGGTTTCACCCGCGTAAGTCCCGATCCCGTCAGAATATCGGGATAAAAAGTAGCCTATATGTTAATCCAAGTCTCCAGCTATCTACATACCAAGTTTCATCGCAATCAGTTCAGTAGTTTTGGCGTGAAAGAGTAACAAACATCCATCCATTCATCCATACTTACAAACTTTCGCGTTTATAATATTAGTAGGATAGAATAGAATAATCTTTATTGGAAACCAATAAAATATTGCTTAAAACAAATACGCAAAGTGGATATTATTATGTACAATGTATTTATTGTTATTTCAACCCAAGGCATGGCCCGCACAAATACTAAAGTTCAACTATAAACTGCACGGGTAGCGCAATGTTTTAAAGTGGTCACCTCGCCACTACGCCGCGCCGAGTGCTGTGAGTTCGATTCCTACAAGGGACAAAAATTTATGTGATCCACGAATCGTTGTCCCGACTCTGAGTGTTCTTTGTGTCCGTTGTTTCAATGGTTGTAAAGTCCCCCGCGACATAAGAATCTTTCCTAATTCAAAAATATTTGATAATATAGAAATAGAAGAAAGAAAAGAAACTACATTTTGATTAGATACCTATGTGGAGGAACGGGTGTTATGTCCTTCCAACACAAAGACAGGATCCTCCGACCAGGCGAGGTGATCATGCCTGAAGGACCGCGGCCCAATAATTGATGTTGGGAAGTTGTATACAATACTAATCGGTGCGACAACTATCACTGCGCGATGCAGGATTAGTAGTTACTACGTAGTCCAGCTTGTCTTCGCTAGATGATGTTGAAGTATATTTTTGATGTATGTCGAAGTCGCCACACGTACATTAAATGTTACCCTTAGTTTGACTACTGTTTATGATCGCTGTTCTGCTCGAAATGGTCTTAAAGTAATGTTAAATATCATAAGCTAACCTTTATCAAAAAATTGGGATATGGGGCTATCAGTTGTAAAACGAATTCGTCAAATCCGACTGGTTGTTCTCCAAGAGATCAGTAGTTCACTTCAACCAAAAAAACAAACGCTTAACTAGCCAGTAGTAGAGAGTAGAGTTTGTTTGTTTGGTTGAACGCGCTAATCTCAGAAACTACTAGTTCAAATTGAAAAAATATTTTAATGTTGGATAGCCCATTTATCGAGGAAGGCTATAGGCTGTATAGAGCATCAATGAAAAATGTTGCAAAAACGGAGAAAATTTACAAACGCGGACGAAGTTGCGCCGGTCAGCTAGTATAATAATACTAGCCGTCAACGCAGATTCACCTACGTTTATGGTCACTACTCCGCTCCTATTGGTCTTAGCGTGATGTAACATAGCCTATTTAACCTTCCTCAATAAATACTTTATCAAATACAAAGTTTTTTTTTAATCCTACTGGCAGTCCCAGAGATTAGCGCGTTTAAACATACAACAATCAAACAAAAAAATCTCTTAAGCATTATTATATTAGTTTAATAGATTTCACAGTTGTAATTGTGGTTGTGTAGAACAATAGACACGACATTATCATTCCATGGTAAGACGTAAATTAGGGATTTCACAGAACATTGCCAATTAGTAATCAAGGTTTTACTAAATACAAGACGTAGATAAATACATATTAAGTAGTCAATCAATGGTAGGTTTGACCTTATGACTTTCGCGTTGCATAATTAAAATATATACCACACGGCAGTGTATGTTTCGCAGATAACTACATTGCATTGTAACTACAGTGAGGGTCGTCAGTAACTCACCCTCAATGTTCATTCTGCTTTAGTTTTCTTTCAAATACTGGGAAACTCACCTCTACGTCTTATTTTGAAACCTTACTGTGTTCAAAAAATAATAAGTAGGTATATTGGAGGTGTTGAATTTTGTTTTGAGTGGATAAATTCCTGAGCCTTAATGGCTCTGGTTACAGCCTGTTATTCTTGTTGTAACTGCTCGGACTATATAATAAACTGTTGAACATACGTGTAATACATACTATTTAACTAAGAATACAGGTTAAAACAGTACTTAGGACCATAAACCGATCACATTTTACTCTTTCGTAAATTCAACTACTACACTAAACCACTAATAACTTGATATATCTCACATACGGCTGTATGATCCCTACCTAGGCAGAGCCTGTACAATGGTAACCAGACCGCTGATAAACATACCCACACAGTTTCTAAATTTTCTAAATACATACAAACTATAGATGAATTACACTAAGATACAGTACAAATGATTGATCATAGACTTGAGTCTATGAATATGAGCTGCGCCCCGCGGTTTCACCTGCGTAAGTCCCGATGCCGTGAGAATATCAGGATAAAAAGTAGCCTGTGTTCATGCAGGTGTCCAGCTATCTACATACCATATCATCGCAATCGGTTTAATAGTTTTTGCGTGAAAGAGCAACAAACATCCATTCATCCTCACAAACATTCACGTTTATAATTTTAGTAGGATAACAGGTTACTCTTTCTATGACATTCACAGGAATTCGTCGTTTGCTGCTCTTATATCTTAGACGTTAATCAGCAAGCCAGGATTAAATGTAAATTATGACCTTCATGAATATAAAATTCTGATCAACGCTGCGCTTTCTTGCATTAAATATGAAGTTTGTGACCACTATGGTTGCAAAACCCTGTACCGTTTAATACCTAGTTCTAGAAGTGTACACTGTACATGCTCATGCCTATAACAGAGAGGAAGCTATCACAATAAATCTATACTTAAACAAACAATAGTTTGCTGGCACGTTAAGTTTTGCCATTCCTTAATTGGGATGCAGAACTTCCATGGTCATTGTGTGTGATATGTGTACAGGTGCCTACCTACACAAATGTACTATCTATAGTGCCTAAAGACAGACAGCGTTTGATATCTGAAGAATATTCCTAGAATATTCGGATAAATCATTTCTACTACTCACTAATTTGCCAATTTTGTGTTCTATATTGCCTCATCTTTAAAATGGAGTAATTACACTCACCACTGCTAGTAAATACTTGTACTAATTGTTGTATAAGTAGAAGTTCCCCGCGCTTTCACTGGCGTTAAATTTGGTATACTTCTCGTTTCACGTACTTGTCTAGAGTTTAACAATTTGGTTTTCAATTAACATAATCGTCATCAGAGTTAGTAAACTTATTCTGTTGAACTCGTCTAAACGAATCAAATAAGCGAGAACTCGAGCAGTTTACTAGTAGCCTCTGAAGATTTCCACTATCTACTTCCTGGCTCCATCATCAGATCAGACCCAAGATGTTAAATTATAGTATTGTCATCCGAACTACATATACATAGGTACAAAGTTACATTTCGATACGACAATAGAAGTAGGTTATAATTCTTTAACAAAAAACCGACTTCAACAAAAAAAACTTTTCCATAAAAGACTTATATATGGTTTTCTCATGGATGCCATTGTCAGAACTGAAATGCCTGCCAAATTGAAATGGGACCACACGGGAAGCACCAGCTTTCAAATAAAAAAAGAATCATCAAAATCGGTTAACCCAGTCGAAAGTTCTGAGGTAACAAACATAAAAAAAAACATACAGTTGAATTGAGAACCTCCTCCTTTTTTGAAGTCGGTTAAAAATTTACTTCCAAAATTTGTTTACATAATTAGTTACTTAAAAGTAAAAAGCGTGGTAAAAATAAACGGAATCCTATTTATTTATCTATAAAATAATTTTTAGATATTTTTATTGAGTTATCATTAAATTCATTCTTCCAGAGGATCGTCGACGGTCAATGTTTGTAGAAGAGCCAACGTACGTGCCTCACCCAATGCTGTACGAGACACTATATGGATGTGTGCCACCAGGATACATGCCTCCACCTCCTAGACCACGCATGTCAGTAACTCATCCCCCGGAGCATATAATGGCCGGCCTAGGATATGTCAACCCGAGGAGACCGTCCAGGTAACGTTACTCAAAATATAAAATTAAACATTTTGAAGAGTAAGTCGTACGTCTAGTAACTATTTTATACAAAATTACTAGATAAATCTTAATCAGTAGGTATGTGCTATTCAATTTAGCAATCTTTTTTTGGCCCTGAAGAATCTACTCAGTTAAATTTTGAAATATGAATCGTAAAGACTCTTCGCCTTTTCGTATTAATTGTTTAAATACATACTGTATTTTTTTTTTGTAAATAAAAACAGTTTACGTAATTGTTTAACAAGTTTTTTTTATCGTATCGTTAGGTACATGAATAGACAGTAGCCTAGAATTAAAAAATGTATAATAAAATGATACTTATGCTAATGCATGAAGCTAATGAATTTCCAAGAAAATACACTTGTCTAAGTTGTTTTAATAAATTAAGTTTTGTGAATATAATGAATGCTATATGAACAAGAAAGTTTGAATAAAAAGGTGTGTGTCAGCTCCGACCCACGACTGGAGTTTACAATTTACTGTAGGTTCACAGTATATATTCTATATATATATATATATATATATATATATATATATATATACATACATATATATTTTCTACATAAAGGTATATAAACATATCTACTTACATGTGTCGAGGATAAGGAGTAAACTCCAATAAAGCACAAAAAGCGCAACAAAGCGTTAAAGCGTTACGCTGCCCTCATATTTTTCATATTTTTTTCATACCGGGCGCCTTATATGAAAATCGATTCTTAAGGAGTAAACTCCAAAAACCGTAGCCGCATAATATCTCGATGTTAGAAGGTACATGTTCTATTCAATCAACACTTAATACCCATGCAATGTTTTAGATTTGTATAAAACAACTGACTATAATGAAATACATCCTGTTGTTGACCTAGGTAGTTTAATAACGAAGATCACACAACTCGAGGTACCTACTCATCGTTTCGTTTAATACGTACCTACATTAGAGACATAATGAGGTGCAGACATACTTTTAGCAAACGTTAAAGAAAAAGTACTTAACGCAGTTTATTTACGAGATTACTCTCTTCAACGTCAGTAAACAACGACAAAACACGAGTCGATTTCACACTAATGATATAAATAATAGACATCATGCGCGGTAAACATCTGCGGCAGATTTCTACGCTCTGCATCTAGGTACCTACATAACCACTCTCAAAAGTATAATTACAGCAAACTATCTTATAGGTAGGCACACTCCGTTCCTGATAGTGAAACTAGATAATAACTCTAAGTCTCTAGAAATCGTGATGGTAAATAATATAGACACAGACACGACACCGACCAAGGTAACTGCGCATTTTCTAAAACTAAAACGTTAATCGTTAAATACGCATTAGTTTTAAAAAACGCAGTTGTTAACTGTATTTACTATTCATTTACGAGGGCAATGTTTATTGAAAATAATAGTGGCTTGCGTTTGCCACTTGCCATTTCAAACAGCAGGGTTTCAATGCAAAGTTCTCGTTCCCAGCGCCAATGCGTGACTTTAACTTCCACGGAAAGTTCAACGACAAAAACATCCAGCGTCAGTACACTGTGTGAGGTGAACATTTTTGTATTATAATAACAAGCATTGTAGGTACATCAGTCGTGTGAACAAGCACCAGTTTTTTGTTTCCTACAAATGAAAGTTGCACTTGTGAGAATAGAACTCGACTACGTTTGTATTTAATGTATTTATGTAGGGAAACTTGTTCCTAACATTGACCTCGGTGTGCATTATATATATTTACGCAATTACTCATAGTCATAGTGCGATGGCTCTTTTTATTTTATGCAACAGTATCTGCATAATAGTAAAGTAGAATAACTCCGGAGAAGTGCTTTAATAAATGTTAATTTGACAAATAATAATTCGTCAATCGAAAATATTTCTAGATGGTCTATCCATCTGCGAAAAGATGATGTTGACACCAGTGGCGTAACTATACCATCTGGGGCCCGTGGCTAATTCTTCGGATGTTTGTGAGTCTGACTCGCACTTGTCCGTTATTTTCTAATTCGTGTATTTTATTAGGTTTATTAAATTAGAAAACTTATATTGATTAAATACAAAAATTAATATTTTTGAATACATTTTGTAATAAGTACCTCCTGTGTTCAGGGCCTTTGGTACTCGGGGCCCCCTCGAGCCGGGGGCCCGTAGCATTTTGCCCGCTCTGCCACCCTATTGTTGCGCCACTGGATGGCACTCTCCTTCATGTTTATCATACCTTTATGAAACTGCACTGATAAAGCATCTGAATTATTCCTATATATTTAAGACTTGTAAGAAATATAGTTCTAAAGATTCACTTTCCCATTTCTGTGCTTGTGGCATGTCGAAATTTGTTTGCAATTTGAATAACCAAATTGGCAAATGCAGATATACAATTACTTACGAGTACGTTGTTTTATTCTTTCTTTTTTTATTGTGATAAAAAGTATTTGCGTACATACGTACGTATTTAAGAAAATGTTATTACCGTAAACTACGGGGCTTATGAGAAATTATTCGGGTAGGTAACTCAATACTTTCTAGTCACGGATTACGTGAACACAACTTTGTGAGGTAAATTTAGCGAATAGCTAGAAAGTCAAGCATGGCACTCGTGCTGGGCGTATTCATAATTCGTATTCTATAATTGTCATAACGTGAATTACTGTGAAGACGCAATGCTTCGGAAATAATACGATTGTTAACTAATCCGCTCAATGACCGCGTATTGACACGAAGACATAACTACGTTACATTCTTACTTGGTATCAAATCGAGCAATATGTTACGAATCAAACGAACGTAAGATATCTGACACTTTTTTACTAGCAAAAACAGTCGTAACAACTTTGTTATCGATTAGATAATAAGATTGCTTAATTTGGATCTGTAGGTTCCCCACTGTCCATTGTATTGACACTCTCGCCAATGTCAATTAATATAATATTATACATCATATTTATATAAAAATAATGCATTACCTACAGATAAAACAGTTTAACCAATTATCTAGTAAACTGAAAGTACATAATAAGAGGTTGTTGTCTACACAAAAACTGAAGTAACTGGTTTCTTCATGAATGAAACACTTGCTCATTACTTTAATGTGAGAACACAAATCTGATTGTTTGTTAATAGGATGACAGATGCGTATGAGCAGTTCGCGTACGAGAGTCTGTCACCTGATTATGAAGACTGGGCGCGGCCTTTTCCGAAGACCGCTCCTGATAACTTCCATCTATCCAGATACGGACATCTTCAGATCGACTACTCTTGCAGTTGGAATTCGCTTGATAGACTCATTCGCAGCCAACATCGAGCATGACAAGATTGATAAACTACAAAATTGCGCGCGCGGATCAAGAAACGAACAAACTAATAGAAATTATCAACATTAATATTAATTTTGTAAAGATGTATAAAATTAAATAATGAAAGTTATTTGCGCATGTTTATGGTTTAGATGCTACGGACGTGTCTAATATGTGCTACCTAATTAATGACGATTTAAAAGCCGTGTCCGTATCAAATGCACTGTATAAATAATTCCGAACGGATCCCTGCACATCACTATTTTGGAATGCACATTTCCGCTTATGATATATAACCTGTTGTATAACATGCTTGCTTCCGTACTTTCCGTTTCTACTGAACTTTACCTACCTATGTACTTACTATTAAAATATTAATTAAAGCTATCAACCTGTTGTTACGTTGTTGTTGATGATGAATGACGCTCGTTCACTCTTATACAATTTTCTAGTTCAGAAATGTAACTTCCTCAATTTTGCTCTGTTAATAATCAAGATCAATTTTTATAGATGTAGGTACTTAAGGTATTAATTACACTTGTGGAAGGCTGCTTATGTAAGTACCTAGTTATAAGAAGTATTTTTATGCAAGGTGCTAAATGATTATTATTGTTTTCTTAATGGTATAATCTCGAGAAACTAAATGCTAGCCAAAGATAAATGTATATATTTTCTTCATTTTTGTTTTAAGTATTTGTTAGTAAGCTTGGCTCATAATAAGGCTGAATAAACTTTGTATCAAGTTAATTTAACTCTTAATAGATATTTAATAAGTTCAAAGAGGTCTACTAGGTTTTGTTTCATGTGTTTATGTACCTAGATATTATTATAACTTAGTATTACAAATTGAAATGATTTTTTATTATTCAATTAATCATCTGTTACCTTGTTTGCTTCTACTGAATAATGTATACAAAATTGTTATTATTATGCACGTGGGTAGTTCTATCTCATCGATTATGAGATCATGAGCTGAGATCGTGCTTTCTTACCGCCGAAGAGCTATCGTTGATATTAGCACCAATTTCTGTTTATTATCCTATGGTGTGGTTAACTTTCAACGTGATTTTCATCGATCGAGATGTTGACAAGACGAATACTAAGGTACTTCTTACTGTCTGCACTTTCACTGTCACATAAAGCGTGGTCGCGATACTTGTATTTGTCTCAACATTCCTGTGTGTTTCTCCGTAATTCCACTATTATGTGATGCGTTTTCTTAAATAAGAAACGTATATTTCTGCGTCAAATGTAATGGAACGGCCGCTAAGAGCTCTGTAAGTAGTAAATATGTACTTAGATACTGAAATAGCGGCTATAAAAACATGGCATGTCGAATGTGTTTAGAAGGTACAATAAATGAATATTTCGTGTAATCTGTAATTATTGGTCGTGGAGGCATGATTTCAACCAGTTAATTTACTTTAATAAGTATAGCGATTCACGCTTCAGGGGAAGTGGGTATGTAGAAGAATTAACTGACGGTATGTAGGTCATCTCATGATGTAACTAATGAATATGTAGGTATTTTCATAACCGCATTTTTAATCGTCGTAATTTTGTTATATAGGCGTATCTGATAAGCCACAATACTCTACTGCCTTACAAACATATTGCGTTTTTCGTTACAAATAGCTATTGTGGCGAGACTTTTGTTGTATTCATATAATTAAGTACTGGTAATTTATACTTATATAACATTTACTTATAGTTTTCATTATTAATCACATTAGAAAGTTTTGGTTGTATTAGCCTTATTAAGCCTAATTATTTTTGGTACTTACAGTTTATCATTTAGTGCCTCCTGAAGATTAAACAGATAGGTATTGCACAGCATTGGTTCAATACCGGTTTGTAGGTTAACTTAATATTTAGATAGGGCCACAGTTAGCTAGCAGGGCTAGTGTTTCTTCAATTTATAGTTTCACATAGGTGAATTCAATAAATTCCCCAAAAGGGTGCGAACTCCTTTATTGACTATAGAAACCTAATACATAGACTGCACGGATGGCGCAATGGTTTAAGTGGTCACCTCGCTACTACGCCTCGCCGAGTGTTGTGTTGTGTGATCCACAAATAGTTGTCCCGAGTCTGGGTGTTCTTTGTGTCCGTTGTTCGAATGTTTGTGAACCCCCCCGTGACACAGGAATAGTCCTAATGCGGGAGTTGTCTTTTTTAACAAATAAAAAAAAATACATAGTTACAAATTTTCTATAGTGTACGTTTACGATGCACGTCATCGAATATTTCTACACATTATTTTAGTTGGTCACAGTTTTTGCAGCTGTTCCAACAAATGTTCGGAGAAGCGTTGGCACTCTTCGTAAACTTAAACTCGAAAGCATCATAATTAGAGTGCTGTATAGAAACTCATCCGCTGTTGGCCGTAGCCCCCTATGGTGGCCTGTCAGAGTTGACGGTCTTTAGAAATAGGTAAAAATGTAGCTGCTTTAATAATTACTACAAAGTGTAATCATGTGATTTTTACGTTCAAATCGTTCGTTAACTTTAAACAGTCTGACTTTTTACACTGCGTTTAGTGGGGATCAAACTCGAACCGTCTCCGTGAGATGACAAACGACAACAAGTATACCACTACCGCAACAGAAACCGAATCAGAGATTTCTCTACGTCACACACTACTCAAGAGTAAAGAGTCAACACTGCGCCTGCGTAAATAATCCCAAGGTACTAAGTAGTACAGTATTATGTTATCTGTGCCCAAGGTAAGAATTGTGTTACCAGAGGGTAAGTATAACATTACCAAGAACTCATGATAACTATTTTTGTATAGTGTACATATTTTTACAGCGCTTATTGTAAGATAATGCTTACTACGTAGGTACGAACCCGACCAAACCTGAACTAACATAATAAGAACACAGATGGTAATACGTACGAACCTCCATCAGAAAACGGTTACTACTCACCACTTCGAACAGTTACGATCCGAACTTGTCTAGGGTAGATGAACGATGCTATTAGTAAAAAATAAGAACTAAAATCTGGTCACTAAGGCAACAAGCGAAGAGTCCCTTTGATGGCAAGTACCTAGTCACTTGCTGTTGGATATTTTACATTATTACAACACTTTTTTTTTTTATAAATTAACACATTTCACTAATAATAATAACTTGAGACACCTCACACACAGCCGTCTGATCCCAAACTAGGCAGAGCCTGTACTATGGTAACCAGACTGCTGACAAACATACTTTTTTGCCGAATTATCGACAATATTTTTGTCATCTTTTAACATAAATAAATTAATCTTGCTACTATTATAAACGCGAAAGTAATGGATGGATGTTTGTTACTCAATCACGCATGAACGGCTGAGCGAAACTGGATAAAATTTGGCACACAGGTAGGTATTATTCCGGAAATATAGTATTTATATAATTTTTGAAAATGCCTTAGTCATAATAGCTTGCAGAGCTCATACATATAGATAGCCTATGAAAGTGGTCCAGTCATAGTCTAATTAAAATAAACAATTATCAAATAAGTACATATTTAAAATCTAACAAACTAATCAACCAATTAGCGAGACGTATTTATGCGATAAAATATACGAAAGGAATATAAGAACTGATTCTCATTTCTAAAAAAATTATGTAAAATAAAAAGGGATCTTTAAAAGGAGTTGAATTTATTCCAGTTCTCTCATTAGGTACAATTTTTTTTTTTGAAACACCTTAGACACGGCCGTCTGATCGCAAGCTAGGCAGGGCCTGTACTATGGTAACCAGACTGCTGATAAACATACTTATATATTACATCTATGCATACATATCACTACATAAATATTATAAAACCAAGTACCCCGGAGCGATCTGTTCGCGATAAACTCAAAAACTACTGATGATTTTCATGCGGTTTTCACCAATAGATAGAGCGATTCATGAGGAAGGTTTAGGTATATAATGTGTTAGGGTTTTGTGTAAACTGGTTGAAATATAATGATGACTGTTGAAGACATCTCCGCCACCCGTGCGAAGCCGGGACGGGTTGCTAGTTATAGATAAATTACACCCACCACTCTCATCATCATTATCATCTTAGCCATGGTCACAGACCACCAAAGTTAAGACTTCCACAAATAACGGTCTTGCGCGGCCTCCATCCATCGGCTTCCTGCCGGTTGGACCGGAGTTCCTGAGGCCTATGTTGAAGTGTAATAATGAATATCGTAATGTTTATATGTGGCCAAAACAAGGAAAAGTTAAGTATTAGCTTCAAACATTTAGAAATACGACCTCACCTTCAGTAAACACCAAGAATTGTACCTAATAAATAATCAATAAAATAATAATAATAACTTGAGACACCTCACACACGGCCGTCTGATCCCAAATTAGGCAGAGCTTGTACTATGGTAACCAGACTGCTGATAAACATACTTATATATTTCAAAAACATACACATTATAGATAAATTACACCCAGACAACACACACAACACAGAACAAAATAAATGATCATGCTCATCACACAATTATTTGTCCTGGGTGAGAATCGTACCCACAACCTCTGGCTCAGCAGTCACTAAACACTAGACCAACAGGCCAGGCAAAAATATAAGGCAATTAGGAAAAAAAATAGATTAATTATTATCAAGCGTGCTTTATTAAGTTCATTTAAGATAAGAGAAATATCGGTAAGTACCTATTTTATTTTGAATAAGATAAATACTAGAAATCCTGAAATTCTTTATCGTTGTACAGTTTTCTCTTTTTAGTTATATGAAAAAGCCCTTTTTTATCGGATGCCTTCGTTTTGGGAGTTTTATCGGTTTTGTTGTCGTAGTAAATTACTTGCAGAGAACTTGTCGATTTTGGGGGTCTGGTCTGTGATGGTACCGCCAGCTTTGCTTTGTCTTGTATAGGATTTATATCTAGAGTACAATTTCCATATTCTCGGTTCACAGAATACGGCCGCTCTACTTGACTTTCAAAATGCGAAGGGTAACTATTCTCCAAGTATTGCTTGAATTGATTCTGTTTTAGTTTCTCCTCCAATTCTTCTAAACGCTGTTAGACGAGTTATACAAAAGTGAGTATAGAGTAGGTAAGATGGTAAAAGTTGTTATTGTGATCTACAATGGAATTTGTTATAAAATTACTTCGTAATGATAGATGGCAGTTGTAGGAAGCTATTATACTGCTAGAAACTGCGTAAATTGTTATATTACGTTTGACGTAATTTATCCACGTAAGTATCCACGAGGGATACTACTTTAGAAATGTAGTAAAAACAACATAAAAATTTTAGAGCCATTAAAATTCATATAGAAATAAATTACTACTGGTTAAGTATCTATATAAATACACATTGTAACGATTCTAAGTTGGAACATTTAGACAGTTAAATCTGTAATTTGCATGTCAATCTAGATCCATCGCCACCAACTTACTATTTCATTTTATTACATAAAGCAGTTTCTCGCAGTTTCACCTTTTTTTTCGTGTGAAAACCCCCACGGGTGATTACCTCACCGGGGTCAATGGCAAGGTGGCATGTCGGACTCGAACCGACTAAACCCACACGTTGTTCCGTCACGGGTCGTAATGCCGGGGACTCAGGTGTACGTGTACCCTAGAAAGGAAATCCCTGCGAGCCATGGCAAACCCGGCGGCGCCTGGTGCGTCTTCTGCGGGACGAGAGAGAAGTAGTTCTCTCCCGTTCCCTTTCCACAGTCTCTTTGGCATACATCACTTCCTCGCAGAACAAGGCAGCGGAGTCCCATGCTCTCATCTCATATTGGATGAACGGTACGGCAGAGAAGTAAAATACCAACAAACAAACATTAATTTTTATATATCACATTTACTTTGTGTCTAAGTTTATTGAAGTCAAGGTGCACGTTATTCATTTTTATTTTGTTAGCTTATTTCGAAAAGCCTTGGCTGCATGTCGAAATAAATAAAAGCGACTTCGCCGTTATTGTAAATTTTTAACAGATTTCGGAGGATTTCAGTCCTCATTCTGTTCTGTCGCCAGTCAGGGGACAGGTTGAACCAAACAGCACCGTCTGTAATATAAAGGTACAAACCCTTCTATAGGCGTCTATATTAAGATCAGAACGCGCCGTCTCTCTCGCCAACTGCTCCCGTAACTGCGCTCCTTGAGCAACCTCCCTTTGTAGCTTCTCTTTGTACTCCAACACTACAACGCTGATCTACAAAAATAACTAGTTTCAAATCGTTGCTCACTGCACTGGATACTCTCAACGCTGATATTTTCAATAATTTAATAAGAGCTTTGAAAAATATGCACCTTTTTTACATCGGTGATACGATGATACGGCAAGTATCATCAATACAGTAATTCCATTCAATTTGGAGTTTAAATTATAGCGAGTTTGTACACTGCCGCTAGGATTGAAGCCTAGGTTTAGGGTTCCGTACCCGAAGGGTAACCAACGGGACCCTATTACTAAGCGTCCACTGTCCGTTCGTCCGTCTGTCTGTCTGTCAGCAGGCTGTATCTCATGATCCATAGTAGGTAGACAGTTGAAATTTTCACAGAATGTGTAGGTTTTCATCTTAATAGTTTGTTCGACGATGGTACGGAACCCTTCATATGCGAGTCTGACTCGTACTTGGCCGGTTTTTATTAAGTTATTATCTCCACATTACGTATTCGTTCCCGTTAACTAGGATTTGTATGGAATTATCGGAGTAACTCTAGATTGACACTAGATTGAAGTCTTTTAATATGGTAAACCATAGCTAACGTTAACACAAATTAACGGGGAAGTGGTATGTGGTATATCGGAATCGAACCGACTAAAACCACACGGTGTTCCGTCACAAATGAGTCTATTGCAAGGGACTCGGGTATACCCTAGGAAGGAAGTCCCCAAGAACACCGTTAAGCAGCTGCACCTAGTGTTGTTTTGTTTTGCTGATAATTATGGCTAACGAAGCCATAATTTTATTCTGTATTTCTGACTTTGAAACATTATTTTCATTTCGTAATTTGTGAATTACTACAAGTTTAGTGTAATATCAGAAGCATTATTAAATCTTACAACCTCGACTTGAATATCTTTCATCAGAATCATCACCGAGACGTTTTACACTAAGTATTTGTTAATATTTTTGAAAGAGTTACCAAATTTAACGAGACTACTGAGTATATAAGTCTAGTTTTACTTCTAGTACCTACTAGATTTCTATACATCATACGAATACAAGTGAAAAGATTTATTCGTAACTGATAGTTCTAACAAACATGTTATACCTACCTACTATGCAATTCAAATAAGAATAGGACTGACTTAGCGCCATATTGCGATGTCATAGCAGTCAATTCGAACCGATTAGGTAGGATGAGCAAAACAGATATTTTTAAATAGCTAATCAATTTATTTACAAATAATTCTTTAAAAAAAAACCGACTTCAACAAAAAAAAACTATTCCATAAAAGACTTATATATGGTTTTCTCATGGATGCCATTGTCAGAACTGGACCAAATTCAAATGGGACCACACGGGAAGCACCAGCTTTCAAATAAAAAAGAATCATCAAAATCGGTTCACCCAGTCGAAAGTGCTGAGGTAACAAACATAAAAAAAAAGAAAACACAGTCGAATGTCAATGTCAACAATGTCTCCTTTTTTGAAGTGGGTTAAAAAGACCTGAAAAATTTGATCACATACTTTCTTCTTATTATGTGAAAACGAGTACAAAAAGCTAAATGTCCAGCATATAATTATGTTGACCTGTTATGTTCGGAAACTCTATACAATGACTGTTTAAGTTATAATGGTCAATGAAATAAACCAAAACATTCAAAACTTAATAAATTGTGGTCGAATATCAACCAACAGGCGAGTCTAGTTATTTTTAAAATTATGAAATCAATAGTTTTATTAATACTACAGATAAAATGGTAAAGTAAAAAAAAATATAATGTTACGCAAATAAGTTTTTGTATGCAAACAGTACTTTTCAAGTGACAGTTGACAGATTATGGTTATTGACGTTCCTATTCAAATTTGAAATGCATTGTAAATAGTTTTAAGAAGACGAATAACCGGGCGTGTCTAAGGGATGCCACAAGATATACATACGTGTATATCTAAGGTAAACAAGATATACACACCTGTATTTCTTGTTTATCTCCTTTAAAGGTAATAAACGTAATTCTCAGTCAGTAATCCTACTTCTGCATGGCTAACGCCGGAATGACTATACTCGAACTATTTCGTTTTACACTCGATATCATTATTTTCCTACTAAAAATCAAGCCGTTCCGATATTTATGCAGCTGATACACGCAAAACTTAGTCCCACGCATGAGCGAGATAGTGCGGGACGTAGAAATCAGTTCCAAATATTTGCATTTTAGAAATTTAAAAATAAGATTGTTGGCACAATCGTCGGCGTAGATTAGAATAACCTCGTTATCCAGTGATTGGATAACAAGGTAACTACTTAACAAGGATAAAATATCTTAAGACGACCTATGTATATCTTAAGACGATTAGTTTAAGCATTTTGGCTTTAAATGTAATTGGCATCTGCTACTACGTATTTCATTTTAATACTGTTTAAGCCGTAAGAATCCCAAATAAGATAAAATAAAAAAAAAGAATTGTTTCATAATTAATCCGTGTAAACGGGTAACGAAAATTGTCCCGTGTTACTACTGCAGCAGTTAGTGGTAACACGGGCAAAAAAAACTACCCGTGTTACTGCTGGTAGTAAGACTGGTAGTAACACGGGTAACGAAGGGTAAAAAAAACATTTTAGCTACCTAATTGTTTCCTTTAAAGAGATTCCTTGTCCCTTTTTTCCTTCGCATTTCATAATGTTTATGTACCTACACAAGAATTTATCACGGAGACCTATCATGGTGTTTTTTTTAAATACCTGCTAGGTACTAGGAGCCACTTGCGACGACTGGTCAGACATACTTAACTAATATTTTTGTAACCCTGAGCTAAAGACGTGTATTAAAAACAAATTAATATTTAACCGTCACAACAAACTGAAAGGAAAAAAAACCTAGTACAAACCTTATCTCTACTTTCTGCTTCCATTTCTCTCGTCTTAGCTCTCAGTTCTTCAACAACACAGGTGAACTGCGCAACTTGTGCGTCACACTCATTTTGTATCTGTTGAACTAAGTATTCCAAATTACTACTAAAGACATAATTATGAAAATGTATGTATGTACCCACTATTCGCGGCTATTTGGACTCAAAGTGGGGGAGCCATGCTTCGGCACGTATGGGCCGGCTCGACCGGAGTAATACCACGGCCTCATAGAAAACCGGCTGTTAATAATGCTTGCATTGTATTTCGCCGAGTGAGTGAGGTTACCGGAGGCCCTAACCCTTCCCTCTCCCCCTCCCCGCACACTCCCTCTTCCCCCCTTTTCCCCCTACTCCCACTTTAAAAGCTGGCAACGCACTTGTGACTCTCGAGTTGCAGGTGCTCATGGGCGGCGGCGGGAGTCACATACCATCAAAAAAACAATTTCTTTTTACATCTCATCTCGAAATGATCAGTACAATCCTACTAATATTATAAACGTGAACGATGTTTGTTACTCTTTCACGCAAAAGCTACAGAACCTGGCTAACTGGAGACCTGGATGTCCTGGATTAACACATAGGCTACTTTTTATCTCGCTTTGACTGGCCTGTTAGCCTAGTGGTTAGTGACCCTGACTGCTATGCCATAGGTCGTGGGTTCGATTCCCACCCGAGTCTGGGTGTTCTTTGTGTCCGTTGTTTGTATGTTTGTAAAGTCCCCCGCGACACAGGAGTAATTCCTAATGCGGTAGTAGTCTTTAAAAAAAAAAAAAATATTTCGATGTTCCCACGGCACCGGGACTTACGCGGGTAAAACCGCGGGGCGCAGCTGGTTTTATAATAGCATACTTTTCGATATACATATTACGAGTACCTAACTCTTTTCATTTGGTGATAGGATGTGGAGTAGTTGTCCTATCACAAAATTTAGAGAGTACACTTTTTAATCACCTGACACAGAACAAATGATCATACTCATCATATAATATTTGATGTCAACAACACAACTTCTATGATTTTGTTATCTTCATGTTAAGGGGCTGGAAACATCCATACAAATAAATAATATTAAAGTGTCTGTTTTTAATGTCATAAATGTTTACGCGGTACTTATACCAAAAATCAATTCTTTTTTTTGTCTATCTGGCGGTCTGTCTGTCTATTTGTTCCTGCTAATCTCCGGAAAGGGTGGGCCGATTTCCACGGTACTTTCACTGTCAGATAGCTGGTGTTATAAGGAATAACTTAGGCTACTTTTATTTTGGAAAAGGAATTACGGTTCTTCACAAAAAATATAAAAGTGTACACGCGAGCGAAGCCGCGCGGAGCACAGCTAGTTACTACTAAGTAAGTACTTTTATTGTTTAAAGTCCGCTCCTACAAGTAACTAATGTTAGTTGTTTGTGCACACTCCCATATTAACTACATATTAATAAAATACAAATCTTGTTAGTTCAACAGTAACTTAGCTACAAAGTTTGGAACCCGATGGATAAGAATTGTTAAAATGCATTAAATCTTATGAAAATAAAAATTTGTTTTTTTTGAGGAACATAAACTAAGTATTATGTAAAACGAAATAATGAAAAATGTTCGACTTAACATAAAAAACAGAAATTTATCTCTTAGTATAAGAAATAAAGTGCAACCACACCCGCCGCGCCGAGTTACGTTACTGGGATTCACATTGGTAGGAAACTAGTAGAGGTTGAAACCCGGAAACTCAAGCGTGCAAATCGATTCAAATAAATTGCTGACAGCCACACCACCGCTGCTAATAATTAGCCAAGTTGGCATAATGCACGAGCACAACTTCATGTATTTACAAATATTACTTGTGTAAGCATACGAACTTTCCCTTTTGTTATTAGCCTTTAGCTCTTCGATCTGTTTCTCATAAACTGCCCGCAGTTTGATAATATTTTCATTATGTTTCTGCAAAGCATTTTTTTTTTCCTGCAAAATAGACATGCGTAGATTGCGTAAGTATTATTTCTATTTATTTTTTATTGACCGATGCGGCATTTAAAAAACATAGAACAAAAGAGGGAGCAAAGCCTCTATTTACTTTGGGGAAGATTGTTGATATTATTTTCTATAAAGGCGTTGATAGAACGGTCCAAATTTTGGGCCGCTCCGTTTCTCAACCTGTTTCTTTTATTAACAGAAGATACAGGGCCGCCATCTCTCGATTGAAATGAATCGAGAGACGCGCCGGCCGGGTCGCACGTTATGTCCGATACTCACTCACGCGCTGCGTCGCGTCATCCGTCACCTAGGCCATCGAGTTATTAGTACTTAGTCTAGATTTATTTGTTGACCGGCTGAACGGCTTTTTGAATTATAACGAAGAGCACTCTCGATCAAGTCAACTTTCAAACAAAAAAAAGCACTCAAATCGGTTCATCCGTTTGGGAGCTATAATGCCACACAGAAACACACAGACACGTAAAACTTTTAACACCTAAGCGTGTGCAACTAGCGACAAATGATTTCGAACAGAATACAGCTGATGGCATTTTTAAATAACTATTCTCAGTTCTGTGATTGCTCTACTATCGTATCTGACCAATTGGCGTTTAATACCGACATTACTAACTCATTGGTATTTCTAGCCAGAATTCTTTGTTTATTAGTGAGCTAGTAGATTCACAATTTCTATAATTGTAAGGTACCTTTTCTATTTCAATAAGTCCAGCTTCCTTTGAGGATATCTGGTCTTTTAACTTTTTGACATCTCTTTTGAGGTAAACCAGCTGTGACACTGTCTCTTGAAGATTCCCAATCATTTCACGAGATGAAATTAAATGATAGCGATGAGATTTTTCTAACTCCAGAACTTCCCTTAATTCCAACTCTAATCTAGAATTAGTTTCTCTTAATTTCTTGCATTCTTCACTTTCATTAATAAAATCCTGTCGCAAATAAGTTCATTTGATTATACAATTATAATATCTGTAAGTTACGCCAATTATGAAACGTCCTTACAATTTTGCATCTGGATAAAGTGTTCAAAATGTTTTGTAGTCGACCATCAAGCGCAATTGTATCTTCTTCCGACTTGCTGTCCATTTTTGACTATTTAATATAACTTAATTAATTTACAGACGAAAATAGCATGCCGTTAATTAACGATATACATTATATATCACGTTAAATCAAAGATTACTGAGTGTGGGATTATGTCCTCACCCATAAACAATCTTCAACAGATGTCTATGAGTTTGACATAGAACTTTTTTAAATAATCCCGCCTTTATTGCCGATGGCTTTATGGCTAGGTCAATTTAATCTAGCTTCCGGTAACTAGTAGTTTAAGTACGTATTTTGATAGTACTATAGTAGTAGTAGTTTGTAAAAAATACATCACTTTTTTTATAATATTATTTATATTTTTTCATCTGGAAAGTGCAGAACATTGAACGATGAAAGTTGCGCTCAAGGATTTTTTTTGTCTAAAGGTCTGTTCTAGGTTGTACGTCCAAAGTAAAGCGTGGTATCGAATTGTGTAATTTTTATAAATAGGTATGTGTATATGGCTGTCTTAAATTGGCGGAGGGAAGTCGTTTTTTAACAATTATTTTTGCCATTTCAACAGTTAACGAACAGTTGAAATACCAAAAAAAAATGTAAAAAAACGACTTCTCCCCGCCAACTGGAGGGTAATTTTTTATTTTAATTAAAAAAAAAACAAAGAACGAACGAAAAAAACTTTTGATCGAACAATAAAGAACAGTTAACGAACAATTGAATTAGCAAAAAAAAAAATTAAAAAATAACTTCCCTCCGCAAACTTAGACAGCTCATTCTCCGTGCACGTATTTCCCATTTAGAGGTATTATATACCTCTGCCTAACGTATTTTGAAGTTGGCAACATTATCAGTTTTTGCAATCATTGTCACTTGTCAGGTTTAAGTGTTCTGTGCTTGTCAGTGTCACAAATAATTGTTGTAGTGTGTTAGCGTAGAGGTTATAAATGAAGTGATATTAATGATACTCCATATTCGTGAATAATTAAAGTTGTAACTTTCTAAGAGGTTGAATTAACAAGTTTAATTACTACAGAGGGTAAAATGGCCGGCACATATGGTATACACTTGGGAAACAATTCTGCATGTTTAGCCTCTTTTTCTAATGGAGCGGCTTCTATAATTGCCAACGATGCTGGAGACCGTGTTACACCAGCTATTGTTGCACTCAATGGAACAGAATGGGAGATAGGCCTACCTGCGAAATCAGGACAACTTTCAACTAAATCAATCATAAAACACAATAAGCGGCTCATGAACAACGACTTTAATCAGGAAGACTTAACTTATGTTGAAACATCTTCATCGTGTCGTATTCAAAATGAAGAAAAGGTGGTTTACGAGTTTGAAACCAGTGAAACCACTCTTTATTCTAATCCAGACAACATTGCTACTAAAATCTACGCGAAGTTATTTACAATTGCAAGCCATGCGATGAGTAATGAAGGAGATTTAAAATTAGTACTTGCAGCTCCTCTACATTGGTCTAATTTAAGTCGAGAAAGATTAGTAAAGTGTGCTGAATTAGCTGGATTTGATGTACTGCAAGTCATCAGCGAACCTGCAGCAGCCCTTCTTGCGTATAATATTGAGGAAACCTCCGAAGATGTCAATGTCTTGGTATACAGACTTGGTGGCTCTTCTTGTGATGCTTCAGTAGTGAAAGTGTCTGGGGGCTTTATGACAGTGGAAAAAAATGTTTACCGATCAGATTTGGGTGGGCAGTGTCTAACGAAGGACTTGGCTGACTTTATTGCGCAAGAGTTTAGACAGAAATGGAAATTGGACCCACAGGAAAGTAGGAGAGCTATGGCTAAATTACTTATACATGCTGACAATTGCAAACATGTCCTTTCTACACTGAATTCTGCACATGTATTTATTGAATCACTGTTGGATGGTGTTGATTGGAGTCAGAATGTATCCCGAGCAAGATTTGAGAATGTCATATCATCAAAAATATCTGCATACTTGGAGCCTGCTCAAAAAGTTATTGAAAGTTTTGGTGGTCCCATTCACAAAATTGTTATATGCGGTGGAAGCATGAAGATACCAAAATTGCAATCTGCCATTGCTAACTTACTACCCGAGGCTGAAATTTTATCTGGTATCAGTCCAGATGAAGTCATTGCAGCTGGATGTTCTAGAGAAGCAGGGTTGCTCTTAGATATACCAGAATTTTCTCTTAAAGACCTGAACACAGAGGTTGAATTCTTAGGAAAAGATATTTACTTAAAATATTTAGACCAGACAGTGCAGCTTTTCAAGGAAGGTACTGCACCCTATTCACAGAATGTACAGAGCATTGACATAGGTGATATGAAAAGCATAAGTTTTACTTTGCATGATAGTCCAGACAGTGAAGAGTTTGCAGCAGAAACATTTAATCTGGAAAGCCTAACTTCTCCATTTACTCTAAAAGCTACATTACAAGAATCAAATATTTTGTTACGAGTGGAATAATAAAATTTTTGACCTTTAAAAAAATCTTGTTATTACATTACTAGCAATAACCCTTCCATTTTCAGAGTTCTAATTTTATAATGTACAAATAAAAAAATCAATGTTTTGAGTAAATATAAAAAATTACTATTCAAAATGTAGATAGATAGATGGTTCATGGTTGCCTGTAAGAGATTGCCTCAGTGCGAAAAGGCCGCCAATTGTATCTAAAACCCAACATTACTGTGCTCCTACTCTTTAAAATTATTATGGTGTACAATAAAGAGATATATTATTATAGATAGAATATTTTTTACAGTACACCACTTGCAAAGTTCCAATGAACCATATCATAATATACTTTGTTGTCTGAATATTGGTGTAACCTCACTGTCAACAATAATAATATACGTACTAACTGCTTGTCTTACCTCTTTATGGGTGAAAAGCCTTTTGATTTGATATAGTGAAGAGCTTAGATGATTGTTGACTGATCTCAAACTTGCAAGTAGTCTAGTGTTAGAGACTTAGGCCTGAAAAGAGATTTTACCTATGTGTATTCTGTGCACAATGGTATGTATCATGAAGATGACCATGGTTACTTTCTATTGTCTGTAGACTGGTCTAGTGGTTAGTGACCCTGACTGCTGTGCTTATAGGTCGTGAGTTCGATTCCCACCTGAGTCTGGGTGTTCTTTGTGTCCGTTGTTTCTATGTTTGTAAAGTCCCCCGCGACACAGGAGTAATTCCTAATGCGGGAGTTGTCTTTTAAAAAGAAAAAAAAAATTGTCAACACCAACATGGTGGTAATCCTCACCCTTCAAACCATAAAACAACGGTACTGTGAATGAAAATTTTTTTTTTTTAGGACAAAATTGTAATGACCTCTGCCGTGGTTTTCTTAAAGGACTGTTGGGGTGGGGTTCTGCATAAAAAGCACTCACTGCGACTCTAATTTACAAATATCCTGTACGATGCCGCGAACAAATTGGGTCGGACGCGCTAGGCGTGTCGCCGTCACTGGAAGCTGAAATAGCTGGACACGCTAGGAGTGTTCACCGGCATTGCTAATATTGTCATTTTCTGCGATTTACCGATGTTACATAGGTGCATCGGTAATTTGATTAGGATATATCTAAAGTTATTGGTATTAGTTCAGTGCGTTTGAATGTAGCAATATGTCACAAAATAAGATCGAAAGTAAGCAAGTTCTTTGAACAAGTTTCTGTAAAAACATTTTTTTCAAATATAGCTGTTCTACAAGATCAACACTAATATAATAATAACTTTAGACAACTCACACTTTTCCGTCTTGTTTTTATGGGATAGGTGGCAATCGAGCAGACGGGTCACCTGATGGTAAGTAAGACAGCTACCCATAGGCACCTGCACTCAAGAGTCACAAGTGCGTTGCCGACCTTTAAGGTGGGAGTAGGGCAAAGGAGGGAAGAGGGGGGACGAGAGGAGGAGAGGGAAGGGTTAGGGCCTCCGGTAACCTTACTCACTCAGCGAAACACAACGAATCGTTGCTATGAGGTTGGTTTTCTGTGAAGCCGTGGTATCACTCCGGTCGAGCCGGCCCATACTTGCCAAAGCATGGCTCTCCCACATATAAATTTGCCTGATCCCAAAATAGGCAGCGCCAGTAGGTAGTATGGTAACCAGACTGCTGATAAACAAACTTATATATTAATAAATACATACATATTATAGATAAATAACGCCTAGATACCAGAACAAATGAGGGTGCTCATCACACAATTATTTGTCCTGGATGGCAATCGAACCCACGACTTCTGGCTTAGCTCACAGAGTCAGGATCGTAATAAAAAAAAATTGTATACAAAAAATTTTGTCCAACTTTAAAAACAACAAAGTCGTAAACTAGGTATTTGATGCAAGATTGCACCAAATACCTAGGTATTCACGACTTTGTTTACCCGATTCGTTCCTTCTCAGTCCTTTAAATATAAACTATAATAGGTACCTATGTACTAAGTACAATACTATAACTATATTATTACGATTATGATCTGTAAAATTAAAAAAAATTCTGCGTTTACGTTGTACAGTTTTCTTTTTTGTGCTATTTTGTATATTTTCTTGAACGTTAGAAGTTATATTAGAGCGCATTGCCAATGCATTGCTGAATACTTCTTTCTCCTACATTTTCGGTGGGAATTCTGTACAATTTCAAAGTGTCTATTAAAAGTTTATAGACAACTGAATTCGAATTTGGACTTGTAAATCACAGACTTTTACTATATTCAAATATAAGTAGTGAGATTGTGTAAGAATGTATTTCTTCCATAAAATTCTTACAATAAAAATTTTTGCAACGACGAACGATGTCAGAGAGCTAAGCCAGTGCTGCCAGTTTGCAGTTTGTGTTATTATTTGTTGTCTAAATTTTATAAATAATCTGGTATATAAAATGATAAAAGCGACCTTTCATCATGAAATTTGTACTCCTACGACATTAAAAAAATGCTATTAAAATTTTGAAAGGCGCTAGGTACCTATTAATAAAAAAGGTTGTTTGGAAAATATTTTAAATCGTAAAAGTTCACACACAATTACCCAGCTGGACGCCAAATTTGAACTTTCTAGGTCATCAGGAAGTCGGTTAAAATTAGTTAGAATAGTAAAAAAAAAGGTTTTTGTTCTATACGTTAGTCAGTCAGTGATCAAAATGCCGATTTTTGAACAATAATATCTCGATGAGCTGTATTTATGAAATTGGAGGTTCTAGTTAATCTAAGGGATTTTAATTTTCACACAATTTTCTAGAATTAGAATTTCAAAGATATAAGATATCACATTCCCGAAAGGTAAGTAGGTACCTATAGCCTGACCAGAAAAATAAAAAAACCTAAAAGGCGACCCACGGTGGGCTGAAAATCGTCTTTGTATGGCGCTGACATGAACAATAAGCTATCCCTGGAATCGCAAGTTCGCTACGTGCGAAGTGCATGGTGGGGTATATAAAGCGATCGCAGCGCATGCCGTGGCAGAAATCTGCAACAATTCGGGATAGTCTATCATATCAGTCAAACAAAATACTTTGATATTTCCTACAATTTGTTTGTAATTTGAAATAGGTCATAGTAAAATTGTTGTTGTGTTGTGAACTGCAAAAATTTGTTAAAGATCTTATCTACCGTAAAATACTAAATTAAGTGTGCTACTTATGTAATGTAGCGCATTTAATTACTATTATTAATAACATAATGTACAACGTAATGTAGCCTACATTACGTTTAAAGTATTATGAGAGTACTTAATTTTAAGTTTGTTTTATAGGGTGTTAATGTCACCGATGTTTGACGAATGATGTGGGTCTTATCAAATCAAATTTATTTATTTGCAGAAAAGTCAGTGCAGAAAAATCTTACATGTTTAAATATTCTAACACATGCTACTTTAGTCAGTACTATTGACATGCAAATTATCATTATAATTTATTGATACAAATAATCATAGTAAAATTATTTACAATTCAATAATGTTCAATATGTCTATACTGATATTTATAATAATGTCAAAGTTTTAATACAATTTAATGATATCAAGCTTTAATTCATTTTAATAATGTGAAGTTTTAATTGTATTCGTGGAATAACTATTAAATAACTGTGGCCATTATTTCGTAGCTCTTCAACATTTCTTACATGTTGAGCTAAAACTAATTATTTCCTTTGAAAAGAGTTTGAGGTTGAAAACTTATGTTCAAACCCGGTTTTTATAATTATATCCATTTTTCTATATACTGATTCTACCAAATTCCTTTAAAAAACTGTTTCTCGTCTTTCTATGTACCTTTAATTACTTTATTTATCAACTTCAACTTTTGGATTGTGGCTTTGTACTTTATTTATTAGAAAATAATAAAACATTTGTATGTCATTATTTGACATAATCCCGAATAGTTGCGCATGCTAAGTGGCGCTACTGTCGTGCACGATCCCACACAGACATAGTACTATTTATTTCTAATTTTTTGATATAATTTTTATTGTGTCAAAACTTGCGATTTTTTATGCAACACTTAAAAAGTATAGTCGTACACAGACATACTGATACACACGAAACTGATAACAAAACAAAAAGGAGAGGTTTTTGCGTTGGAGGTTAAAAAATAACAGATGATAAAAATGAATTATGAATTAAGTAATACTTTGGTGAATCATTGGAAATTCAAACAAGAATATTATTGATTTTGGACTTATTCAACGAATCTGTTGACGTGATAACGTCTTATAAATCGATGAACGTCGGCTGCACGTAGGAAAAAGCATGACTCATTGTCACGTTCCGGCTGAGCCGAGCGTGCAAGCGAGAGCGCGGAACAAGCGATAGAGAAGCACGATCGGTGACGTTATAACGTAAAATAATCGTCCGTAAACCGACTTTACCGAAAACCAATTTTTAAAAGTGACTTAATACCTATGTATAAATATTGTTCTGACACATTAAATACAAGTATTTAATGTGTCAGAGCAATAAATAACATTTAATCGGGTCAAAGCATGTAATCAAACCAAGAAAATAAAACAATCAAATTCAATATATCAAGAACAAAAGGTGTGTGTCAGCTCCGACCATAGAGTAGTATAAGTATATAGGTATAGAGAGCCGACTTGAACAAAAAAGTTGCCACCAGTTTTTGAACGCAACGTTATTGCCATCTCTTTTTTGGTTCCAAGTAGTAAATGTAAGTACATACCTAAAGTAAAGTAGGGACAAGATAATAGGTCACTTTTGACATTTCATCAAAATTCAACAACGTAACCTTGTAACGGCGGGCATAAAATAAGAACTGCACAATTGCTTAACTTTTTTCAATTACGTTTACATATTTATTGTAATAATGACCGATACGAGTAATTTTACGATTTGCTTTCACTAATAAACCATTCTAAACATAATAAACAATTTCTGATCTAAAGAACTGAACGTCGTTACAATGTTGCGTCAGTCAACCCTTTTCTTTTTAAACACTAGGGATGTTACTCTAAAAATCGAAAGCTGATAGGATTGTAAGTTGAATCGAATGCAATGATTACTTGTGAAGAAAAATCACCATAAATTTATAACCACGTTGTGATTATAATAAAACCTAATTATACATATTTATTATTCTTTTAACTAACTATAAAAATACAAAAAAATAACTAAATAGAAAGGTCATTGATGTTGGGTGCAATTTAGATGGATGTTGCTGGCAACACCAGTGCCTGTCGATGACGCATGTCATGTCGCCATAACATGATGATGACGCAGTCTTTTGTTGTTGTGCGAAGTGACTGTGCGTTTTTGGTGTGCTCTCTGTTATTTTCTTCTGATCCGGCTTTTTCATTGAACTGACCTTACTGACTACGTTTACCTGGCTATAAATTGGACTCCTATTGCTTAACGATTATTAAACAAGAAAAACATTACAGTCTTACTATGTCGAAACGGGGGAAAACTCTAAACAGTCAATCTCGCGAACTAGTGCTGAAATTGTACAATTATTTTGGACGTGAATCAGTTAACGATGGGCCTCTTTTACCATTGAAACCACCGAGAGAACGCGTTGCCGAAGCATTGGGAATAGGGAAGAAGACAGTAACTCAAATTTTGAAAGAGAAATACGGACCATCAGGCTCAGAAGATAATACTTTACGTACACCGAAAAAACGAAAGAGGGAGAAGAAAATTGTTGACGTTGATAATTTTGATGCTGCTGCAATTCGCAACCACATTTATGGATATTACTCGAGAAAAGAATATCCTACACGGGAAAAGCTATTGAGTTCGTTAAAAGGCGCAGGCTTATTTTTTGGAGGCAAATCGTCTCTATCAAAGGTTTTGAAATCGATTGGCTTTAGATTTAAAAAATCCGACAAGCGGAAAATCCTGCTAGAACGCTACGATATTATTTTGAAGAGAATAACATTCTTACGTCAGGTAAATAAAATTACGGATTGGGACAATGTCGTGTTTATTGACGAAACATGGTTGAATGCGAACCATACGGTTGCGCGGACATGGACCGATGATACAGCGGCCTCCACCTCAAAAGTTCCATCGGGAAAAGGAGCCCGACTTATTATATGTCACGCGGGATCAGCTTCTCAAGGTTTTATTCCAGACTGCCTCCTCGCATTCGCCTCTAAAACTACAACAGATTACCATGAGGAAATGAACTTTGATGTTTTTAAAAAGTGGTTTGAGTAGCTGCTAGTCAGCTTAGAAAACCCATCGAAAATTATAATGGACAATGCTCCGTATCATTCTGTACAAGTTGATAAACCACCAACTCAAGCAAATAAAAAGCAAGAAATTGTCTCGTGGCTGGTAAGAAATGGTGTGGAGGCAAGTCCAACTTTATTAAAAGTTGAGTTGTTAAATCTGGTAAAAGCAACTAAGCCGTCCAAGCTCCGCTATGTAATCGATGAACTAGCCCTAGAGCATGGACACGAAGTTATTCGATTGCCTCCCTACCATTGCCAGTATAACGCCATCGAGCTTATTTGGGCACAAATAAAGGGTCATGCAGCGCGGAACAATACTGAACCACCCTTCAGTACTGCTAAAATGATGACTCTGCTACAAACTGCATGTGCAGAAGTCACTACAGAAGACTGGCGAAAAGTCGTGGAGAAGACAAAGAAAATAATTTTACAAGATTTTGAACGAGATGTGAGAATAGACAATATTATTGAAAATGAATTAATAATATCTCTGAGTGCTGACAGCAGTGATGAAGATAGCAGTACCGATAGTTCAAGTGAATAAAAGCAATTTTTTTGTTAAATTACGTAGGTACTTGTCTTATTTTGCTCCTTTAATTTATGAAAGAAAAAATAATAATGGGACAGGGATTCGCATGATCATTTTTAAAATTCACATATGTTTCAAGTCTGTATCGATTCATTCGATTCATTCATTTAATCGATGTTTTTAAGCAGGTCACCTCACTATGAATATAAAACTGACATCTGTCAAAAGTGACCTATTACCTTGTCCCTACTTTATAGATATGTATCTGTGTAATATGCTGTATATACCCACTGACCTTTATTATACATGTATAATAGAGATCAGTGTATATACCTTACTTATACGTATATATGTATACGTACTATTACTCAGGGTCAAAAATACAAACACTTTTACTGAGAGGTTCTTTATTAATTTCAAAAAAGAAAACAAATTTATTGAGAAACAATCAAATTATGTTAAAATGTTATTTTATTTACCTCTTCTTTCACAGCCTAAAGCACAACGAACAGGCATCGTGGAAGTGTATATTACAAACTTAAAAGCACAAATTCTTCACAAAAACAAACAAAGTTCTTTCTTTTATCAAGTTGCTAGGAGCGATAAGCTCAACTCTACGAAAACCGATGAAAATTCTAGACTACCTAATGTTCGACTCAACGCTAAGTAGAAAACACCAGATTTTACAATGAAAGGCAATAAAAACACAAAATTCGAATACAAAGTACGCGTACACCATTCGCATCCGACATTTTGTGAAATTATGAATATATACAATACATACCTATAGAATATCTAATTAATGTTAGAGATTTAATTTTTAATAATAATTATCTTGTAAATGTTTTTGAATTATTTTATTGATTGCATATTATTATAATTATGAATTAATGTATAAAATAAAAATATAATACAAAATGTTTTTAATTTATTACAATTTTAAATTAGTGACATCTATCGCGTTGAAATAACAGAAAGTGAAGACCCAAAGATTTTGTTTCATTTCATATCCGCGTGAGCGCTAGAATCGCCTGTCAAACTGACATGTTCTAACTGTGACACCCCTGGCTCCGACACACGACTGGAGTTTACAATTCTCTCTCTCTCTGTCTCTGTCTATCTCTCTCTCTTTCTCTCTCATCATTTGTAGACACTGTACAGTATATTTTTATACATGATGATCCACAATATATAACATAAATGTATACACACATATCTAGGAGGATAAGGAGTAAACTCCAATAAAGCACAAAAAAGCACAACAAAGCGTTACGCTGCCCTCCGATCACTGAATTTTACTCTTCATATTTTTTTTTTACAGGGCGCCTTATATGAAAATCGATTCTTAAGGAGTAAACTCCTAAATTGTATAATATAATTATTAATAATTAATATTAAATATGAGTTATCAAAATCAGAATCATTATTTTCAACTTAATTCGTTTGTGTACGTATGTGTAATGGTTGGATTCCAAAGACTTTAGACTCATTGTCACTGTTATTGTTATTACTTCACGAATCACTTTCACCACCACCAACATTATTAATATTTTTTACGATTTCCGTTTTCGACCATAGGCCCACTGCTTATGTAATTCTCTTAGACCTACGAAATAAGAATAACATTCAATAATTTCTACACCTAAGTAAGTGTAATGTTTTTTTTAAAATTATCCTTGCCTCAAAACGATTTTTTACAACAGTCTTTGAAGCAAATTTTCTTTTTCTATACGAAAAGATTTAAGTTCCAATGATATAGAGGTCAATAGCCAATTTTCAGTGTGCATATTATATGATGTACCTGTCAGTGAAAACTAAGGTCCAAGTACTTTCAAAATTCTAGTCTATAACTCTCTATGTTCATGAAAGGTGATTTTCAGCCCACCGTGTGGCGCAGAGATTTTGCTGTGCGGTTTAGCCCTTAGGCGTTCAGTGGACGCTCATGCAAGCGTCAATCATTTCTAAAAGTCATGATTGGTGATTGATGAATTTATATCGACATTATATGCTCATTCTGATCGACCGTCAATCATACCAGAGATTTTGCAGAGAATACACATGTTCACTCAAGATTATATGTGGATTTTCATAAAAAAGCCTGTATTGGAATTTTTATTGTAACTATAGCAAAAAACGCAAAAATAGAAAGCGTTGGGTATTCTAAAGGGATAACAGTAGCAATATTTTAGATGACATAATTTTTTTCAGCTCTCCGGTATTTTAATCGAATAGTATTTATTTTCTTTTTAACATCGTCCAATAAAGCATTTTATTGGTGGTCTTCTTTAAATTTGCTAAACTTTAATTCCTTAAATCAAATAAATAACATGAAAAAAACATACTAAAGTAGTATACCATATTTATTATAACTTTAAATTAAAAACAAACACTATTACGGTCACATCGTCAAATTAATTAAGACATTGTTAGTGAGTTTATGAAAATTTAAATCCCAACTAATATTATAAACATAAAAGTGAGTTTATTTGTTACGCTTTCACGCCCTAACTACTCAACCGATCATCATAAAATGTTGAATATACCTACGTTATCAGGGGTACCTCCTGAAAAAGACATAGATACACCTTTCATACACATACCTTTCATCCCCAAAATAGTTCTGTCCCCAAGGGATAGAAAAATAATTTTAACGCGAGTGGATGTGTCATACTCATAACTAGTCATAAGCTAGTAAATAATAATGCAAACACTTTTTGTATTTATTCGTTTATTGAGGATTCCTATTATCCCACAACTCAGAGAGTCTCAAATATTAATATAAATTCTTTCTCCGACTTTAAAAAATTAGACGGGAGAGTGAGTCTCTTCAGCGCGATCCATGTCCGACTCGATCGCTGTCCGTGCCCTGACTGACGGATGATTGACCAAATGCCATTATACGATCATTCAAAAGTCATGATTGATGGTTGCGCGATGAAAATCTATAATAATATTTTGCGCAATCAATATCATGCAACGTCAATCACTGCATTACACGATAGGTTATTCGTCAATCGCAGTCATGGTTGTGGCAAACTGGCGGAAACGTACCGTGTGTTGACGCCTTAAAAGTTTGACGTCTCTTTATGACAATAATAACATTCAATAGCGTTTGTTGTAGGCTTTCAATCAGAGGTTGTAGGAATATACTGTCAAAATATACACGCGAAATTTCTGTAATAAAAATTCAAATTATTTAAGAAAGCTGTTAGCTTTTCAGCTATTTAATTCAAATCTAAAATTATGACAGTGTTTGTTGCAACATTTTTGTTAGCCTTAGTTTATCTCAGTGATATTCAGGTTACAGCTTTAAAAAAATCAAATGATGACGATATTGCGAATCATTTGGGTTCACGCACTCCATACAGATTTAAGTCTAATAAAAACGACTCTCGTGTTATTTATGAAAGTAAGTACAATTATTTCCTAATTTTTAATTCAAGAAAAGCTGTAACCATTCTATACAGTTCCTACTGTTACTTTTTTTTTTCTCAGACTGCAGAGACCACAAAATCTGGATGGTGATTCGCCATGGCACACGGCTACCTAGCCCTAAAGACATGATAAATGCAAAGAATCTAACAAAAGTAAAACAGGAGATATTATTGCAGCATAGTAATGGAAAAGGTAAATCTATTTGTAAAGGGATCAAGTCACTAACATATATATTTTTTAATTTAGCTTTTTACCTTTTATTACACAACAAAATTACACTAGTCACCAAAAAAAAATTATATTGTATATAATATATATATATATATATATCTCATGAGATTTGTGTTATGTAAGCCAGATATACATAATGTAGAAAGTGATCACATCACAATTTTATGATATACCAATATTTGCTTATTGTACTTTAATAACAATTGTTTATATATATGCATATTATATTTTACAGTTATAATAACTTATTTAGGACTACAAAAAAGTCCCTTTTATATATTTTTTATTTTGTCAACTGTACTCTGTGGTTGGGTTGTCTCTTATTAAAAACCAGCTTTAGTCTGCAAGCATTGCAGGGTTCCATTTTCCTTTACATAGTTTTTCAATAACACCTAGAACACCCAGGAATCTAGAAAATGTATTTTTAAAGACATGTTGCATGTCATTACGCAAAGCTTGCAACATTTTATAAATTATGTCAGCATATTACGGAGATTAAAAATATCCTAAAAAATTGACAATGTCTGGAATGAAGAAGTCCAGGCTTCCGTTTCAATATAATTCAAATTTGAAGTGAATGCTGGATCTTTTATTAACTACTTTCTTAAATAGACCTACAAATATCTACTCCTTAATTTTGACTGCATAGTCAGAGTTGTTTGAACTCAGTCTGTTTTAGGTGGTTTTAGTATCGGAAGTTTGTAGTGTATTTGTGACATTTGGATATTTTGTGTGCTTGGATTTCCTTTGAAATTTTTTTTTTTTTTTTTTTTTTTAATTAATACTTTTATATTAGTAAAACAAAAGTAGCAGTCACTTACATGATCCTTAGATTACATATTTTATTTAGGCCCTATTACAGGTTGACCAAAAGGCATTCCACTACATTTTCCTCTAAACCAACACATCTTTTTTGTATGGCAGGTAAGGCAACAGATATGTTTCACCCAGTTTTCATCTTAATTGGAAACATCCAAGCTAAAATATGCACTATAAGACTCATAAATAACGTTATTTTTTTTTTTCATTTTATGGTGGGTGTAAGTGTAAACTAAGTATCACAAAAACTATCAGGACATCTTGTACAAACACGAGTAGCTTTAGTGGAATAATAACTGCTAAAAATTTACATCTACCCTCAAAATCCCGCGGGCACAACCTTCGTTTGATGCGGGCCTCCACTAGCACACTGGTTGCCCATCACTTCTTCAGCAACAGAGTAGTCCGTAATTGGAACTCACTGCCAGAGGACGTTGTTTCTGCCACTTCTATAAACGCATTTAAAAACAGACTCGATAACTGGCTACGTTCAGTACTCAAAAAAGTGACGGACATTTAAAAATAAATATAAAGAGACTATACTAAATTTATCACTAGATGTGAACATATCAGCTAGCTGCTCGTTCATAATCTAATAAATAAATAAATAAATAAAATAAATTTTACAAATTTTTCGAAATTTAAACACACTGATAGGTTTAGACGTAATTTAAAGAAACTAATATTTTTCTAGTAATAGGAGTACATAATGTCTACACAATTTGCTACATACTTTTTACAACATTTTTTTTGCATTGACTAGTGTTATTACTTACTAGCAGTTCCCGCGCGGCTTTGCTCGCGTGTTCATATTTATATATTTTGCGCGGAACCTTAATTATTTCTCCAAATTAAAAGGAGCCTAAGTTACTCCTTATAACACCAGCTATCTGCCAGTGAAAGTCCCGTGGAAATCAATCCACCCGTTCCGGAGATTAGCCGAAACAAACAGACAGACAGACAAAAATTGTAAAAAATGTTGTTTTGGTATATGTACAGTGTATACATCCAAATGCACTTAGTAAAAAGCGGTTATTTTAATATTACAAACAGACACTCCAATTTTATTTATTTGTATAGAGTATGTATAGAGTATAGATAGATTACTATAAAAAGTTTACTTATTTATAATGAAAAGTGCACACAGTAAACAAACTAGTTTCATTAACTAATATTGAAAAGTTAACAAATTGATTTTTTTATCTTAATTTGAGAGAATGATAACAATTATATGCAAGCACTAGCAGCGCCCCGCGGTTTCACCTGCGTAAGTCCCGATCCCGTGAGAATATCGGGATATAAAGTAGCCTATATGTTAATCCAGGTTTCCAGCTATCTACATACCAAGTTTCATCGCAATCGGTTCAGTAGTTTTGGCGTGAAAGAGTAACAAACAAACATCCATCCATCCATCCATCCATCCATCCATCCATCCATCCATCCATCCATCTATCCATACAAACTTTTACATTTATAATATAAGTGGGATTAGTGGGATTAACATATTCATTTGATTTTAGGAAATGCATGTCTGCTTCCTATGAAATAATAGAAGTCATCTGATGAGTGCTACTGTAGAGTATAACTAATATTGCTTTGTTAAAATGTAATCGCAGGGTACTATTAACTTTTTAAAATTATTAATAATCAATTAATAATAATTTTATGACATGAATTACAGGTCAATTAACTATGAAACAATTAAAACAAATGGAAGACTGGTATAATGACATTCCTATTGATCGAGACAAGTTCTTGACGCTGGAAGGTCAAGATGAAATGATACTGTTAGCTGGGAGAATGCAGAGAAGATTTCCTAATGCTATTAAGCAATTATATGATAATAGGACATTTCTAGTAGGTCATATTTAAATATTTATTTAAGTACTTATTACAGTCGTCCATTAATAACGTGTTTTTTAGCAACATTTTAACCCCCTCTTTCCCCTGGTAAGTGGTGAGGTTTTAGACTAACCAAATCCAAAATCACGCGTATTTTTTAGTTCAAAATATATTTAAAATTTTCAAAATATCTTTAAATACAGATATAACCGCGCGTTCTATGAAAAATTAAATATACGTGATATCTGACTACACCCCTCCTCCCCCTTTGTGATATTTAGTGATTTTTTCCGAACCCCCTCCCCCCCCTTTGTGATATTTAGTGATTTTTTCCGAACCCCCTCCCCCCCTTTTCGAGCCTCACGTGATTAATGGACAATCCTTACTTCCGATCCGATCAATATATATTATAGGTGTAAACCTATAATATATATTTATATAATATACTAGCGGTGACCCGCGGTTTCACCTGCGTAAATCGCGATACCGTGGGAATATCTGGGAATAGCTATCTACACACCAAGTTTCATCGCAATCGGTTCAGTGGTTTTTGCGTGAAAGAGGAACAAACGACTATACATCCATACATCCTCACAAACTTTCACGTTCATAATATTAGTAGGATTATTATGGTTTATTTAAAACTTGTGTAGAAGAAATTACTATCTATGATACTACCATAACATAAAATCTTTCATCAATTAATGTGTAAATTTTGTGATCCAATTGTTATTACGTACTATTTTATGTTAAATGATTATTTATAAAGAAAAAATATATACTTACTGATAATATAACTCTTGTGTAAAGTTAATAAATCTTAATTTCTTTAAAACAGGAAAAATAATTATATTCACTTACTTGATACAGTACTACTTATAAAATCTAGCTAGACTAAGTTAATTTTAGAGACTAAAACCTTCAAGTTATGACTTATATTGCTAAAAATTTACATTTTGCACTGTTACAGTTCCGCTACACAGCCACACAACGGGCTCAGCAGAGTGCAAGATATTTTGTAACTGGATTATTTGGTAAAACAGATGCCAAAAAAGTCGTATTTCCTCCTGCCAAGAAAGTTGACAAAATTTTGAGAGTAATATTTTTTTATATTATATTTTTATCTTTTATAACTGTCTATGGATTATTATGACCTTTTTAACTATTAGCTTTCCTCTACACTTAGTTGCAATTTTTCAGTTTTACAAACACTGTGACAAGTGGCAAAGGCAAGTTAAGAAAAATCCAGAAACTTACAAGGAATACAACTTGTTTGGTATTAGTCGGGAAATGAATGAGACATTGGAGTCTGTATCTAAAAGACTAGGTCTTACTAGTGTTCTCACATTGGGTTTGTACGACAATACCTGTTCTGCTGTTCATGCTACAACTTGCTTTGTTTGCTGCATTGTCACACTGCATTTCCGTATTTCATTAATTAAGTGATTAGTGTACTGTATCTTCTATGTTTCTTTAGTTGGTATTCTGTAATATTCTTTTATATATAAGTATGTATATAGTGTGAAATTAAAAACTATTGTTACTTGAACTAAGTTTTTAATATATACTTAGCACATAATATTTAATTACTTTAGGACATACCTACTTACATTACTTTTGCTAAATTGCCGCACGAAAACGCTTATCGTACGTCACAAGCGTTTTCAATATTGCAGAAACTTGGGTTAGTAAGCTTGCTTCTATAGAAAATATACTTAGCAAAAATGGACATTCTAGGAAAGATTTCAACAACTTTGAACTGCCTTACCTAGTCTACATACACGCATAAACAGCTTCTAAATCATAAATCTATCTTCAGATGACTGCTGTGACTGCTTCAACTAGCAAGCTGTCGAACAAGTAAACCATACATTGGTCTAATTTTAATGCATTCTTTATATTCTCACTTAGAAGTTCTTATGTAGTTTTATTAGGCAAAAAAATATATACTAGAGTAGATTTGGCAAATATAAAATCATCCAAGAGAGATTTCCTTTTTTATAAATAGGATAAAAGTTATGTTACCTGGGGCTCTAAACTTTCTTGTTCTCGGATTTTTTCATTGATATTTATTTAGGTAGAAATACATTGACAGGGTTCACGCATACTCTAAACTTTGCCCGGTTGTCAAGGGCCAAGGGTTTAGTCTATTATTTCTCCCTTAACGACACATCTAATTAGCGTCTCTTAGACCAGCTTCGAGTTCTTACTTCAGATAATACCTGGTCAAGCTATCGCTTACCAATGTCTCTTCTGTCCCGTTCATCCCAAGTCGCTCATGCTATAGTAGATGAATTTGTAAGAGTTAAGCGACAAGAGTCTGCATGGTGATCATTACGTATACGATCTAACCGCCTAGCGCTACATATCCATTATAGCATATTAATTTCGGTGATACTCTCTTGGACATATCTTGTCAAGGTTGGCTTGTCGACTGGTCTTAGTTGTGTCATAAGCAGTACAGGTGCATTTGTATACCCGACTTTAGCTTGGATGGAAAACCAGGATCGCATCTGAGACCTCACGCTGCGTTGCACGAGCAGCACCAGTCTGCATCCGGAAATCGTGGTCAATATCATCAGACTTATGTAGAACCTACCTGCGGTGCTTAATATTTCCGCTCTCTGAAATGTGTCTTTCCACAAGTTCGCCCTTTACTCTAAGACGTCTCTGCTCTCGTTTAAAAGTCATCTAAGTATCAAAGATGTTGTTTTTGGATGATATTGTACATTAAGATGATCACTCTCATAAAATGGAGACAAATGGAGACCTATATGCGTCTTGATCTTGAAAATCTGTATCCATTCAGCAACCATCTTACTTTTTTTTTCTGTATTGATCAAAAAGCTATTCAATTCAAAATGTTTACACATTTTCACACTTACATTGTGACTTGCGTTTCTCTTTGGGAGAGTGCATCCCGTGCATCACAGGCAGGTGAGGTTCGCTCAAGTTTGTATGTGATAGTAGTCCCCCAAGGTGTGGAATCTTCTTAGTAAGAAAACGATACTGAAGTTATCGAAATGATTTGAAAATATTTACCTATCCTATGAAAAAATCACGTTTAAAAAAACAAATACGTTAGGTAGGTACTGCCCGTCTTCAATTGATCACCCTACTCACTCAGTTTTTATTATTCGTGCAGATAATTATTTTGAACATTCATACCATAACAACGTTCAATTAAAATGTTGTTTATGTCCAATAAGAGGTCATAGCTTCTTCACTGACCTGGTTAGGCTATTGTTCCCACTAGGTCCGTTCATTGTACCTACACGAAATTAGTTTCTCAGTAGCTTAGCTTTAGTTTCCTCTTTACGAACAGCTTATAAAGGAAATAGTAGCTTCGGTGAACGTAGTTAATTATTGATTACTTATCATTGTGAAACTGATTCATTAAACATTTTTATGGAAAAAATATCCAGGTAACGAAATCAGTGGTTTTTGTTCCATCAGGTACCAAAGTACCAGGTCATGGCGATGTGGCTAAATGGAAGTCTAAATATACCCATATACAGGGTGTATTATAATTACAAAATAAAAAAAACATGTTCGATTTAAAATCTTTAACTTTACACATTCCAACGGCTTTTATAAGAACCGGATAGCAGGAAATTCAAACGGTCATAACTTTTAAACGGATAGTTTTAAATGACTAAGATTTGTCTATTAAGTACTACTAACTTAAAAGTATTTCTTTACTATTTTAAGAATAAATGGAAAATGTCTTTTGTACTTGCTTGGCTATAAAGCACTTCTTAAACAATTTTTGTTGTATGCGGTTAATAAAACGGTACGGCTCAATATTTTAGCCTTATAAGTAAATTAATGTATAATTTGTGATTTACAGAAATAGTAAATACCATTTATAAGTTATGTGGATATGAGACAGCATGGCACAAACGACACATGTCAGTGTGGTGTAATGCATTCGATAATAAGAGCATTAAGGTTAGTTTGCGTATAACTATGTATTTGAAGGAATATAGAAGGTAGCTTTTATATTTTTTTATAATATTTCAGGTTTTTGAGTATTACCATGATTTGCGTTCATATTGGTTGGATGGTTATGCGAATGAACTGACATATCGCCAGGGTTGCGTCTCCTTGAAACACATGTTCAGAAGTCTGATGTAAGTTTTTATTAACAGTATTACTTTTTATTAATGATTTTGAATGTGCGATTTTGAACTGTGAATTACGTTCTCATGTCGCCACAGCATGTGTTATTGGTTGATATAATGTATAATCATTCTGATTACTAACATGTGACGTATTTTTCTAATTTGGACAAAGCTTAATTAAAAAAAAGTGAGTGTGTCATCTCCAAAGCACAACTGGAGTAGACGCTGTACAGTATACCTATACACACATGGACACATTTAGAGGAACTCAAAAATAGGTCCGATTATGTTTATCATGTTCTCCTTGGGTACTGGCTACCTATATCAGCATTATGTAACTGAAATTGAAAAAAGAAGATTTTAATCGTTTTTTATTTTCGAGTTTCTTTTTTTTTGCGCATAATTGCGTATTGTGAGAAAAGAAAGAAAGATTTTTGTTGATTTTTTTTTACAAAAATTCACTGTCGTGGTGTTACTTACAGAACATTTAAAAGATTGAAGTGATAATTCCAGATCTCAGCGTAGCTCAAGTGTCTAAAGCTGTAACTTTAATCGCATTCAGTTACACTTATAAAGAAGTGGCTCAAATGTTGTGAGTTTCCTAGTCTGTTATTTTTCGCAATTTACCGGTAGACAGGATACGGTACAGGTATACGAAACGCAGAGAACAAGAAAAAAGGGTAGAAAAAAATAGCCACAGCTAGGGACGACAGAGTCATTGTAAGCAGTGTGTTAAGAAATCGTACTTCAACGTCTTCTGAGGTCAGAGCTACGGTCGAGGAAGTTCGAGATGTGACAGCAATGAAACCATAAGAAGAAGACTTAAATCAGCTGGAATAGCGGCTTCCGCACCTGCCAGAGGGCCTCTTCTTACCACAGGCCATCGTGTAGCTCGGAATAACTTCGCTCGCTGTCACCGTAATTGGAATGACAATAACTGGGGAAGAGTATTGTTTACTGACGAGTCCAGGTTTTGCCTCAAGTTAGATGGTGGAAGGGTCAAAGTGTGGAGACGACCAGGGGAAAGATACGCTCAATGTCATATTGTCGGAAGAGAATCTTACGGTGGTGGGTCAGTGATGGTATGGGATGGCATTTGCTTAGGAGCACGTGCGGAGCTACACATTGTGGAAAATGGGTCTCTGACAGCGGCACGATACAAAACGGACATCTTAGAACAAATTGTGATGCCTTTTGTTCCATACATCGGAGATAATTTTCCTTTTAATGCATGATAATGCTCGGCCCCACATTGCTGCCATAGTTTTGGGATGCTTTTGAGGTCGACATCGAAGTTTTAGAATGGCCAGCCCGCTCACCAGATCTAAACCCGATACAGCATGTCTGGGGTTAACTGCTAAGACAAATGAAATAAAGAATGCAATGCAAAGAAAGCAGTAACCAACTTAGCTTGCGTTGGTAGAAGAATGGGACCAAATGCCATAAAGTTTTATTGATGATTTAATCAAAAGAGTATGCTCTCTCTCTCTAAACCCCCCCCCCCGCACTCCCCCTAGCTTTTATTCTGCGCACGACTAGAGTTTATAATACAATTACATTTACACACACACCCTTTTGTACGTACATGATTTCAAAGTGACAGAAAGCGTAAAGCTTTTGTGTTAACGCTTTAAGTAATTTCACTCTTTATAAAATATCCATACCGGAGGTCTTGTATAAAAATCGATTCTTAGGGAGTAAATTCCAATACTCAGAAGGAGTAAAGGAAATCGATGTTTCTAGATGCATCTGACACAGAATGGCGGCCCTTCAAAGCTTTCGATAAGAAAACCTCTTTAAAAATCAACCAGATGATCTAGTGGTCTAACAAAAGGGTCTTTGATAAGTCAGAACGTTATGATATAAACGTAATGAAAATAGAAAATTAAATAGGCAAAAGTATTCCATTTGGGAAAATAATAAATCCATGTCAAAATTCCATTTTTTCCATTTCCTCCCTAGGATAACAACTTTATGGAGCGGTGACAGTGCTATGTCCAGGACAGTCCAAATGGTTGTGAAATAAAATATATTTTTGCTTTGCATAACTGGGATGGCTGGTTGTTTACGCAATAGTTAGACCTCTAGTACTTCCTATAGAAAAATACCTATGATAATGAAACAAAAATTATTTGCTAGAAGGTGGATGGAGATGTTGCACCGAAGGAGCAATTATGCTAGTCGTACTATATACTAATACATATTACCTAATTACTAAGAGGCTTAAGTTTAGGAGGCTTTAGAATATAAGACAAATAAATAAGATTCTAATTCATTCTATTTCATTCTTTAAAAAAAGAAAAAAAAATACAAATAATGTTCTTATCAGTCCTAAGCTGGATGCTCACTGTGTTAATAGAGGAGATGGAGAATAAGTAAAAGAAATAACCAGGCTTTTTTTGTGTCCTAAAAATATATAAGTATGTTTATCAGCAATCTGGTTACCATAGTACAGGCTCTGCCTAGTTTGGGATCAGCGGCCGTGTGTGAGATATGTGAAGTTATTATTACTAGAGATCGCGTGGTGGTCGAATTTCGACCATGGTTTATTTCATTGGCCAATATTACTTGACCTGTCATTGTATAGACTTTTGAATCATGACAGGTCAAAATGTATACTGGACACTCATAGCTGTATGTACCCGTTTTTGCATTTTTTTTAACTTTGTAGCAAATATTGTTCAACAATTTTAGCATTCGTCACTTCTTCTCTGTATAAACTATAAGTGTGGGAAATTTCATACTCCTCCGTCCGCCCAATTTTCGTAAAAAGGGATCCAAAGTTTTCGCTTCACGTATTAATGTATAGATTATTTTCCCCGTTTAAGTTCTTGTGTCTAGCCCTAAGAGATAGTCATTAAGATGTGGAGATAATGTTGGTCACATCAAGACATAGTTATAGTAAACCTATTGTGATTGTGTGTGCTTTCGGATCCAATGAAATGGGGGGAAGTATGAAGCCATAATTACCATCGCGATATTATGTACTAGAGAAGCCACTCAGAACAAAATACATGTTCCGTTTTTATTTGAATTAAAACTAAAACAATAATTTGTATTCAAATCCTACAGTATTAACAATCAGCGCTCGATCGTTTTTGAGTTCTAGTTTTCTCGCGAGCGTAAGGTCCTAAGCGCCGTGATTTTCATGACGTTTACGCGTGTTGCCCAACGAACTGCTACAATGATTTGTTTTCACTGCGGTGAACTGACCGCAGTTCGCGTTACAAACTTTTTCTTCGCAGTGTCTACTCTATACGTTAGTAATAATAACCCTTTTTTTATTATTATTTTTTTAAATTTTAGTAAAGAAGACCGCCCCCGTGCAACATTCCTATTTACACATTCCGGTACACTTATGAAGATTTTAGCGCACTTGGGGCTCTATAAGCCAGAATCACCACTCACAGGCTCAAATATGGTAGACGACAGGAAATGGAAGACTTCAGATATCGATAGTTTTGCTGCTAATTTAGCATTTGTGTTGTTTAAGTAAGTAATAGAACATAGTTACTACTGTTTATTTAAACATAATAAAAACTAGCAGCGCCCCGCGGTTTCACCCGCGTAAGTCCCGATGTCATGCCGAATATCGGGATAAAATGTAGCCTATGTGTTAATTCAGGTGTCCAGCTATCTACATACCAAGTTTCATTGCAATCGGTTAAGTAGTTTTGGCGTGAAAGAGAAACAAACATCCATACATACATACATCCTCACAAACTTTCACGTTTATAATATTAGTAGGATAATGTTTAGCCTATCCCATGCGATCCGATCTCATTGGCGATTAAAAGTGAAAAAGAATTGCACTATCTCCTGACTTCATCATCAGACCATAGCTACCAAGTCCAATCTATTGGAATCTTCAAAACGAATGATGTGATCCCAAACTCGAGGGGTTTACTAGTCGCCACTGAAGAGTTCCACTATCCAACTCCTGGCTCCATCATCAGATTAACTCCAAGATTCCAAATTATAGTATTGTCACAAATAACATAATAGGTACTATACTAGTAGTATTGCCATTAATACCATATTTACATATCTCTAACTTTTTTTTTTTCGTGTGGAAACGCGGTAGTAGCGTAATGGCTAAGGCGTCGGACTTGCGATCAAGGGGTTGCGGGTTGAAACCCCATCCAGTGCACTACCGTCGTGAACCCACTCCTAACACAAGCGTTAAGCTTAGTTGAAGGGGTTACCGAGATTACTAGTAATGTGTGACCCATGTTACCAGTAATCGTTTTAAAAAAAAAAAAAAAACCCCACGGGTCATCACCTCACCATGGCTGTTGGTGAAGTGGTATGTCGGAATCGAACCGACTAAAACCACACGGTGTTCCGTCACAAGTGAGTCTATCGCAAGGAACTCGGGTATACCCTAGGAAGGAAGTCCCCGATATATATCTCTATCTACAAAGTTTCATTGCGATTCGACAATAAAATTAGAAGTAGGTCAGGACTTCTAAGAATTGTTAACATAGACAATTAGTTAAAGCATCTTAAAAAGTAGGTACATTTAAAATTAAAGAAAAATAAGATATAATTTGACTTAATTGACAATTTTAAAGAAAATACGAACTGATGGGCTTTGCTATACAGACTACAGTTAGTCTGAGAATTTTAATGTAAAGAAAAACAGACCAAGAATTTGGATTATGTAAACCAAATCAGGTCATGTTTACTTTCAAATGGCGGTTAATCTGATTTTTCTTATTGTATTTCTATAAAGTTCGTTTGGCTCCACGCGTATGTGAATCATTAGGTCGTAACCAAACCAATACAATTTTATTACCGAATGGCTTGTATCATTCGAAACAATCTGGAAAGTTAAAGGCAATAGAATCGAGAAATAGGTCAATATTCCTTTTATTACTATAAAACAATTTATTTTACAGAAGTCGTGGAAAAATTTCTTCAAAATATCGGCTTCTAATTTCGCATTTTAATTTATCTTAGCCGTGGAACCAAAATTAGAAATATTTAAATGTGTTTATGTATGTGATCGGTGGACGTAGAAGGATCTAGGACATAGGAAAGCATCTAAAATGGGCAGAGCTAATACGAACGCGCACAATAAAACAATATTACGTAACGTTGACTATAGGAAATAAATGAGCAGCGTATCATATTGACTTCATTTACGTTTGCTCTTTAATGCTGTTAAATGTAATCTTAATGATTTTTTTGTTGGTAATTTGACTGCGATTTCCATAAGCTAATTAACATTGACCAAAATAAAACATTTATTAAAAACAAAATTGGAAAATGCATCTATCCAACAGATTTAAATTCTTTTGTAATTTCAAATACGACATCTCTGTATTTACAACTAGCTGCGCCCCGCGGTTTTACCCGCGTAAGTCCCGATGCCGTGCTGAATATCGGGATAAAATGTAGCCTATGTATTAATCCAGGTGTCCAGCTATCTACATACCAAGTTTCATTGCAATCGGTTCAGTAGTTTTTACGTGAAAGAACAACAAACATCCCTACATCCTCACAAACTTTCACGTTTATAATATTAGTAGGATGTAACATATGAAAAAGTGATTAGATATAATGTGGATTGGTAAAAATAAAAATTAACTAGTGTAATTTTAACCAATATTGTAGGACATAATTATGGGAAAATTGCCAATTCAATATGGATAAAAACAAGTATACTTGAAATTGATGTAAAAATTAATTAGACTTTGTTTTTAAATGTATACGAAGACTACACACACATATCCTCCTGCACGAGGACATATTCAACACATATTCAGAAAAAAATAGGATCCACTTTTTGAATGTATAAAAAGAACGTAGAATATGACCACACTTAACTTTGAGGCTTTGAACAATGTATTTTTAATTTAATTTTGTTTCCAGATGTAAAGGTGGCGACCGTGTATTGACTCTGCACCAAGAAAATATAATTAGGCTACCCATGTGCTCCGAAGAGCTCTGTTCATTGAAGAAATTAATAAATTACTTTCAGAACTCCATCCACAATTGTAACTTTGATAAGATGTGCGGCATTGTTGAGAGTCTAGACGAGTCCACACTAGTCACAAGAAGCTTGTTAAATACGAGCATAAAAATGAAAGAAGAGCTTTAATTTACGTACAAGAAGGTAATCGCGGAGGAAAGTCGCTAAAAATCTTTGAAAAAGGGAAAAAAATACTCGTTATTCGGCTTGAAAGCTAGGTGTTATTGCTGAATTAAATAGTTGTAGCATTGATATAACCGACTGTTATATTGCTTAATACAAAGGGGGTTAACGAAGTCTATGGCGTTTTTGGCATCACGAGTTTACTTCGCGTGTGTAAAAGTCCTTACTTCCGAACCTCGTCTCCAGTTTGCCAACATGGAATGTCAGAATCACGTTGTCACATAACAAAACAAGAAACGGGGGTGCGAAATAGTTTTCCCCGTCTCGGCCGATCTTGGTCCCCTCGCCGACTATATTTATTAGGGGTGTCAAACCCCAGTCTTGAAGAGATAACATGCCAGCTCTGCTAGAGAAACCCCAGTTACTAAACTGTAGCATTGACGTGAACCCACTCCTAGTATACAAGCATTGAGCTTAGTTGGATTAATTAACAAACTAAAAGTATGTGCTTGTAGATTTAAAAAAATATTTATTTATTTATTAACCTACTAAACTTCGTAAATTCTCAACAAGCATGTTCGACATTGTCTTGTATAATTAAGCCGCATATTTCGAACGTGAAAATATTAAGTTTGTAGTATGTGTTATATCTTACCTTAATTTGAAAACCCCTGGATAACACCTTACTATCATAAATAGTGATAATGTCAATCGTCACCTCCACATATAATAAAGGACCGATACCACCTTCAAACCGTTAAGAAAAGAGCGTATTCCCATCTCAAAGGCCGGCAACGCATTTGTGACTCTTGAGTTGCAGGTGTCCATGTGCGACGATAGTCACTTACCATCAAGTGACCCGTCTGCTCGTTTGCCCCCTATATTATAAAAAAAGAACCATCGACGCTCCCGTTGCTCAGGATGATGAAGTTTCTTCCCTAAGAATCCTGATTGAAGAAGTCATAAACGGTTGGTTTGGACATAAATTATTAAATAAATATATAATTCTGCAGTCTAATCGATGAAAATAAGTAGGTATTGCTAGAAATAATACCTACTTATTTATTATGTTCGTCATGCAGTCGTATACTTACCAGTATATAATTCATAAAAATTGTTGACGGCTACGTCAAGCTACACTTGTCCAATATATATTGACCTGTCATAGTACGTAAGTTTATACAATGACAGTTCAAGTTATACTGCCCAGAAATAAGCCAAAAATGAATTATGGTCGAAGTTTGACCACTGGGCAATCTCTAACTCTTTTTATTCGCTGACGTATAGTTGCTATTAAAATATTAATTAATATTTCTGCTATAGCTTATTTATTTCAGTAACGATTAGGATAGCGTCGACCACAAGAAATTATTGAATTTATGTGAAATACCGAATGTAGGTATTTAATTTTATTTTGTGCGATGTTTATGATCCTATAATATAGATTTTCACTTAGGTAGTTAATTTATTTTTTAAAATGTAAAAATGGTTTTGACCTGACTTTTTGTGCAGAAATAAATCATATAATCATGTCATAAGAGTTACTCTAAACACATAATGTGTTGCAAATTGTTTATTTGACATAAACCAGTGCCGCTTCACTAAAAACTAAAATGTTTAAATTTAAATAATATCAATTAAAATCGACTTATTTATTTCATTTTAGTTTAATATAAATTTATTAAAGTTTTCATAAATACCAGTATTAGGATTAACAGTATTAGATAGGTATACCTCTTTGTATGTTGTTCTAAGTGTTTTCGTTACCATAATATGGTACAGGAAACAAAATTTGGAATATACAAATAATTAGGAAAGCCTCTAAGAGTTATGTATTTATTACATATACTATAGGTATATAAATATACCTATGAGTTGAGATTAATATTATTATTAGCATAACTAAGTGTAAGATGAGGTCACACCATGTTCGGAGTCTGATTAACTTATATTATTCTTTCCTTAGGATAGTTTAGAATCTATAAACATGTACTTAAAAGAATTGGACTATATCCGTTTATATTTCCGTATAGTCTAGTTCTTTTTACTTAAAAATATAAACGAGATTATTTCAGGCCAGTTTTATACAATAAAATTTGTAACGAATGCTTTTATGTTTTGTAAAATGTTTGTGCTTAGAGCTCAATTAAAATGTATCACACATTTTTCTGCGTTTTATTATCTTTACAATTTTTTTTTCTGCCGCTAAATATTATTAGAAAGCCAGTAATGTAATGATCAAGAGGGTTTACAACAGAAAAATCATTAAAAATTAGGAGAGGCCTTGCAACTTTCATGCGAATATCTTTTTTTTTTTTTTTTTTCGTGTGGAAACCCCCACGGGTCATCACCTCACCATGGCTATTGGTGAGGTGGTATGTCGGAATCGAACCGACTAAAACCTCACGGTGTTCCGTAACAAGTGAGTCTATCGCAAGGGACTCGGGTATACCCTAGGAAGGAAGTCCCCGAGAACCCTAGCAGACTTTGGCCGCCCTCAAATAGAAGGCCATTGGTAGCGGAGGGCCTTGCCCTCCTTGCAATTTAGAGAGGCGCACGCGGAACACGTCGCGCCACCATCTCAGGCCTGCTTCTGCTAGAATAACGGGGACCCTCACCCGTTACCCCCCGGCCAGCGCTCATGGAGGCCGGAGATCATTCTGCGCTCTCCGGCGCCTGGTGCCTCTTCTTCGGGACGGGAGAGTACGAGTCCTCTCCCGTTCCCTTTCCGCCGCCTCTTTAGTGGACATCACTTCCTCACAAAAAGAAGCGGCGGATTCCCAAGCACTCTCACTTTGGACCATGGACAGAACCATGGTCTCCAGCGAGAGGCTTCCCACACCGATAGCCGCCGCGAGGTCGTGGCGCTGTTGCATCCACGCTGAACACTCCACAAGAGTGTGGAGTGCAGTATCCTCGCGACAGCCTCCGCAGTGATGGCACGCAGACGTTGGCTCCCGGCCTATGCGACACAGGTACTTTCCGAAACAGCCGTGGCCGTCAGCCGGTAGGAGAGGCTGCCGTGCTGCCTCTCCAGCCAATCCTCCATGATGGGTCTTACCGCCACAATTGTGGCGTGCCCTTTCATGCGAATACCTAACATACACTATAACAAACCAGTATAATTAGAAAAATAAAATACTTATACTGTTGTAAACGAAGAACAGGTTTAGAAATAAAACCACACCATCTGTTTGTCTGTACATAACCTCTTCGTATGAAAATGGCTGAGGGATTTTCAGTAAGTCAAATGTTTTTGTAAATTTAATAGTACCCTATAGCATACTATACCTACCATGAAGCTGAATAATTTTTGAACTCGGATTGAAATTGACTTACTTAGATAACGTAGATATTATCATTATGTTAATTTTTTAACCACAAAGATAGCAAAATAACTGAAAACGTAGGGGGACTAGTCGAAAAAATTTATATGTATATTATACAAAAATTACGTGCATGGTCATTCCGCCGGCTTAAGATATCTAAGACTATTAGTAACCTTATCGATTGTAAGCTACGAAGCGCATACAAAAAGTTTAAGAAGTTATCTATTGTAACGGTGGGTGGCTAAACTAATTTATTCGCGAACCTGATAATTAGATCTTCCAACTTAACGTTTCACAAATAACCTTGTCACTATTACGCACAACGTACATAAGTTACCTACTTATTATATATATATATATATACCTACCTATGCCTATGAATACTTTAGTAGGTACCTATTTTACGATATTTATCTTGTTATTTGGGAAGTTATAGTGTAAACTGTGAAAACAAAATCTGTAAATCGTCAAAATACCCATGTGTTTGAAATATAATTAATTTTGATGTTACCTATAAATCATTTTAAAAGAGGCAGCGAAAATAAATGTTACGGATTAGTTGAACCTCGATAATTAGGTACCTAATTAAAAATGTTGAATTTGCGCCGACACATTTACAACAGAATAAGTAGATAGGTAATTAATCTTACCTACTAAAGTTAGTGAGGATGGATGGATGGATGTTTGTACTTTGTTACTCTTTCAGGCAAAAACGGCTGTACAGATCTGGATGAAATTTGGCACAGGGATAGATTATAGTCGAGAATAAATGAAAGAAAAATGTACGGTTCCCGTGGGATAGAATTCACCAAAATTTCCACGCGAACGAAGTCGCGGACTTCAGCAAGTATTATAAATGCGAATGTTAGCTTGTTTGTTTGTCACGCTTTCACACCTTAAGTACTCAACCGACCATTATATAATTTTGCAAACACGTTGTCAGTTGTACAGAAAAGGACAGGGTATTACCTATCATCCAAAAAAAATAATAGGTTTCCGAGGAATAGACAAAAAAACTTGAACGTGAGCGGAGCCGCGGGCAAAAGCTAGTCACTTATAGTAATGGATGAAAAATGCTAAATAGTATGTCCTTTTTCTGTAAGGCTAACAATGTGTATTTGCAAATTTTCATGAGGATCGGTAAGGTGTAATAGCGTAACAAACAAACTCACATTGGCATTTATAATATTGGTTAGGAATCAAGCATCACTACATATTATAAAACAAAGTCCCCCGCCGCGTCTGTCTGTCTATCTGTTTGCGATAAACTCAAAAACTACTGAACGGATTTTCATGCAGTTTTCACCAATAGATAGAGCGATTCATGACGAAGGTTTAGGTTTATAATTTGTTAAGGTCATGTGTAAATTGGTTGAAATATGATGATGATTGTTGAAGATGTCTCTGCTCCGGGCGGGACTCCGGGGCGGGTTGCTAATATGCTTATAAACCCAAAGAGAGGGGGAGGGGTATAGCAGATCTCTATTTGACGAAACAAGGTCTCTGAGAACTTGGGCTAAAGACCTTCACCACATAAGAGTCCGCAGTTAAACATTTTTAAGCACTTGTTTAATGCTGTGATTCTACTGAGGAGAAAGGTCCTTAAAGCTCCGTCACGGTGCATTATGCCAGTTTTTACATGTTAACTTACGTTAAAATTCTTGTCTGGTCACAATCTAGTTCAGTCACCTACAATTCCACAACAATCGCCCAAAAAATTTGAATAAAGTTAGCTGGTTCCTGTACTAGTAGACATTCGGGTACGTAACCCCGTCCTCTTCGAACTACTGCAATCTCCGCCTCGTTCCCAGTAGCGAATTTGCCAGTAGGCTGAGTAGGCTGAAGCCTAGGGCGGCAAATTTAGGCCTACATTATTTTTTATGTCTTGTCCTGGGGTACCTATCGAATTAGATAGACCGAGCGGTAGGGGCGGCAAAATTTTAATAGTCTACCGGCAGCCAATGTGTAAATTCGCTGCTGCTCGTTCCTCATCCGAGACTTGCGGTATCCCTTACATAGGAAACTAGTGTTGTAAAAGACTCAAGTTTTTTTAGTCTTCATTTCGAGACTTGAGTAGATTTTGCGAGTCCGAGTCCTTTGTTAATTTTCGAGTCTTCTGAGTCCTTTCGAGTCTTTTCAGTTCTTTGAGCTAGACTGAGTCATGGGCATGAGTTGGTGTTATTACACAGGCCACAGACAGACAAGGTGACTTTATATCGTCGTCCATATTTATTTCTCTAATTGGAAGTAAAAATGGCTTTAGACACATTAAGTATTCCTGTGACTAGTGTTCCAGGCGAAAAGTCCAAACTACAGGTATGGATTTAGAGGACTTAGTCCTGAGTTCTTATAAAAAGACTCAGTCTTTCTATAAAAGACTCGAGAAATTTAAAGAAATCAAGCTCTGAGTCTTGTTCATTAGACTCGAGTCTTCAAAAATAACTCAAGTCTTATTAAATGAGACTCCAAGACTCGAGTTTCTTACAATACTAGGAAATTGCCTGTTATAAAATGGTAATTTATGATTTGTGTGTATAGTAAGAAGGCTCAGATTTCCCGGTAATAGCCAGTTCGAGTTACAGGTACCCTGACCTATTCCTTTTACTCCCCAATCCATCCGTATAAGCAGTATCCTTTTCCTTCCATTGCCTTCCCTTCTTGCGTACCTTTGGGACGAAATTATAGTTGGCAAAATGGATGTTTGATATGCCTCTGCTTACCCCTGATACAGACGTGAGTGTATGAATGTGTGTGTTCATATTTGTACTCGAAGTTCAACGTGTATAAAACCGAAGTAAATATCTTTCAAAGTGATAACTTCGGGCTAACTTCGCACCGAACTTCAATCAAACTTATGGTAGGTACGTCATTGTAGTTGAAAGCTTTGATGAACTCATTATTCTCTTGTCCATCGTTCCTCAAAGCAAATACATTTTGGTTAGTTCCAGACCCTTATAAATGCCGTGCAAATAGTTTTTTTTTATCTCTGGATTAGCAATTTGATTTGTACGGCCCTAATTTTTTTAATGTGTAAATCCATATCGCTTTTGAAATTGGAGATGTAAGTTTTTTTTATCTTAAAAAAAGAACCACAAACTACCTACCTTGTTTCTATTTCTTTTATTATAATTATTTTGTTCTTTTTGTTGGATAAAACTTAAAGATTACATTATACACGACCCCGGAGATGGCAGCGGCACAGCGGTTATGTTTAGCCTCTACTATATTATTATTTGAAGTATGAAAATAAATGGTGGGTACCATTTAGATTACACCAGTGGCCAATTCATTCATTTGAACCCGAAAAAACCCTCCTTTAAGCGCCATTTCTGTACTACTGCTATGGTTATCTCTATTAGTCACCACCGGTCTATTTGATAATTTGCTATAGAAACTTTCTTCCTCAATGGATGGACAGCATGTAAAAACTTTTGCTCCTCCTGGTCTTATTACTCCAAATTGCTTAGAATTTTGAGGATCGTGTTATGGGTTTATTACTTTGAATTTCACTGGTCAATTCTCTAACAATTGTGATATAATAGCAGTGGGTGTTTGAGTAAATATTTCATCAAAAGTAATAATTAAAATAAAGCTAGCGCAAGTGCGTGGGTTGCTAGATATCAATTATTGTAAATATTTTATTGACAGATATTGATGAATAGGCATAAGGTCAAAGAAATCAATTACTGCAATATTCGATTTTTAAGAGATATCGATATCATTACTTTGTATTTACTAATCGATTACACTTCTACAGATTTATTTATGTTACAGTAAAAGGGCTGTCTTAAGTTGGCGGGGAGAAGTCGGTTTTTATATTATTTTTTTTGCTATTTCAGCTGAATTGAATTTTATGACAAACGAAGTACTTGGTCAAACAGCCAACTTGAGGGCAATTTTTTTTTATACTAAGAACGAACAAAACAAAATTTTGATTGAACAATGAAGAATAGTTAACGAACTAGCAAAAAAACGAAATAGCAAAAAAAGGAAAAGAACGCCTTCCCCCGCCAACTTGAGGGTAACTTTTTTTTATTTAAAAAAAAAAGCTAAGATCGAACAAAAAAATTTATGATCGAACAATGAAGAACAGTTAACGAACAGCTGAAATAGCAAAACAAAATTAGTAAAACGACTTCCCCCCACCAAGTTAAGGGTAATTTTTTATTTTATTTAAAAAAAACTAAAATCGAACTAAAAAACATTTTGATCGAACTGACTAATAGTTAACAAATAGTAGAAATAGCAAAAATAAAAATTTAAAAAAGCGACTTCTCCCCGCCAACTTAAGACAGCCCAGTAAAAGGGCTGTCTTAAGATGGCGGGGAGGAGGAGGAGAAGTTGTTTTTTGACATTTTTTTTTACTATAACCAGTACTTCGTATGTCATAAAATTCGTTTCCGGCGTTATGGTCACAGTTCTAACCTAACCTAAACCTAGCCACTTGGGGGTAATTTTTTATTTTTTTATAAAAATAAAACTAAGATCGAACAATTAAAAGTTTTGATCGAACAATGACGAACAGTTAACGAACAATTGAAATAGCAAAAAAAAAATGTAAAAAAACGACTTGTCCCCGCCAACTTGAGGGTAATTTTTTATTTTATTTAAAAAAAAAAGCTAAGATCGAACAAAAAAAAATTTTTGATCGAACAATGAAGAGTAACTAGCTGAACTACAGTTCAGCTAGTTACAAAAGCGTGTTTTTAAGTTTTTTAAAGCTATTTATTTTTGCTTTTTTAGTCTTTAATATAGTATTGTCATCGGTCCTTGATAAGTGTGCGAAGTTCCAATTCAATCCGACGTTTTAAAGTGGGTGAAAATTACGTTCAAAAATTATGTCACATAGGTAGGTACATACATACCAAGCTAATAAAAGTGTGTTAAAAAAGCGTTTTTTTTTCAGAAAAGGCGAAAAACTAATTACTGTTCTGAATAGATTTAATGCTTTTTATATGCAGCTAGAAGAAAGACATTGCATTGAATCTTGTGTTTTATTTTGTTTGTTTGTTAATCATGTTTGGGGATTTTTGTAGTTATTTCCCTATTGCTTAACAACGTATATACCTATATTTGTTTTATTATTTTGAGTTGAGCCCGTGTTGATGAATTTAGTGTCTTGCGTTGAGTAGTGGTGATATTTTTAAATCTGATTTATTGGTCGGTAGGTATTCAGATAAGGAATTCGATGGTGTCCATAACTCAAAAATTTCAGTTTTGAGTTAGCTCCCTTTAGATCAAGGTGTGCGATATATTCGATGCGCAGCCTAATTCGGAGATTTAAGTCGCTTGCGATGTGGAAAATCATTTCTTTTGCAATACAAAGAAAGAAGGCAGTACTCATAAATAGCGCGGAGATTACGTGCGATTCAGTTTTATTTATCGTCCGATACACATTTGTCTTTTCTAAAAAAGACATTGACATGGCAAATAATTTTGCTAAGTATGTTCGAATTGTCATTGCTTTAATATTGCAATTATTGATGTTTCCCAGATAAAATAATCCTGTTATGTACGAGTATGTGCATATGGATGGAAGAGACGGCTGTCAGAAGTTAGATTTATTTTCTAATAGGTATATATGGTGTGATTGCCTTACATTACTTGCTGATGTTAGAGTAAATCCATAGTGTATTTTTGAAGTGAAAACTTCTTTAGGCACGTTGTGCACTTTTGCTATGGGGAAAAAGCACTATACTCGTGACCGTCATGCTAATAATACACTAGAGGGCGCTACTCTAAACATTGAGTTCTGTCAGCTCCTTATTGATTAATCTTTAAAAATAAGTATAGTTAGTTCAATAAGGTACTTATTGTGTGCGCAATTCATATGGTAAAATCAACAAAAACACAATTGTAATTAAGGTGCAAAATTTATAGCGCCTATAGTGCTCAATAGCGAAAACCTTTATTCAAAATTCTGTCGGCAGTCCTATGACTGTCTACTTTTTTTATGGTATAGGGGGCAAACGAGTAGACAGGTCACCTTATGGTAAATGACTACCGCCGCCCATGGACACCTGCAACTCAAGAGTCACAAGTGCGTTGCCCTCCTTTAAGGTGGGAGTAGGGGAAGGGGGAAAAAAAGGGGCGAGCACTCGGCGAAAAGCAATGCAAGCATTACTTCACTGCTGGTTTTCTGTGAGGCCGTGGTATCACTCCGGTCGAGCCGGCCTATACGTGCCGAAGCATGGCTTTCCCACAAAACGAATTGAAACAAAACGAAGTATTCTCTCCCATTTAGCCCATTTGCTTAATTGATTGCTCATTTGCCTCCCAATTTCGTAAGTAGAGGAATGGAATATTTATTAGATCTTTAATAAAAATAAATAGGTCCAGACCAAAGTCTAAAGTATGTGTGTTTTAGTATTAAATATTTGTTCGGTAATTTAACATAAAAAATATTTTTTATGCAATATAGTTGCATGTCACTACGAATCATTTGGGGCCAGGTAAGGTCGCTTTGCTACAAAATTGCACTTTAACGACCGTATCATAACCCGTCCCCTCGTAAAGTACCTATATCGGACTTCCAACTAGATTTTACATTGTACATGTTAAATTTAACAAAGTCTTACATCTTGCACATAAAAGTTTTATGACAAATCATCTGCACAAAATACAACTCATTATTGGGATGGTTCTCGAGAATAACTCATCAGACATTTCGAGCAACGTGATGACCGAATCTTTAAATTCACGCCAGTTATTATTCCGTAAAATGTACCTACTCCATTTTACACAGTATAGTATGTTCTCATGAGTGTGTAAACACCATTAAAAGTGGAAATGTTGTTACTTTACACAGAGAAGGCTTTACGTCTCTAAAATGTTTGTTATTATGGTATGATTACATAAAGTATGTTATATCACACACACACTAATAACTCATATGTAAAAAACAGGTGTAAAAAAAAGATATCTTATTAAAAAAGCCTATTATTATTCCGTTATACCCTTACGCCGTATTATTCCGTTACGCCTTATACCTATTTATTCTGTCACGACATACATACTCACTTGATACGTGTAGCATACTGAAGGTTTCTGGAGCTATTTACTTACAATAAAAATAAATAAAAAAGCAATTACGGAATTCGAAAAGGGAACTCTCTGGCAACATGTTACTTTTTAATTTGCGAAACTATCATTTGTTTTTTAATTGTGGCGTCCTTTATAAAATTGTGTGTCGCTATTACACTGAATTTAACTCTTGAAAATTTTCGCTCTATGATTTTTTAACTGACTTCAAAAAAGGAGGAGGGTCTCAATTCGGCTGTATGTGTTTTTTTTTAATGTTTGTTACCTCAGAACTTTCGACTGGGTGAACCGATTTTGATGATTCTTTTATTATTTGAAAGCTGGTGCTTCCCGTGTGGTCCCATTTCAATTTGGTCCAGTTCTGACAATAGCATCCATGAGAAAATCATATATAACTTTTTTTATAGAATAGTTTTTTTTGTTGAAGTCGGTTTTTAATTGAAAGAATCATTATTATATATAGCTACGTGAAGGTCGGCCGGCAACTACAGTTACTGAATCTAATATTGATACCGTATGACAACTGATTAAAACTGAGAAAAAATTTACTTGTCAGCAAAATCGCACTGTACCTATTAGGCATTGGAATGAGCCAAGTACAACACATTTTGCATCCATCCATCGAGTGCAAGTGAGTGAGTGTGTTTAAGATTAATGAAGGACAGTCATTGGCTGTCTATAATATCGTGACATGTGACGAAACCTGGGTATACTGCTTTAAACCGGAGAGAAAAAGCCAGTCAGCGGAATGAGTCTTTCCTTTTGAAAACTTGCTGACGTTTAAGAAAAGTCGAAGCATTGGTAAGAAAATGGTTGCTTCTTTGTTCGGCAAATCAGGACAGTGTCACTTGAAGACCAAAGGACAGTGACTACAGATTGGTATGTCAACACTTGGCTTATAAAAAGTTCGCGAAAAGCGTCCTCGAAACAATGACGTCCTCCACCACGATAACGCTTTGAAGACTTCAAAGAACTGATGACGTATCCGCCATACAGCTTAGACTTGCGACTTCTTTTGTTTCCTAAAATTAAAGTCAAACTTAGAAGCACACGTTTTAAGAACCTTGAATCGGTGGTGAAGCCATTGAAGAGGTCCCTAAGACAGACTGGTCCAATTACTTTTTACAAGAAAGAATGGTCACCCATCCTAGAAAGACCTGGCTAGTATTACTTAACTTTGTAATGTGCTAACCTACTCGGTTACCACTTAGCCACGAGCCCCTACCTATGTATATATAAGTCAGATCTGACATTGTGAAATGATAAACATGTAACACCTTGTATCATATAAGGACGTTCTCACAAAGCTATAATGTCATCTATTTTGGTCTAATATTACACGTCGCTATAAATCACAACGACTATAACTATCCATTTTGTTTTAGCTTTAGGTACACTTAAAATTCGTTACAATAGATTTAGTATTTGGCATACATTTGGTTATTACAAGCAGTTTGGTTTTAATCCTTTTTTGAAGACGTGCTTGGTTTCGTTTTCAATATATCGTAGCTAGAGCATAAAAATGCAATGGTATAGGTATTGTTAAATAATTCAATAAATTGGTAATACATAATTATCGTGTTTCGTTGAGTCTTTATAGATCATGGCAAATAGTTGTCTGTATTATCTAACGTTGTTAATGAGATTTGTAATATAGATTTCTTGGTAATTACCTATGTATAAGATTAGTACTACAACTACTACTATTACGACTATAGCGTATAAAAAAACTTATTCTTACATCTACGCTAATATTATAAAGAGAAAAGATTTAACTTTTGGTTTGTTTGTAATGGATAAGCTCCGAAACTACTCTACTGACTTCAAAAATTCTTTCACCTATAGAAAGCTACGTTATCAGCGAGTAAAATATGCTATATTTTATTCCAGTAATTACAAGACTAGCCTGAAATAATGGTATTCGTGATGCAAGCCAGAAGATAAAGCGCTTTCGAGCTGCTTTATCCGCGTGCGCTGACTAAATGGTCAGCTACGCATAAAAACTATGTATTACAAAAATGTTGGTCTTTAGTAGATCTAAAAAGAAGTCCTGGGTACTATATACATATCTCTTATAAATAAGCCACAATAACTCACTTTCTGTCGAAAATAATGTAAAAATTAAAACGTGATTTTCAATGGTCATTATTTATTAGGCATAGCATATTAATCCAATTAAAAAAAACATATTTTATCATCAAGATAATCTTATGTATATAAACTGTCTAATTTACAGCAACTTATTTGGAAGCATAGCTGAGGAGATAATGAAAAATACGAAAAATGGAATCGTTGATACGTATAAGATCAGAGTGGCGCATGATCGCGCGTTTTGCAGGTTTTGCTGCCGGGGGTTTTGCAGGCTGCAGGAAGAGAGTTGACGTCTATGTGCAAGGTAACCGCGCGGTCGGCTGCCTTACGCAACGCACCAGAGCAAAGTAGTGAGTTTTCGTAAGAAAAATTTAATATTCGATTAATGTTCTTTTGAGAGCTAAAACTATCTGAATAAGTTATTTTTAGAGCTACATTTATGTTAAAGAGTTTTTATCTGAACTACAACTTGCACATACGAATTTATTAAATTTAAAAAGTTCTTTTGAGAGCTACAAATATTTCGAAAAATTCTTTTTAGAGCTATATTTATGTTAAAAAAGTTCATCTCAGAATTACTACTTTTACTTATTACCTCATTACAATATAGTTACATTAGAAGCTATTCAATTCTTATATTTTATTATACTTACCTATAACCTGTATATACCTGCTTACATTTACGAAACGATTATAATAAATACCACTTGATTTTCCCTAATTTGATCGTTTGCTATAGATACCCACTAATATATATATATATATAATAACAAGAAGATCACAACTTTCTAAATAGAGCTCTCAGTGTAGGGCAGCCAAAATGTCGTATTAGAGAGTTTTCCTCTAAGAGAGAGGATCGTCTTACAAGTCAGAGAGAGAGTATGCGTCGCAGTCGTGTGATAGAGCGTCTAGCGTCGAACGTTCGCAGCGATTAAGCGGTCAAAATGCTAGAACGTCACAGATTCGCATGAGGAATCGAGCATTGAGCGCTCGCAACGTCTCACTGCCCAAAATATTAGGACCTCGCAAGCACGCGTGAGGAATCGAGCATCGAGCTGTCACAACATTTCACTGTTTAAAATTTTAGGACGTTGCTATCTTTTACCACAATCAAATCAAAACCCGAAAAAATCGCAACACTATATATCTATGCTAATTTTATAAAGCTGAAGAGTTTGTTTGGTTGAACGCGCTAATCTCAGGAACTCCTGGTTCGAATTGAAAAATTCTTTTAGTGTTGAATTGCCCATTTATCGAGGCATATAACATCATGCTAAGACCAATAGGAGCGGAGCATCAATGAAATGTTGCAAATACGGGGAAAATTTACAAACGCAGATGAAGTTGCGCGGGTCAGGTAGTCTCTTATAGTCACAAATTGATTTTTGAGCCGCGGGCACAGCTAGTGTCATATAAAATAATGTATATGACATAAAACACTATACATTCGGCATTACCGATTCTAAAGAAGTTTCTTTCAGATGGTAGATTTTGGAGAAAAGCAGTAGGTACGCAAAATAATTAAGTAGGTTAAAACCGATTTATCTTTGCCGTAAATCCTGAAATGCCAATAACCTTAGGATTATAAACAAAGTAAGTATATATTTCCAGTGTAATTGTTTGTCTTACAGTAATAACATACCAGTAAAAGTTAATTTAGGTCATGAACGAGTTAAAATCTTTTGTGGATTTACTTCACGCTCCTGAACAATGCGTCTTGATTTTATGAGTCATTAAATGAATACTGTACGAAATTGAGTGATACCATTCTGCTATATCAAAGGTTTTGGGACTATTTTTGGAACGAAATCCCATTGTCTAAGACATTAAAATGTTAGTTAGATACTTTTAAAATAAAGCTACATTTTAAACATATGAACATAATAATCTGATTAATGAATGGCAACAACACCGAACTGCTAACTCTGTCGCCCGTCGCGTCGTTAAAAGTTAGTGTATTACATCAATCTGTTCGTATCGGTTTCCAACCAAAAACTTAATTTTTTTGTAGTCTCTTTTTCAGACAAAGAAAATTTTAGTGTTGCTTTCGTTAATAATTATCGTGTTTCATTTAAACTAATTCAAATTGTTAACAGTTTAACATATGCACAAGTGTACACTAAGGGCGATCAAAATTCTTTCTTCCTTACTTAATATCATAAATGTGAGTGTAAGTTTGTTTGTTTGTTTTTCGCCTCAAATACTAAACCGATCATCATAAAAATTTAATACATTTAAGTTGTCAGGGGTGCAGAAAAGATCATAGGGTAATTGATTTACCGACTGTCCCTGGTATAACCGGACTTCAATGCGTCTCGAATTACCCAAGACGCTTCAAGTGTGCCTATAAAATTTTAAGACTTCCATCGATTTCTCCAGGATTCCATCATCAGATCCTGACCTAATGACCATGGGACCACCTGGAAATTATACCCTTTCAAACAAAAGAAGAATTTTCTTAATCGTTCCAGGCGTCTTTGAGTAATTGGTGAATTACGTACATAAAAAAAGCAGTGGACACTTATTTTTGACATTTAGTTTTGATGTTTGAACACACTGACTCCGAACTTGAAATACAAGAACTTGATTTGGCCACGTTTAAAGAAACTTTGTTTATTAATCAATATAAAAAACTTGTTGACGGCCGATACAAGGGAGGGACCGCTACTAGGTGACTCTACTCTACATCTGCTTAATGTGCAATGTATAATTGCATGTACATAGAGAGGTAAATGTGTGAAGTACCCTAAAGTAGATACAGTATATCCATTATCCCTTTATCGAGGAAGGCTTTCTTAACCTAGCTCAAACACAGCTTATTTATTGCGAGTTATTATTCATTTTTAACTTGAACATTTTGAAAGATTTATATCAAGTGAATCCTTCAAAGTCGGATATTTAACACTAACATATAGGCCAGAGAAAATTTTTCTCTCTCTGATAAAACCAGCTCGCCAGACTAACTAAATGTGGCAAAAATCTTGCTCATTTGGCTACAGATATCTGCTGTCAATCGCTTTCCATCTTCAAAATTAAAATAAGACTCGATTCCAAAAGTATTAACCAAATGCTCGCCTTCGTAAATTGAGAAAACCTCCACGTTTTGCAATGTTAGCAATAACTTATCTATCCTTACAGTAACATTGCTGCTTCTAGCTAATGATTAGATACTTTTAGACCACTTTATCTCTCCGTGAGTCTCCCTGGTTCGCAAAGACGACAGTGGAAAGAGCAGCGGGGTGGGTTCTGGATTTCTTTGTTAATGTCGCCATTGCAGCTAGTTTCGCAGTTAGTACTCTCTGATAGTTGGACGGAGCGATACACTACAATAGGATACTATGCGAACTTTTTGATATGGACAGCGCAGATGTGAGAAATATACTATATACCTCCTATTTTAAGTTGAGACTTTGTTCTGCAGTAATCATACAATGAAAAAAAAGTACTTTAAAAATAAATTTACCTCGAACCTGTCCTTACCTAAACAATTTTAAAGGGAGGAAGGCAACGGTACACTATTTCGGCCTGTCAGAATGTCAACGGTAAAATTATAATGTAACAAAAATGGCGGCTGTTTCGATGTTCATACAATGGCATATACATTGGCACGCATCGCTAACAGTAATAGCACTCCGATGGCACAGTTTCGGTACAGTTATGGTGCCAGACCGTTGGCATCGTTGCTGGGCAGCATGCCATAGTTCAGTTCAACGCTCCGCTATCCTAGTTGAAATTTCAGATCAGCAATTGATTAAACTTCCAACTAAAGATTTATTGGACAACTTTGATATTTATATTTAAAGTTCAATAGGAAACTATGAGCGTTGTGTTATTTTGATTTACAGCGTGTTTCTACTATTGTTGTAGGATAATATTGCTAACAGATATAGTTTATAAATTTAACCATGATAGATATTTTAGTATAGCTTCGGTTGGTCTTTCAACTGTATTCTTGACGTTTGTGAATAAATTTGAATAATCCCTATGTTTTTTAATCGGTTATAGGTACCTAAAGGATGGTCATATTTAATTTTTTAAACTGAAAACTTTTTTGGGCACGTTGGGTACTTTTGGTGTGAGGAAAAAGCACTGAACTCGCGTCACCGTTACGCTCAGATACATAAATACTGATGTGTATGAAAACTTTTTTAGGCACGGTGGACACTTTTGATATAGGAAAAAAGCACCCAACTCGCGTGACCGTCACAAAAAATAAATATATACGATTTCAAATCTTTAACTTTACACATTCCACCTACTTTTATGAAAAACGGAGGCAAAAGTACCTGGAAATTCACAACGGGTCATAACTTGTAAAGGGATAGTTTTTTTTTCAAAAATACTTATTGTAACTACATGCCAGAGTCATGCTCTTTCAGTGATTGAAGTAAGTGTTCCTTTTTCGAATACATCCTGTATTCAATAAGTTATGTAAGTAAGTTCACTTCTGACGTGCAGTCCTACAACTGACAGTTTTTTAAAGCATATCAAAATGACCTCAACCCGCCTGATGGAGACCTAGATTGAGATCCAAAGATGGAGGACCACCATTATAAATTTAAAATAAAGCAACTACTACATCGATCGTTAGTTTAGAATTATACTATATTGACACTATTTTGGATCTTTTTACATGCAATTAATAGTTGTGGGATCATCTTTCTAGCAAGTTATAGTATTTGTAAAAGGATTTGCTCTGATATCTTATAACATAAAAACCTTTATGGTATTGTGTTAATCCCCGATACGAATTTATACAGTTTTACTACTAGGGTCTGAGTTTCTTAGGTATTACCTGATATTTGCGTATTGTGTTCATCATAGATTCGAATATTATTTTAGTAAAAAACGGGGATAGCTTGTCAAGTTGCCAACAATGTATATAGTGTAATGGTTTTGCTTTGCCTAAATTGTTAGTCTTCAATAAAGTGGCGTACCAACGCGCTATTACTTACAACAGAACGTTTGTGTTGAATGTTTGGAATCGCCGTTTGAAATATATTTATTACCGTTAAATTTATTTTATTACCGCTTTACTGGAAAACTGCGACATTGCTCCTATATGTTTGCACGCTGTGGCTGTAAGCTACTGGCCTGTTTTGTTACTTTGCATTTCAAATTATTTGTAACATGAAAAGACGACAGTAGACATCTAATAAATAATTATAGTGTATTTATATATACATATAGAAGGCAAGTACATGATAAGTACGCACACATTATAATTATTATTAAGCTGAAGAGTATGTTTGTTTATTGTACAATATAAGTTCTTCTATGTACAACTTTATATTTTGCTAGCCTACTCCGCTTTTATAAACAGCACTTAAAATATATGAAGTGGGAAATGCGACATATTCATTGCATATCTCATTGTATCGTTTATGGCTATAGTAGTTTAGCGCAAGCTAGAGGTACTTCAATGCCTTTTATTGCTTTTAATAGTATCTACGTAATATTATGCAATGACAGTTATAACATATTAATATGACATCCCAGGAGTGTTAACACGAAAATTTCGAAGGAATATACGTAACTTTTCGATGAAGTTATTTTTATGGTTCAGGAAAAATTCGAAATTCGCTAAATTGTTGTTATATCACATTTTTTTTTGTGATTACATTTTCTGAAAGTTGACTTTGTCGTAAATCGATGTATAGGAGAGTATTTTAGGACTGGAAAGATAAGCTTGTCTTTTAAAAAAATCGCAAAAATCTTCGAGTGTCGATTCCCGATGTGGACTTAGGTACTATCTACATACAAATTTGTATGCTCACGGAACCCTCGGTCACGGTAATATTATCTATCCAGTATTGTGACTCGGCGCTGTCCTTGAAATAATTACCTACAGCCGCGCGGTACGTAAACGCGCGAAAGGGCTGCCCGTCTAAAGTATTTTAATTTCTACTACCTACTTGAGTTTCTTTCTAGTTTGGTGATTGTAAATATTATAATATACTTTTAATTCAAATAAATGAAATTTGTTGTGAATGAAATAGAAAGTGTTCAATAAAAATATGACTCGCTTTCCGACGGTTTGAATGAAAATAGAATACTGGATAGATAATATTACCGTGCCTCAGTGCGCGAGTCAGGCGGTTTTTTTTAGTATAACTATGACTTACCTCTATAATATTATATATATATATATATATATATGTATATATATATATATATATACAAGTCCATGCTTCTAAATAAATTAATCAAATCACTTTTGTTCATATGAAGGTCGTTTTCTTCAGGTATATTTATCGACGAAAGCTTGAGTGAGTTGTCCACTGAATACCTATAGTGAAACTATTTGATTCAAACTATCCTTTGAAATTAATATAATACTTATTTTTTTTTAAATTAAATTTTCATAGATGCTTTGTGTTATAGGTAATTTTGAAACTGAATTTAAGAAAGGACAACGAATCGGTAGCTTTAACGATGGTCGCGAGTTTAATTTATTCAAACTGTATTTAATTGTGCGAGACTCCGAGGTGGTTCCATTAGTTTTTTTCTATGGTGTCACTTAATACATCTTTGGTTAAATTCCAAGGATGAAGGTATTTATATAATTTATTCTCTTTACTATATTTTACTGTCAATGGAAAATGATCTCAAGCTTGGCAAGGCTGCCTGCTTTAACTGTCAAGTTTGTATGTTCCATTATCCTCACTCATAAAATTGTGGGCGGGCGGGGCATGTTGTGGGGGGTCTGTGACGGTGACGAAGTATGAAGTTAAGTCGGTAAATAATACTTACTGAACATATTTGTTTTTAAAATGCTTCGCTAGAATAACATAGAACTGTTCCTATAAAATCTTTACCTTCTTCTGAATTCAACGAAAGGTACTCGACAATGGCCAAATAGTTTTTTTTTATGATATTCCGGTTTATTGTACATTTTCAAACAACTCCATCCATTGTTGTTCTGTAGGTACTGTCCTTCATCTCCTCCCAATCCTTTATGACATTGCATTGTCATTGTGAATTATACGCTATGCGTGTGCATGTAGTGCAGTAGAGTAGAAAAATATCGCATCCAACGTTTTGCGGGACTATTTTACTAATTATTGCAAAGCGGGACGGACTACATCTGGCATTAAGGGACTGTCCCGCAGAATACGGGACGGTTGGCCGCCTTAGTGATAGATGCCGATGTAAATGTTTTATCGATTTTCTAGATAATGTTCTGTTCTGTTATTTTTTATTTTTTATAGATACTCGTTCTTTTTGATGAATATTATTATTAATATGCAAACATTCGTGGTTTCCACTTTTGCACGCCTAATCAGTTGACAGCATTGGATGAAAACTAATCAAATAACTAAAAATAATTTAAAAAACTGTTTTCGTTGCGTTTCTTTGGATTTATTCTTGACTCTATTTATTTCCCATACCGACATTTGGCTGTATGATGAATTTCCATCTCTTATTCTTTTTTAAAATTTGTTCTTAAATTTAAAGCTTACTGCTGCAGTTTTCTTTAACTTTTTTTTTAATTTACTGCCAAAGTGCAAAGTAAAGTGCTTGCTTGAAAAAAAATAGTGTGTGTGTGCAATTCAGAAAAGTAGTCTACGAGAAGCTGAGAAATAAAATATAAAAACAACACAAATAATTTACTAATGTTAATAAATTTAATTTTAGAAAATTTATATAAAAGTTATTGGTCCAGTTAACACAAATGTATTAAAAATTAACATAAATTAATTAACCAACTAATTTTAATACGCAAATGCACAAAAATGACACCACGTTGACATTGACGCATCTGAAGGCTTAGTAGTACGCAGGCGAAAAGACAAAGATTATAGGAAACACTGATACTTGTATTTTATCTCATTCTCTCGCAGGCTAAATCCTATTTATGAATATGTTTGTCTCTTTTCAAAGATTATAGGCAACACTGTAAACTTGTATTCTATCTCATTCTCTCGCAGGCTAAATCCTAATTATGAATGTGTTTGTGTGTTTTTACTGTCGCTTTTTCGTTTTATCGAATTTCAAATCAGAGCGATTCTAAAGAAGTTTCACTTCAACAATGTTACTATCAGAAAAACAATATTACTATCAGAAATACGCAACATTAAAACCATTTTTATGCGAGTAATATAACATGTACACTGTGATCCGGTTAGTATAAATCCCTATTAACCTATATTGCACAGCTTGTTAGATCAAACTTTTGTATGGATACCTCATTATTGAATATATACGAGTATACCACGCTGAATTCCTTTCAACGTCAAAATGAATGCCTATAGGTTTTTAGAAATAGAATAGAATATAATTTTATATTGGGCTTTTGCTACTACTGCTTTGGACTAATTATTTTTTCATACATGGCAATAAATACAACTGCACCCTTATAGGATCACTCGTGTGTGTGTCTGTCCGTCTGTCATAGCCCATTTGCTCCAAATTTACTGGACCGATTAAGTTGAAATTTGATACACATGTAAAATTAATAGGTTTAAAATTATTCTTATTTGTGAAAGTTAACCATTCCTTCCCCTTATATTCGAAATTACTGAGTCTACACGTTCCTCCGTTCGCAAAATTTTCTTGAAGATGTGTTATTGTTATTAAGAATATAATTTAGTTAATTTGTCATAATAATATAATATGTGCAGCCTTAAAGGAGGAAGAAGGAAGAGCCCATATGCGAACATATAAAGTTACTTATGACTACTTAATGTATTCACTGTTGCCTATTGTAGGTATACTTAAATTACTACATCACTACATATTATAAAACAAAGTCCCCCACCGCGTCTGTCTGTCTGTCTGTTCGCGATAAACTCAAAAACCACTGAATTGAATGGATTGATTGATTTGATTGATGATTTTCATGCGGGTTTCACCAATAGATAGAGCGATTCATGAGGTTTAGGTAAATAATGTGTTAAGGTTTTGTGTAAATTGGTTGCAATATGATGATGATTGTTGAAGATGTCTCTGCTATCCGTGCGAAACCGGGGCGGGTTGCTAGTTAAATTATAATTACATATGCATTGTAGCAATCTGTGACTGGAAACACTGTCTGTTAGTACCTATATATTTTTTATTTATCGTTTCGTGTATGAGTCTTTACAGTAATTTCTTCGAGGTCGGCTTTCGACAAATTACTTTCATATTTATTCAAAGTGAACCAAATTTTATATCAGAACTACAAGCTGTGACCTTTTTTGATAACCAGCCTTTGAAATGGCGTAACTTTACCATCTGAGGCTCGTGGCTGATTCATCGATGTGTGTGTCTGACTCGCACTTGTTCGTTATTCTCTAACTCGTATATTTTTTTAGGTTTATTAAATTAGATAACTATTGATTAAATACAAAATTAATATTTTTTGCTTCCTCTGTTCAGGGCCTATGGTGTCCGGGGGCTCCTCGAGCCATGGGCCTGTGGCATTTTGCCCGCTTTGCCACCCTATTCTTACGACACTGTGGTAAAGTATACATGTATAGTTTATTGGTATAGGTACAATACCTTTATTATGAGTTTACATTAGTTCAGAGACATAATTCATGACTGGTCTGTTGGTCTAGTGGTTAGTGATCCTGACTGCTAAGCCAGAGGTCGTGGGTTCGATTGCCACCCAGGTTAAATAATTGTGTGATGAACATGATCATTTGTTCTGTGTCTGGGTGTAATTTATCTATTATATGTATGTATTTAGAAATATATGAGTATGTTTATCAACAGTTTGGTTACCTTAGTACCGGATTTGTCTACTTTCAGATCGGATCAGACGGCCGTGTGTGAAATGTGTGATGTTATTATTATTATTATAATGAAAAATTCCTGTCTTTAGATGCGTATTCTATGACTTGTAAACGTAACTTAACTTTTAATTGGTAATCGAGATAGCTTAAGTTAGAAGAGGCGTTGTCCTAACTTACTGCTATTTCGATTACCACGGCAGAATTGTACACACCAAACACATTTGCTTTGTGATTTTGTTATAGCGTGTCTGTCTACTCAACACTCTGTCCAGATTTAGGTCCAAAATCAATGTTTCGTTTTGTTTTAACGCTTTCATTAGAAAATATTAAACGAAATCTCTTAAACTATATTGAAATAGCAAACAGAATTAGTTATTTAAATATCAACCACTTTCATTACGTTGGGACTTCTGTAAAGGTTGAGTAAGTTCATAGGAATACTAACTACAAACAATATAAATGTATAAGTATGTATGTAAAGTTTGCATTATTTCCAATAAATAATGCCAAGCAATACTATTTTCGAAACCATATGTCTCTTTATATAACTGGTATTACACAATTTAAAAGGAGTCAATGGCATATTTATCTTTCATCTTTAGTTCTAGTTTTCAAGTTATGGCGAAATAAGTACACAATCCTCGTGATGGTATGCGGTTATCGTTGCCTGTAAACAGCCATAACACCGCAAGTCTCATTTGCGTGTTTAATAAGGAGCTCTTAGTCCTAGAAAAAGTAATTTCTTTTTTTCATAAGCTTTTCCTGTTAAAACAATCAAAAGTTAAAGGTCAAAACCCTTCCTGTTAAAATTATCAAAAGTTCTGAATTAACTTGTGTTATTGAATTAAATGTAATAATTTCTTCATACTTGTAGAAAGTATACGAAAAAATAAATGTTAATATATGAGAAAAACGTATATGTCAATGTTCTACGATTGTGACACTCATCATAACCAAACACAACAAAGTTTTTTCGTAATAAAAATAATCTGAAAAGGTGATGATAGCGGTTCAATACGAGGCGTTGACTTACTCAATAGCGTTGGTGTGTTGAATGACGAAGGCAAGTGACGACATAGCCAGCATCGCAGTAAGTCTGGATGAGGCCAGCTCGGGACAGCACACATGAACAGAGAGGCCTATACCCAAACACAGCTGTACATTGTATCGGGCTGCTGATAATGACGGTTAAAACAGGTGCCGGAAGTGATGATCCACCACTACGGCGATTCAGGCCGTACACCTGTATGAGTGCCAATCATGTACACAAATGTAGCACATACATACATACATAGTTATATAAACAACTTCAATGTTAATAGGTATCAACGGAAAACAATCTCGCAAATTCCTTATTTTTAGCAAAATTCTTTTATAGTCAGCGTGCGGTTAGCTAAACCATAAAACTCAGATCTGGAAAGTATCAGACTAATATTTATGTTCAATGATTAATAGCATCATTGTTATGGGGTCGGGAATACTGTTTAGCAAAAGGTGAACTGCGAACTGTCAGCTTGATAGACTAGATGGTAGTTCTCTACTAGTTGGATGAATTAATTCGCTATTTAATAGTCAGACAAACAAAGCATGGGATGATTATGCAGTAGAGTTAATCTCGTAAAGCGACTGCAGTGTATTCGCGCCTTCGTCTCGGTCAATACGCGCACACGCACTCGCGTCGACACGGCCCCGTCTTGTATCTCTTGGAACCTTACGATTGAGTCACGATACACTGTGTTTATGAGTGACAGGTGTGTAGCTGACGTTACAGTTAATAAATACCAATTTGTTAAAGGCTACTCGCGTGTAATACAGACAGCTCTGTCTCTATTGAATGTTTGTGATCGAAATGTTTTGTTAATTAGTAAATGTTTTTACATTTTAGAAACAACGACACAATGAATCTGAAGTTGAACAACGATGTGAAAAGTTCGATTAATGGAGACAAATCTTCTGATTCAATTATAAAGGTAAGATATTAAATAAAATAATTGATATATTTTTTATGTTTAGAAATAACTTAACTTTTTCTAAATTGACTTTGAAAATATCAAAATCTTGACCGAATGCACATGTGATAAACCATCACTTAGTGCAATGTCTGAATTCTGAATACTGGAATAATCACATTTTTATGTGACTACCTACTTACCATATCAATATTTTAAAGACGAATCAAATCTGTTATCTAAAGATTTATCTCTCGTAATACAATATTGTTTATGTTAGTCAAATAATCGAATGCAGTAAAACTTCACGCCATATAATGAATTTATTTTCAAATTTTGGTCAATAGCGCAGTTAGCTTATATAAGCTTTTGTGCAATAGAAGTCAGAATCTGTTATATCCTTGCGCCTGCAAACAACACAGACAGTATTAGAGCTCCAAGAAGGTTGGTTTGCTGTTAAGTACAATAAAGCAGTCCTGCCCATAGCAGCGAATTTACATATTTGCCGCCAGTAGGTTATTCAAATTTTGCCGCCTCTACCGGTCGGTCTATCTAATTCGATACCCCAGGACAAGACATAAAAAATAATGTAGGCCCCAAATTTGCCACCCCTAAAATCTAGGCTAAGCTAACCTAGGCTTCAGCATACTCAGCCTACTGGTAAATCCGCCACTGCCTGCCCTCTTTAATTTCTAATTTATAATACTTAAGTCGTCGTCTTTGAATGACATTACATTGTAATTGTACGACGCTAATTTCATAGGCGTAAGTTTAACGACTTTTAGAAGTAAATATTTTACATACATTTATTTTAACACATTGGTGAACTTAGCTTATCAAACTTTGATTGCTTCTTAAATAATTTTTGTGATTAATGTCCATACATCAAAACAATTAAAGTTTAAATATATATTATGTTAAAGTGAATTGAAGGCTGGTGATTCAAGAATGTTTGTTAGTCAAAAAACTACTTAGGTATGTGTAGATTTTTTTCGAGCATATATTTATGAATGAGTACATTGTTTCGAACATAAATTTAGTTACCGCTCTTTCTATTTAACTACCAAACTTGCAAATTCCAATAAACATCCTGCCTTTAACACCAAAAATAGCTTAATATACTTGATCTGTGTGTAACGTCTACACCTGCGCTCATAAAACTTCTAAAATGGTTTAAATTCATGGATTTCACGTTGTCCAATACACTATTATGTAAGTATCAAGGTACAACACTTGCCTTACGTGTTTTGCTATAAAAGAAAAATCCATAATAGAAGGTTGATTACAGCTGCTTATTTTATTACATTTAAATCGTATCAGATCATCAGATACACTGCAAACTTAGAAAACTGAGGACTTCGTTATTTTATGTTGGCCGTTTAATTCATCATGATATTGATTACTCTCTATAACATCTAGAACTATTGTTATACAGGCAAGTGAAAAATTGCCATAGTAAAAAATACAATTTAGGTATATATTAATAGGCAAAGACATACTTAACAGTTTAGTACCTTTTTATAACCTCTTCGTGAACCAATTCCTTTCTTTTTACACGCTTTATATTAGCTTCACTTGTATGTTTGTTTGTATGTTTGTAACTGACTCCTTTGCGCGCGATTTTGTCCCACTTTAAACGGCCAGATTTCATTCAAATTTTGCACACGTGTCAAAGACCGATGACAATGCAATAGTTCGATTATCGTTGAATTTTCTATAAAAGCGTGTTTTTTAGTTTTTTTAACTATAATTATTGTTTGGTAGCTATTGATGAGACTTAGTGTAATCAATAAAAAAAATTAGAAACAGTTTTTATCCCTCCCTTCGAAGGTGCTATGTTATTATCAATTATTTAATAACTCAAATATTTATGTCTGAATTTCGATCTCTCATAGTCTTTTCGTTTAGTTAGTGTCAAAGAACTTAAAATATAAATAGTCTTATAATTATAACTTTTTCTAAAAAGTACTTGTTTACACACTTTCAAGTTATAACTTTTCGATGTTATTAACATTTGAAGAAAATATTCAAAATATTATCTTGAATACTTGATAAGAGTGTGTGCACGATTGTATTTTGATATGATCCTTTTAAAAAAATCGAAACGTGTGAATCGCCACTTACTTTTTTTAAAGGGGTCAATTCTCACGCAAATAAATTCCATTTATGCGAATTGACACCGGCAACAAATTTTCTTTTTAAAAATGGTTTATTCACACTATTCGTGTGTGAAAGGACCAATAAGGCCATTATTATATTTTAGGCTACGATAAGATACAGTAAATCTTAGTCGTCGCCGCACTATTACAGTGGACCTTTAATTCTAAAGATTTTCATATTTGATTTAAACAAAAAATCCAAAGACTACCCCTGTCTACCTACCTATCCTACCACCTACAGTCTTGTAGTCAATAGTGCTAGCGACTCTATCGAGCGAATCTATTTTGTAAGAAGAAATTAGGGTGTCAACGTCCGCCTGCAGCCAGCCTTAAATTCAGTAAAAAATACGCTGCAGCAATGTGAAATGAAAGTAGATTCAAATGTGGTTTCATCTGAATAAAAGAAAAAAAAATACTCCTATGTCTAAAAATACTCGTGTGATACGCAATCGTCTTATGGAAAATCCAATTACACAACATAAAATTAAATATCCTAGAAAAGTCATAAAAGTCAATCTCTTTGAAAATCATTTAATTACGCGTTCTTTTTGTGCTAGGTATTCATGAGGAGAACTTTCTGTGTCGAAACCATTATTCTAATCTTATTATCCCTCGGCTGAAGTTTTCAAGAAACGATGGCTTTCTTCGTCTAAATATGTACGTAAACGTAAACGATGTTTTGAATATTTATAAAACAAAAACGTAATTAAATCTTTCAAAGTTTGCATAATTTAATATGTCCTGTCATATATCCCTGTATTAGATGATGCTTTAAGCCTTAAAATACACAGTTTATTGTGATCAACTACTTTCTAATTAGTTTAATACATTTTGTTCATAGCTTTCCCTACATTTTTGTTTCAAATTATTAACTAAGTATTTTCAAAATTTTATTACTACATTCTCAAAAATAAATTCAAATTAGGAGGCCCATAACAAAGTTCTGCAGAAATCTTCGGTAAAAACTTATTGTTAATCATAGAAGCAACCATTGAAAATTCTAAAACCATAACTTCAAAATCATGAAAACAAATACTCATATACCATATCATCATCATCAATCATTATACCATTACGAAAAACTAAAATAGACACATTTTTTACATGACATGCTATTTAGCGACTTTGCCGTTTCTTGGCATTTGTAGTAAAGTTTGTTTGCTAGCTATGTGATATTCGTGACAGCTGGATCTGATGATCTGCTATTCTTTTTTAAGCACACCCGATCACCCATCTATGGATCATTACTTGCTATCATGTTACTCTAGTAGTCGTTTTTATATCAAAAACACATTGGTATTTTTTGTGTATTTAACCACGGCTAGCTTACGGGAGCGCTCTTAGACCAGTTCAATTCGATCTGAAATGTTAAACTATTTTGGTGTATTAATTATATTAATACTTAGTTAATAATTATGACTCTTTTTCAAATAATTCTATAATTCACGAGAATTTAAATGGTTCACGAAATTTAGATAGATGGCATTAGTATATTGAAATTTAACAATAAATACTCGAATAGTATAAAGTAAATAGACATAATTTAAAGCAAATGATGATCTGTCAGGAAAAATATAATTGTAAACGAATTTTTCAGCACAGTGATTCTTACGTAATTACCTTTTGATCATGTGTGTTACTCTTGGTGTATCAATGTCAATGTGAACCGCTCATAATGAAACTGATCAAATTTAAGAGCAAAATTATAGCTCTTTGGATCAAATAGGTTACATAATATAATATATCTAATCAAACCTGCTACAAAGTTCGTTTAGAAATAGAATTTCATGTGGGTGTTGTATAAGGTGACAAAGGGTTTATTTATATTTAGGGCACATCCTCCAATATGCCGAAGGAAGGTTGTTCGCTTCTAACAACTTCGGTCACAAATCAACACAACGGGGTCATGTTAGTATTTTTAGTATAAGTGATTAATTTTTGTAGTTACATTTTACGTCGTCTGATCATGACTTCTTACTATATTTATAATGTCTTTTTTTTATTCAACAACGGTGCGACTGATCGAACTGATTTAACACTGAGATAGGTAAAGATTATATATAGCTTTTCCAGCCTAACAACAATGTTTGGATGGATGGATGGATGTTTGTTACTCTTTCACGCAAAAACCACTGAACCGATTACGATGAAACTGGTATGTAGATAGCTGGAAACCTGGATTAACACATAGGCTACTTTTTAACCCGATATTCCCACGGGATCGGGACTTACGCGCGTGAAACCACGGGGCGATGCTAGTGTTTAATTTAGGTTAGTTTATTTCTATGTCTTAAACAAATCTTGGATAGGTAATAGATATCGAAGAACCATACGACAGTCACTCTCGTATCCATGACACTACACGAGAATTACATTTCATTTTTTTTTAAATTTCATATGTAATTTTTTATATTTTTTTTTAAACATAATTATACTTACAAGCACTTTCAGAAAGGGGATGAATTGTATTGCGAGAAATAATTACAATTAAGAAAATTGTGTGTTCATTTGACATCGTAATATTGTAAACAAAGTTGTTATGTAGGATGGTTACATGGGGTTTCATCTGACTAATACTCTAGGGGGCTCCCTTACTGGTTGTTAGTAGTTTACGTAGCAAAAAGCTCCTGCATAAAGAGAGTAAGAATTACATACTACCACCGCTTTGTTCACTAGACTAGGAGAGGTTAGAATGCAACGCACGATTACGATAATGTTTTTTTTTTAATTTTTATGGCTTAGGGGTCAAATGAGCAGACGGGTCACCTGATGGTAAATGACTACCACCGCCCATGGGCATTTGCAACTCAAGAGTCAGAAGTGCTTTGCCGGCCTTTAAGGTAGGAGTGGGGGAAAGGTGGAAGAGGGGGAGAGGGTGGAGGGAAGGGTTAGGGTTTCCGGTAACCTCACTTACACTGCGAAAAGCAATGCAAGCATTGCTTCACTGCCGGTTGTCTGTGAGGCCGTGGTATCACACTGGTCGAGCCGGCCGGCCCATACGTGCCCCAGCATGGCTCTCCCACGATCAGATAAAGTGACCGACACGTGAAGCAGTCAGCTATTATGTCATGCTGACTTTCCTGAACGGGTGTGATGTGGCTTTAGTACAGAGGAAGGATTCTCCGAACAAGCCTGTTTGTTCACTACACGGCGACTAGTGTTGAATGTTGTATGTTGCAGTCAAAATTAATTTTGCCTAACAAAATCAGTCAAAAGTACTTTTGACCGCAAACGTAGTTTTGATTGAAATTAAAGTCTAAAGTAGTTTCGCCCAATGGAGCTGGTTAAAAGTATTATTAGGTTAGGTTAGATATTTTTATTTAAATTCTATTCAGTTATTTTGACTGATGCTACAGGGATTAAAAGTACTTTTGACTAAGAGCGTTAGTCAAAATCACCATAACCATAAATTTGCAGTCAAAATCACTATTAACCAATGATTTTCAGTCAAAAGTACTTAGACTGAACCGGTTGGTCAAAACTAGTTTTGACTGTAACATATATAATATTGCATTGCGTCGTGCACGGTAAGTAATTACTGAATAATATAGCTTGTCTTGCAGCAGGATGTTTTTCATTCATTATTTTTTAAAGATGTTTGGAAAATAAATTCCTATTATTCTTGTTTTGCGAGAATTTTATAAACTTACACCGACGGGTCAATAGCCTGACAAGGGTAGCCAACAAAGATTTAACTAAATCTTATTAATTAAAACAAAGTTTCCTTTAACTATTGAAGACAATTATAATTATAACTAACGTAACGTAACGTAAAGGGAACTGTTATGTGAACAGATAACAGGACATACGCGGACGGAAAATAACCTTGTGTTTTTCGACGTGTTGAATATATTTGTAGTTTAAAAGTTATTGCATAAAATATAGCTGAATTAAAATATTGTGTTACTCATGTGATCTATAAGTAAAAACACGCCCACCACTCCATATTATTCCAGTGTAGAATCCATAAACTCCGACGGATCAAGATAAATGTACGCGTAAATAACATAAGAATAATATTACTCATGGGAATAATATCATTCATCACGGTATACACCAAAATATAAGTGTTAAAGATACGTAACGTAACAAAATTTATGTGCCCTCATACATAAATGAGGTTTTACTTTCAAAGCTTGTAAATACATACGAATTAATACTTGAATTTGCATGCAAAGATGATGGGACTTGCTAAAGCCAACCGCATGGAAGGTCATCGGTTATATTAAAACCGATACATTTATTAACATGATATTGATACACCCTGTTGCTGTCTGTTTTTTTTGGGGTGTACAAACCCCAACGATCATCATCTCCCCGGGGCAATCAAAGCGAAGGATCGAATCAAGTAAAACCACGTGGTGTTCTGTCACAAAAGGGGAACCAAGAACGAACTGCAATTGTGTCTGGGCCTGCTTGGTAAAGTCCTGGAATACATTCAATTTTTTTTTATTTTTCACCTACATTCGTATGTATATGGGTTACATATCTCGCCTTGCGTACTTTATAATAATTTGCCAGAACTGCTGGTGCTGCCTGAATCACATCTTTCAGCACTCGATTCATGAGATTCGCATTAAAAGAAATATATTCTGTATAAAACGCACTTGCAGAAAAACGAATTAATATGTAACTTCCATAAACAAAACACCTTGCTCATCTCAAATGATTAATCCAATCGATTTATAGATACCTATAACTCAGGCCTGATGTTATGTATAACCTACAATATTTCTTAATTAACGGTCTATCCAATGCGTGCATACAAATAAACTCTTAAGCTTTATAATATTAGTAAATATGGGTTAAAGTGCCCTATATAAGTCTTAGCACAATTGTTTTCGAACGGTTAACAAAAGCATTCTAAGGAAACCTGATTTTTTTGATATCCATAAGCAATCACCATTCCATTAATAACATGCTGAAAATCTTTACTTCTATATTTTTTAATAATTACTTTCACTGTTAACATATAAACTGTGTTCAATACTTCGTTTTTTGTAAAACACTCACTCTTTAGGCAGAGCCCATTGATATATGTAGCAACTAAATACATTGTAATTGTAAAATTTGAATTACAGTAATTGTGATTTTTTACTGAAAACTCAGTTCGACGTCTCGACCTAGATACAATTTTCAATAACCGCATCGGTAATTGCGGAGATTACCCTCAACATCGAAACTCACAAACTCATAAATATGATTATGGATATACATAGATATAGATTTAATAAACTATCTGAAAGTGGGATAATTGGTATGAAAATGCAGTACCTATTTGTTTTAAACTCACACTGCACTAATGGTTGCTGTATGGTACAAATTCGCCTCAGTAGCGTTGTGGTAGAAAGTCTTAGGGGGTAAAAAGTTAGTGTACACAAGTGGAATTGACACACAGTGACAAGTGCTACCTCCACGCCATAGAGGTTGTTTTAGTAGTTCAACGGTCACAACTGGTTCTACATATGAGCAATCCCCTCCATGGTATGTATACATATCTCGGTATTTGATAAAATTAATGCGAATAAAAAACTAAATGTTAACAGGTATAATTTATTTACCGAGTGATATTTTATTATGTTTCACTTCTTTTTAATACATTATTTAACTTATAAAAATAATAAACTGTAAAAAATTTCAACAAAAAATTTAACCGACGATAGATTAAAAAGTATTAAAAAATAAATTTCTAATTATATTAATAATAACATATAACAACTAAACTCTAACACTAATGTAAATATCTAAATCATTTTGAGTCGGCGCCAAACATACAAACAAGCAAAGTAATGAAATGATGGCAGCGGAATGCGCAGCGGTGTTTTGCCGAAATGTTTTTGAATTAATTTTTTTGGCGCCGACTAAAAATATTTATGTATTTACTTATGAGTAAGAGTTTGTTTAGACAGGCTAACAAGTTTATTATTATTATATTAATCTTTGTTTTCCAATTAATTTCTTCGGTTCGATTTTCAGTTAAAAAGTTTTATTATTTCTTGTGGCTAAAATATAATAGTTAATAACTTGATATGTAATATAATTACCTACTTTAACTATTCATTGTCATTTGTTATAAATATTTAAACTACATACGTGTGCCAAGTTTCAATAAAATCGGTTCACAGATGAAAACTCAGTTACATCATATGCTAGATTCATGTCCTATTTTTTACCCTTTGGGTTGATTTATATTTCAAATTTAAATAGGACCAGCAACGAAGTGTAGGGTATACTTCGAATAAAAGAAGAATTATTGAAACCGGACTATCCTGTAAAAAGTTTGCGTGGTTATACATAATAAAAAGGCAACGACTGGCAACGGCGTAAAATCTTACGTAATCTGGCGTTCCAAATTTTTATTTGCTTTTGTCTGACGGAGACCTATGGTTGATCTGATGACGTAGACGGAAGCCAGTCGAGGGCACTCCTCAACGGTTTAGTGCCGCTACCTCGTGTATAGGCTTATTATGTAACATTAATATACGAGTTGAGTTGAGAACCTCCTCCGTTTTTTCGTCGATTAAAAAATAAACCAAATTATTCACAAGTTACACCTGGAGTGATGAGTTATGACGTCATTCTGAACAGTATTAGTCATTGCAGGTTTTTAAAGTAAGCATTATTAGAGGGTTTAGTTAGTGTAGAACAATAGTCCTACTTAAATAAATATACCCATTTTCCAATTTCAATTCACATAAATGCTGGACATACTGCATATCGAAGAGTAATGCTTTTTCATACCTTAAAAACTAGTAATTTGTTAGACCAATCACATGCTTACCTATTTTTCTAGACTTTGTAAGACGGTCGTCCGCCCAACAGCTTGGTAAAAGAAAAGTTACTTAATCTATCTTCCAAACCTGCTAAGGACGTTGCCAGATTGTTGAGTGAGAGTGTTGCTTTTACGTTAGGCATTCTTCCATCTTGCAACTTATTTCTTAGCATCGTTGTTACTATGAAAATGCTATGAACCGCCTCGAGGACTTGCTTGTCGTACAATAGAAGTAGGCTATTACGACAGACACGATTTACGACGTTATTGACCGTGCTCTTGTCACTGCTAAAGATTCAGCCGTAAGTGATCTTAATTGTTAGATACAGCAAAATGAAAGACACCGCACTGTATGTCATTACAGAAGTAGAAAATGGGTAGGTTTTTAATATTGCATGTAACGTGTGTTGACAAATGTGCGGTTGTGCAAGCGCTCTTGCTTCATCTCCGAAATTATAAATCAACAGGGCACGGCGATAATAAAGCAATATAGTCTTCGTTTAAGATTTTGAGCAGTAAGGCGTTGAGACGCTAGAATCATAGACTCTCAAATGTCTTAACTTCGGGCGGTTCACCGTCTCTATTCTATGTATTAATTGAAACGAATCTCTTCAGAAACTCAATTTATTATATTTATAACCCAACTAATGCTAACTTTTACAGAAACTCAAGAAGTCATAAAACAATTAAAAGTACATAAGACTAGTCCCAAAATAGGCAAAATAATCCAGTAATATATTAAAACCTAATAATACATTTTTAAATTAATTAAGTTTTCAAAATTTAATTTTTTTTCTTGGGTATGTGTGTAGGTATATAGATAAATAAAATAGGTACCTATAGATATACGGTTTTATTCACATGTGTATTTTATGTCTCATTTATCAGTTTTTATTCCGTGATAAAAGGTCCCCTTGGTGCTCGAAAAACTATTCTGGCATACACAAAATACACACGTGAGTAGTAAAACCTTACATCTTTAATGAAATATACACTATTCAGGAAAGCTTTAACTCTAATAATACCTATACATTTTGTAACAACTGTTTCGGCACTTGTATTTTTTAAAGTTTACTAAATATACATATATATAATGGGTAAGAATAGCATAAAAATAAATATATTGAAGTCGAATATACCTTTCTATGCTATTCTTCTTTTGCAGGATGAGCAGACGTCCAAGCGGCAACAAGAGGTACGTTTGTACCGCATGAAAATATAAAAAATGTCTGTCAACTTGTCTCACTATTCGGTGTAATAACATTTCAAATTCAGTTAATCGTGTCGTTTATGATATGACAATTACCCCTTCTGTATTCGATTTAGTAATAGTGCTAAATGTATTTTAACTCGTCTGTAAACACGTGTGTAAAATAAATATAAGCTTGTTTAAAACAAAATTTTTTATATCTTTTTTAAATTTATTTTTTATTAATCTCTTGAAATTCATAATAACTATATAACACATTAGTAATTTAAATAATAAAGTGCAGGAGTAAAAGGGGCTATATGCTTTTACTTTGTTCACTCTAGTAGTATGGGCGAGTGTTGAGTATTGAGAATGATTCGTGAAAGGGCGATAAATGTTGTGATACTTTAAGCTGACAAATGACATCACCTTGATATTTAGAATTTTTATCAAAGTGAAAATAAAGAGGACATAGCATTAGCATTTACTAAAGGCCTTTATTTTCGTTGTCAGATGTACGACAATTATAAAAAGTTAATACGACATGAGTTGATTAGACTGCACGGGGTGCAGCAGATTAAGTCACATCACCAACTGCCATCGCATGAACTGTTGTGGGTTCGATTCCAACATATTGATTTTTTGACGATTTTTGTTTCTGACATAAGCCAAATGAAAACATTGTAATTTATCATAAAACAAAAAAAAAATTCAAAGCTCATACACACAGTAACATTTTCAGATTTTATTCAATTAATAGAAATAGCCGTTTTCAAAATATTACGTAAAACATCATTTCAAAACTTTTTATTGCTCTCCTGTAAAGTTACTAAAAATCAAATCCGTCGTTTTTCTACGACGTGGTTTATGGGTAATTGTTCCGACTGGCTGTACTTTGTGTGTACCAATTACATTTTAATAAAACCCTCTGAGATATGGGAATATTATTTACAGTTGTCATTTCAAAATATGGCTCAGCAAAACTAAAGAAACACGATTTAATAGCGAACCAAATTAGAATTAGAAAGGAGTTCCGCTATCCACCTCCTGACTTCATCGCTAGACCATCGTTATTACGCTCAATTTGTTGAACTCTTTAAAACGAGCCCAAATTCGGAGGGTTAAATAGTAGTATCTGAAGAGTTTCATTATCCATCTCCTCGGTCCATCATCAGATCAGCTCCAAGATGCAAATTTATAGTATTGTCATCCAAAGTAGATATATACACAAAGTTTTATTTCAATACGACAATTAGAATTAGGTTAAAATTAACTTCCCAAATTAGTTGACGTAGTCATAGGCGAAGGCAATAAAAGTGTGTAAGAAAAAGAAAGGAAAGCCAGTAACTGTATGAATACAGAGTTAGATAAACATGGACCGTATCTTATAGATATACCTTCTATCCGTATCTAGAGATCACAACAATGACTGCATCTATCCCTACATTCTGAATTTATTTGATAGTAGCTTGAAAGATATTGGTCCCGATTCTATTGTACACTCGACTAAACTAAAACCTGACTTAATTTCTTCATATGAAATCAACCCTGTCTTCTTCGCAACAAGGTATATTTGTTACTGGCATCTATTTCTCAGCGCCACTAAATTTCACTGCAACCTGCCAACATATACTCAACTTTATTTCCACGCAGCGAGAGTCCCCATTTATTCAAATGCCGTATAATTGCCGTATAAAAACTTGTTCAAAACGAACTAAGATGACGTTATTTTAATCGACACCTACGAAGACGCTTACTAAAAACACAGAGCAAAAGAGATGGCATTCAACGGATAGCGGCTCTCGCTGCATGGTATTAAAGTTTATTTAAGCGTGTCAGACTTTAGTCGACAAATAAATTGCTTATTTCGATAGCGACATATGTTACCTACTTGTTTAAATTTGAAATAAGACCTTGTTTCAAAGTGTACAAGTTTTACATTTTATATGAAGAAAATTTAGTCAATTATAGTCAAGAGAGTAATATAACAGAATTGACACCATTGCCGCACATTGTGCATTTTATGTTTAATAATATCTGTTTTTATATATATACAATAAAGAGTACTTACTTAGTTGATCCACGGCCTCGTCTTCTAGTATAGACCCTCTTATCTACGAATTCTGTATTTTCATTATTAACACACACCGTTTCAGAAGACTTTCTTTTCTTTAGGGTTTTCAAGTACCAAACTTAAAAAGTTAAAACAAGAGACTTTTCCGTTTATCTGTACGACCATTTCAGGGTTTTTTTCTCACAGGTGAAGTGAGGTATCTAGTTGAAATTAATATGTATATTCAATACGAACTTAGCAACTTGCGGGCTTTGTGCTTTTTGCCACGCAGATTGCATAAAAATTGCAGTTTCGCCTTGTCATTAATGGTCATTAATCAATGTGCTGTATACAAACGATGTTTGATCTTGCTTTATGCTACGGAGCGTCTCAATATCGCTTATTAAATCAACGCATTGATTGAGAATTGATGCGCTGGTAGCCCGCAGGTGCTCGGGGACATCCGCAATCTAATAACATACTAATACGGTTAGCCACCCGCATGTATATCGGGCCCAGTATTTGGTTTGGTTTAGTTACATAACCCTTCTTCTATATTATTATTATTTTCTAATATTATCTAATATTATTATCTATAAATAAAAATAATTAGAATGACTAATCTAGGATGTTTGTTCTACTTTGGACGAAAAGATTAAGGTATATTTTGACGTGACAACGTCTTATAAATTGGTTTGCCGGGTGACACTTCAAGAAACTGCGTTACGCTCCGCTCACGTTATGCGCTCACAATGAGAGCGAGTGAGAGGCACGCGTCCCTTCCACTCGGGCATGGTTATTATTTTACCACTCAAAGCCGTTGTCACGTAAAACTTTCGCCCGTATACCGACTTTACAGGCAACCAATTTTTTTGAAGTGAAACCTTTTTAAGCACCTTGTGCACTTTTGGGACGGGGAAAAAGTACTGAACTCGCGTGACCGTCACGCTCAGATACACATATACAGATATATATGTGTGTATGTAACACACTTCTCACTCGCTCGTGTTCTCTAGACATAGACGTTCAGTGTAATATTATTATATAGCACGTTTCTTTTAATGCATATGTGCTATAATTTTCGAATACTTATTTATTTTAAAAACTGTACTTAATTTCGATAGATATATAGTTATTGTGCAATAAAGTTAATTTGATAATGTGGAAAGTGTTAATATTAATATACTTACTATACATTTTTTTTATTATAATTCCACCATTCATCATCATCATCAAAAAATAAATAAAATTGAAGTATCTGTTTGTAATGTCAAAAGCCTATGCCTAAAAATCAGTTTATAAATTTTTTAAATTTTTTTGTATGTCTGTCTGTTTGTTCCGGTTAATCTCTGGAACGGGTGGACCGATTTCCACGGGACTTTCACTGACAGATAGCTGGTGTTATAAGGAGTAACTTAGGCTACTTTTATGTTGGAAAAAAACCCTAAGGTACCCTAAGGTACACGCGAGCGAAGCCGCGCGGGAACTGCTAGTTACAAATAAATATGATTACTGTTCATTACAACGCAAGTACTGATGTACTTGCGTTGTAATGAACAGTAATTAATGAGTACCTAATAATCTCACAAACATAATTATTGATTAAATCTAAATTAAACCACAGAAAACATAATACTATACTAGTACAGATACCTCATCCCATACAACGAAATGCGACCCTCCTAACTCGGGCAATTCCGCGGGCTACTATTTTTTAGCCTACAAAGGCGCTGGATGCCGCTAGCAGCGCGATAGATAGCTAGAGCCACCTAGCGATGAATGGAAAAAAATATTTACTTACCAATAAACACGCAACCAATAGATGGCGATAATTAGTATGTAATCAGCAGGTAGGACTGTTCGTTATATTAGATAACCGATAAAATAACTTATTACTTATAAATAATCAAACGGCCTATTATTTATTACATCCGGTAAGCATTATTTATATTGCGCGAATATATTTATTATTACATACGACCAGATCTAAGTACGTGCAACATCTCACCATTCAAGGTCAATTTCACTTCGATCATCGTTGTGTAATATTTAACAACAACCTCATAACAACTATATTCCCATCAATGTACAAAAATATTAGTAAAAATAATAGTCAAACCACAGATTTGATAATATTTTCGTCAAACTAATTTATTTGTTTGTCTTAAACCTTAGATTAGAATATTGTTTGAAGAAAATCAATGCGGATAACTCGTTTGACATCGTTGCGAACACTCTTAGCAGTAAGTAGATAATCTACCTACCTACCATTGCAGCATTGACGCTGCGACACGCGACGATCACGAGCAAGCCGGGCTGCCAGTAAGGACAACTTATTTTCAAATATCAAATTAATCAATTCAACATCTCGTATACACAAAATCAGTGTTGTACAATGTACGATGTTACGTCACTCAATCACGTCACGTGTACCGAACACGTACCGTGTACTTAAACTTATTGAAAACACCGACACCACCACACCAACAGTTATTAGCTTAGATCATAGCGGCCTCACTTATCTTAATTTTGTCTTAATTTTATAGACAAAGTCAAAATGCCGAAGCAAGTTTTACATAATTTGCACGACGACACTTTTTTGAGCGACTAAGCAAATAAAATGAAAAAAGTATAATAATGTATCTGATCTGAAATAGTAATATAGTTCATAGCGGCCTCAAAATTTGATACGTGTAGTATGGATTACGTAGAAAAAAAAACACAATCAAAAGCATAAACCTAGGTACTTAAAACCGTAATAGCATCCGTAATAGCTGTAAATTTCTCTTTACTACTATATTATTTTTACAAACAATTTATACCAGAATAAACGTTAGTTCATAAGTAATTAGGTATTTGTATTTTTTTTAAATAACTAATTAAAAACCTTTAACTGCCCAGAACTCAGCGCTTGTAGAGGTAAGACCTGTGCCGATTTTTTTAACGCCAAACAACAGAACGTGAACCGTATACTACGTCTGCCTATTTTTGATCACGGAAGTATGTTTTGGTTATTTTCTATATATTGAACAATTATTTTGTAGGATGTAGAGCTTATCTTGACTCAATTTAGGTTATGTATTTCGAGTGTATGAATAGTATAGACTATTATTATAATGACAGTTCGAATTACAACATCTTACTACAGTTAAATAGTAGCAGCATATTTTTTTTTAATTTATTTATTTATTTTAAAAACTTAGTACTATGTTACAGATAATAGCCAAGCTGCCAAACTATTATCTGTAACATAGTTAAGTTTTTGAAATAAATAAATATATAAAAAAAATATATTAAGCATCACATCAATCTCGCCATACATTTGAAAACAAATGCAAATTTAAGTTATGTATAAATAATTATGTCTGTATGTTTGTAACGATGTTTGTATCTAATAGGTAAGTACGAAAGAGTTTCAATTGTATGCAGTATGTATAGTATGCAAACATATTTGTTTGGCACGCTGTGCGTCCAAGTGTGTTTAGTTAACTTGAGGTGTGATATATAGATTTCTCTATCACTACATATTATAAAACAAAGTCCCCCGCCGCGACTGTCTGTCTGTCTGTCTGTTCGCGATAAACGGAAAACTACTGAACGGATTTTCATGCGGTTTTAACCAATGGATAGAGTGATTCAAGAGGAAGGTTTATATGTAGTATACATGCATATTATTTTAGAGAAAAGTCGAGAAATTCAAAGATTTGTAATGTCATGTCGTAACAAACATATTTTTGTGCGCTTACATTGCAAACGCTGGCTAAACCTTACGAGATAGATCAAATTAATGTACTACGGAATTGTATATCTTAAAAAGATCAATAAAAAAATTCGCGATGGTATATGTGTATCTCCTAAGGATAGCCCACAGTAACCATTTTTATCTTTTACATATTACAAAAAAAATATGGGTTATTTATCAACCATTTTAAACAATACCGTATTATTCCTTATCTAATTAAATACATTAGGTACGTTCTGCATTTCATGTACATCAAAATTGCCCTTTCCAGCATACAATAAAAATTAATATCTTAGAAGATATCAGAGATTTAAAAAGCGGGGGCAGAGCGGCTGGCGGGCTGAACTGTTTTTGATTATTCTTTTTCGTTAGATAGGGTACCTCAAGGGTGGTCCCATGTTCCTTGACATGGGACCGGATCAGAGATCGGTCAGGATCTGTTGATGGGATCCTGATAAAATTGAGAGAAACCCTCGAAAATTGTAGGAACGAATAGTGTTTCTGTTTACTTTTCATTACTTTATGAGGTTTTTGCGTTTAGAATAATCATCATATCATGTAGCTGAGCTAATGATGAAAAAAAAAATCATATTATAAGAATCTTCACTACATATCACTACATATTATAAAAAAAAGTCCCCCGCCGCGTCTGTCTGTCTGTTCGCGATAAACTGAAAAACTACTGAACGGATTTTCATGCGGCTTTCACTAATAGACAGAGTGATTCATGAGGAAGGTTTAGGTGTATAGTTTGTACCCGTGCGAAGCCGGGGCGGGTTGCTAGTTTGTTAATAATGATGACTCTGATTTGTATCTGGCATGAGTCGAAAACGCTCCGTGTACAAATGTTTTAGAAAGACATTACAAACATCTACGTTAATAAAAGCAAATGAAGCAAGGTACACCTGCCTTAAATAAAATTATAATATCATTATCTTATGTTATTTTGTAGCAATCGATATACGAGTATAATAAAGGAAACGAAATATGATTATATAAAAAAACAGTCAGTAGTAGGACTGTATGTCAGAAGTGAAAACAACTTCACAATGTATTTGCTTATACATACACATCTGTATATATATAATTAGGTTAAAAATAAAAAGTAGGTAATAACATATCTAAATGTATACACAGGGTACACTGGAAGTTCTGTGCTCCTGGCCGCTCATAAATATTTGAATTTCGAATGTTATTTTTTTTAAATATAAGAAACTCGGCTCCGTCTTACGAATTTTCGATCAGGTCACGTGTCCTGACGTGAGTTTAAAATTTTTAACCATCCCAAAAAGTGCACAACGCCGCTAAAGAAGTTTTCACTTCAAAAAACAACATATTAATTTTCGTACTTAGAAGTTTATAGGAATGTTTCACGATACGACGACATAGGGAACCCGAAAACAGTCTCGTAAGAAAGAATCTCTTTTTTCTCTTTCTTTCTTGATTTCTTTTTAAATAAATTTTTTGACAAGCAATAACTGCCGAAGAGTTGCAAGGCGCGGCTAAGAAATGAAGATTCATAGTCTATGTGAATGAGATTTGATAGTTCAATACCTGTTAAAATGCTGTGGGGTGCTGACGAAGAATGTTAAACTTATTCTGACTGACTCAAAACGTTGACAATTCAAAAATACTTATTGGATTAATTACCAATAGGTATTTTTAAATTGAAATATTTATATAGTTTTTTATTAATTTAAATCACATTTTTATTATGGAAATAATTTTATTTAAAATACCTACTTAATGTTTTTAAAAATAAGAAACTTCATACTATCATAATCTATACGAGCAAAGCGGCAGGCGCATAGCTAGTGGCTGGAACATTACGCATTATTAATAATATTTTAAGACAGGAAGTAAAACAAATAATTTAATAGTAGAAAAAGGATCATGATTGCTTAGTCACTGCGGTAACACAGTGTCAGGAACTCGCGAGTGCAACCTAGTCGATGTCGTGCGTAAATACCTAATTTTGTAAAATGCAATTATGTGTTATAGCTCTTAACGTATAATTACTTAACAGGTTATCACAGACATGATTTGTTTTAGGTATCTCTATGTGTATGTTCGTACTTATTACACAATAACATCAGTAATGACATTGTATCCGATTATACAATGCATCTACTAAACAAACAGCATACTTAGGCCTGCCATTACTTAAATTGCCGACGCCGGACAAAAACTTAAAAAAATCCGGACACATGGGTGAAATCGAGATTCTTTTCCGGACACCTTAAAAAAACCGCCGATTCCGTTTAAATTTTTATCTTGTTAAAGATTCATCTAACAATTGTAATTGTTCCTTGGCACAGAGTGTCCGGGTTTTACCCGAACACTTTTTGGAAACCCCGCCCGAATTTTTTATAGTATCTTTGAAATTCGAATTAATAATTTACCTACAATAGAAAATGCAAAAACATAACGCAACAATACAGTTTCATTAAAATTTGGCCAACTATCAATAGTCAATACCTACAAACTCAATAACAAAACCGATAGGTACGGTTTTCTTATAGTGTTACTTCAACGTAGTACCATAAATTGCCGCCAGAGGACCGAGAGGACAATGTTGAATTTTGTCAAAATAAGAAAACTGCATTTAAGAAGCTTTAATTCAATTTTGCCGTGTTTAGGGTATTTTATGAAATTAGAAAATACTTTTATCAGGACCTAATATTGATTTTCCATAAACTTCAATAACAAATCGATACCCGTAACGTCATCTATTGATATTTGTTTGAACCATTTTTCTTTTGTTAGAGATGGGACCCCATGACTTAGGTAATTTAGGTAATGAAGTTAAGTTTTGGTATTCTGAACATTTCACGACACCATTATGTTACTAAACTTTTGTGAAGAAAAGTATTATTAGCGTGTTGAATAGTGTGTGTTGTACCAGGTTTGAAACAAACAAGTAAGAACAGATCCACCTTAGATCAATTTTCTGTTGGGAACAAGGTTTGGCTACTTACTAGGTTTCTAACGATGAAAAAAAAAGTGACGGACGTTATTGAATCGTATCGCAAGTTATGTGATACTCATCACAATAACAAAAGAATAGGGAGACAGTGACATACGAGTGTATGTCACTGTCTCCTTTTCTTTAGTTTTTAATATGATCGTCGATGATGTTCAGTCGATTTCGGTAAAGGTCAGTTGAGATTGAAATTAAATGTGTTCCACTCTGACGTTCGATTTTCAAATTTCATCTCCAATGCGACCGTCCGTGGAGCCTATTGTAGATATCAAAATTACCAAAACAGATGCGATTAAACCCAATAATGCAACTTGTGTAACTGGCTGATGCCCATAACCGAAATTGCATGTCATCTGTGACAAGGCATCAATACAAGACTTTTGGAAACGTGTCTAGTATCGTTAGAAAAACAAGAGGTAGAAAAAAAAGCAACCTGTTTTATAAAGTAAATTAGTAAAAATATTACTGAAAAAAAAAACAAAACACCGACTGCGTGAAAAAAATGTAACCTTAAAATTATAATATTATATACACAGTGTCACTCTTATAATTGAGACGAATCTAACGATACCTCTCGAGCTAAACTCCATCAAACCGTTTAGGTACAGTGTGCCAAAGAAATATATATACATAGTTACACTCGAAAATCATAACGCTCCGTCTGGCACAGTCGGATAATAAGCATCGCTTTATTAGAATAACAATTCGAATTTAATTAATATGAGATATGAATGTCGATCATTTAAGTATAAAAATAAATAAGACATTTTATTTATTACTTACTTTCAGTGATGCACAATAATTACATATATTGAACCATTTGTACCGTAAGACTTACGTAGGCTTTAAACGCCTATTATTTTCAGGAATTCCATCCAGTTTTGGTTTTCGTCGCACAATTGTTTCGAATTTAGACAACATGAAATCATTTCTAGATATTCCACGAATACTAATATTGGAATATAATATACTGAATGTTATCGTTTAGATCATTTTCGTTACATTCAAGATTATAATTACGTGTAACGTAAAGTGTGTGGGATGATATAGTGACTGACGAAAACCTAGAGTTTTTGACCGACAGCGTTCGACCAATATTGTTGCCAGCTCTGGCAACAATTTATACCAAATTTAAGGTGTTGTACACTTACTTCATCTTGCAGTTGTTAGAAACCCAAATTATTTTTCATAAACCGGGACTTAGGGGGATATAGGTCTCGGTTTATAAAAAAATAATGTTCTATCATAGATGGCGGAAGCCAAAGATGGAATGATCGATAGACAATTCTAATTTACTTTCGTTTCATGCAAAATTACAGTGTCTTTATTAATAACGTTTAATTTATGATTTCACGTTATAAGTGGGTAGTTATTTAAAAAAAATTATATCAGTATCACATTCAAATTTCAGGTGGATGCATTCTGTCGTGTTTGTATGCTTAATCATTAAAAGTCAATGGTGATGGTCAATGGTGGATAACAAATTTGGTATTATTCATTTGCCCTTTATGGTCTCTAACCTATTCGGCAATATGTCTATCTGCTATCGCAGCTGTCAATTCCTATTGCTTTTGCATGGTTAATTACTGTTCTCATCTTCTAATGCGCTTGAATAACCATTCTTTGATATTTTTGTTCGTACATCTTACTACAAATTAACAATTCTCAATAGGAAAAATACAAACTAATAATTTTGTATTCTTGTATTTCGCCAACGTAGAATGCAAACAAAAAAACTTACTAGACACGGTTTTATTATGTGTTTGCAAATCATTAGTGTCAGCATGGGAAAAGTCGGATCGGTGGTGGTGGTAGCACGTTACCATTCTGTAAACATACAGAGATGTAAACTGCGAACACATAAACGCCATGTATGTATTGGTACTATGTTCTTTGTATAGATAAAATTACGTTTACAAATAAAATCAGTATAATATTATTAAGCGATTGCCTTTTTTTCTGACCAATGAAGTACAGAGATTGATTTTTTTTAATATTGCCATATAAATATTTTTTTTAAAGACTACTCCAGTATTAAGAATATTCCTGTGTCGCGGGGGTCTTCATAAACATTTAAACAACGGAAACAAAGAACACCCAGACTCGGTACAACTATTTGTGTATCACACAAATTTTTGTCCCGTGTGGGATTTGAAACCACAACACTCGGCCCGGCGTAGTGGCGAGGCGATCACTGAAACCATTGCGCGATAGCGAGAGAAAACAAACATTATGAAGGAACAGTTAAGAGTCAAAATAATAAGGAAAATTTATGATGATCATTAATATTCACACATCTGGAGTGTCCAATAAATTAGGACAATCTTTTCTCTTCAAATACACAAGCAAACAAACTTGTATGTAGATAGTACGTCTACCTCGTTAATCAATTCTCGAAGATTTTTGCTCGTCTTTTCCAAAAGACAAACTTAACATTGCAGTTTTAAAAATACTCTCCAAAACATCTCCTATACTCTCCTATACGAAAAAGTCAACTTTCCTTCCTCAAAATATAAGTTTGTAATCACAAAACTATTTTTTTAATGTGATAAAACAACAAATTAACGACTTTCGGATTTTTCCTTTACTTCTGCTGTCAGACCTTGCTTTTTACCAAATTTCATGATTCTAGGTCTAAGGTCTAGGTGCGAAATGTTTTAATTTGGTCAAATTTAAGGCTTAAATAGCCGTATCTTTTGATTCCGTTGACTTTGAAGCTTGATTTTTTTATAGCTTCAATACCTCGACTGAAGGAACTTGAAAACTCGTAACTTGTGTTATGTTTGTAGTACCCTACAAACATAACACAAGCTACGAGTACATGCCTACTTACAACCTAAATCCTACAGAAATTTAATAAGGGAAAATATAATCTAAGCCTGATTATATGATGCCCTATCAGCCGCAATGATGACGACGACGGTGACGAGACAATGTCGCATAAATAAAACTAACAGCATTGTAGCAAAATGCGATGACCCTTAACGAATTCTAAGATCTGCACAATATGACTCCGTATACTATCTGTATTTTTGATGCAAGTACCCACAGTTGTACCATTCCCTCCCTAACCCAATTTGCTCAAAATTCCTGTGCTGATTCACGGACCCACACTTTTGCAGGCAGGCGGTTAGAGGAGGACCAGGTGTGTTAACAACAGTCGTTCCCGGATATCACACCGTTTGGTTTTAGTCAGTTCGATTCCGATATACTGCCCCTCCAAAAACCCCGGTGGTGGTGAAGCCCCTGGCGGTTTCCACACGTAAAAAAGGTAGTGTTATATGATAAACTTAGAAGCCAGTTTCTAACTAAGAGTACTATATCTACCATAAAGAATAAAGGCATGGCAGGAATAATGGAAAGATTCAAAAGTTCAAATCATAGCGAAGATTGAGGACAACTTTTTTTTTGGGGGAAAGAGAGTACGTTTTTTGTGCAATAAAGGGGCTACATACGGCATACAACAACATTTACTTAATTTGAGGAAGGTGAGAGCATAACATACTTCTAAAATGAATAAGAAATTTGTATTACTATTGCAAGTGGGTTTTCCAGTTACAATTAAGTTTACTTGAACTGAAATAAGTAATACCACATATATAAGAGGGAAAAGTAAATTTATGAATCATTTGTTTGAAAGAAAATGTTTGGAAAATCAATATAAAAACACCTCTTTGTTAAATTTTGACGTTCCTATATTGAATTTCAAACAAGCCACTAAAATCCATTAAATAATAGACATCTGACAAGTGACATTTGAGGCATTGATTTCATTATAATGGCAACCTATTTTATGTTTATCGAAGGTGTGTATGCGAATGTAAGTTTGTTTGTTTGCTTGTTCTGTTGCGATATATGGGAGATATATGGCAAAATACACTTTTATTTTATCTAGCGAAGACAAGCCGATACAGACAAGCACCTAATCCTATATAGTGCAATGAAAGTTCTCGCGCCGAATAGTATATACTAGAGATGGCCTGGCGGTTTTGAATGTCTTGTTTTATTTCAACGACCAGTATAACTTGAACTGTCATTGACTTTTGTACCATAACACGTTAAAATATATATACTGGACCCCTATAGCTTTATGTAGCCGCTTTTACATAACTGTTAACTTTATAGCATATTTTGTTAAAAAATTTTAGGTTCCTGTACTACTTTCTTTTTATATTTTTTTATGAGATATGTGGCAAACGAGCAGACGGGTCACCGGATGGTAAGCCACTACAGCCACCCATAGGCACCTGCAACTCAAGAGTCACAAGTGAGTTGCTGACTTTTAAGGTGGGAGTAGGGGAAGACGGGGAGAAGAGGGTGGAGGAGGGGAGGAGGGCAAAGAGGGAGAAAGAGAGAGAGGGAAGGGTTAGGGCCTCCGGTAACCTCACTCACTCAACGAAACACAACGTAATCATTACTTCACTGCCGGTTTTCTGTGAGGCCGTGGTATCGCTCCGGTCGAGCCGGCCCATACGTGCCGAAGCATGGCTCTCCCACTTACAAGATCTCTACATATAAACTTAAGATATTCCAAATTACACATTCCCGTCTGTGCGCTTTTGCTTAAAAAATGCGTACAAAGAATTCTCCTCACCTATTAATTTAAAGATACCTACCTACCTTGATTAATTCTCTGATTCGTAGTTCGTTTCACCCGCGTCAGCCAATATTTGCGGGTATTAGTTCGTTTATCCTACCTTTTATGTAGCATAGAAGTTTTTTAAATGCCATACTCCTATGGCAATGTAAACTAGCGATCAAAAATATAATCTTAAACAGGTATAGGACGGTTAATTTTTTCACCAGGCCAGTGTAGCTTAGAGTCATGATCACGGGAGTTTTATTGACAAATTCCTGTAAGTTTCATTCTGTGCTAACGTTTCGGTTTATGCGGGGCTATACGTGGTAATAATTATGTCAAATATTCGATCTTATCTGCTGTGTCATGAATGATCGAAGCGTATACGCTCATCGGTTTATTCGTAAATTTGGATACGTGTATCTAAACGTTATATACACGCCCTAATTTGTCAATTACGCACACCCTTTTACATGACCCCCCTTATTAAATGTCAAGGTGACAACAGAAGCTAAATAACTTTAATAACTGTACAACTCAAGGTCGTATGCTGATTGCAATATACTTTTTTTAATAATGACAATAAAAAATAATCCCAGAGCCATGGCTCTGCGTTAGAAAAGGGGTTTGATGTAATTTCCTGTAAAATATACATCCTAACCGATATTATTTATGTAAAATTGTTTAAGTTTTCACGCCTAAACGACTCAACCGGTCATCATAAAAATTTTGGGTTCAAAAAGAAAGAAAAACAAATCCTAGAGACTTAAGACACACAATACTTATAGCAATGATGATGATGATGAATGAATTAATATAAGACATTAATATTGAAAAATTATTTGTAATGATAATTACAAATGAATATTAATTTATTAAAAAATAGCAATACTTTTTGACATTATTTAATTTTATTTGTACTAATTTTTATTTATATTAATCCCTCAGATTTCAATGATTATAAAAACTTATTTATTATCATTTCTATTTGTGCATGTAATGTAAAATCATCTTCCCTATTAACAATTATGTAAATTAAAATTATTTGTGTGTCCTAAAGACAAAACATGGCACTCATCGTTGTTCGAAAAAGGACATATGTCCCTATGTCTTTTTTGTCTTTCATCCACATAAAAAAGTACTATTCCCGACGGCTTTTCCTGGCTAGTTAGTTTATAAATACTTAGTGGTGCTAGAATTATATTATTAAATAAAATAAAAATAAAAACTTTCAATACTTTATTATTTTAAAAGAGCTTACAACGGATAGGATGTCTAGATCCTGTAGTATAAAATTACCAAGGACTCTTTAGCTAAAAAATCACCTAATGTTGCATCCTTGGCAATGGAAGCGGTAACGTCTATATTCTTTGGGGAAAACGTTGCTGGTTCTGGGGAATGTGCTGTTCTCATCCCTCTCTTATTAGCACAGGGTGCAATGTAGTTGGGTTGATAGTTATTTTTGGATTGCGGCGCCCAAACCGTGACTCTCGCTGGCAATAGGTGTGGACGGTAGCTCTTCTGGTGGGAAATGTACCATATAATAGCGGAAGGGTTACTAGTGTCTGGACACGTTTGGAGGCAATAGACATGGTTTTGCCTTCTCGGAAAGCCATAAACTTGACTGGCTAGGGATAGGAATGATGGCCCAGCTGGGTAAGAGAAAGGCAACCTCAGTAAAACCTGGTTTAGGTTAGGTTAAAACCTGGTGGTGATGGTAGGGCCGCACGTTACTCTATTACCGGGTGAGAGTAGGCGGGGCGTTCGTTTCTCTCTCGCGCTTCTCGAATTAGGAATAGTGTTGGCTTTCTGAAAAATATGGTAGTGAGGGTCTGTCGGTTGGTAGATTAGTGGCCACGTTGCATGTATATGCCTCTACCGACAATATAACCACATGTATAACGACTGCTTTTAGTCGTACTCTGATATAATCACTTCATCGTATCCTCGTCGGGGAGGGGGAATTATCAGCACTTCATTAATACATTAGCTTTCTAACCGCTCTCTTGTGTGGACCAGTTTGGTGGTTCTAATTAGGAAGTACCGCCTCTAATCTCTGTGCTCCTCAATGTATTAGACAACTTCCTCGTTTTACTGTGACCGTCATTGTATGGAGCGATGTAATTGCAAGACTTATGGATATCATTAATTTACAGGAGGAACGTCGTCGCACTGGCCGCTACATCGCCATATTGGTGGGCATATTGCTATTCATCTTGGCGATTTACCACGCCTGGATTAGGAAGATACCGGTCGTTGCCAGCCTGGTGGTACCCGCATTGATAATGTTTGTTTATGTCGCCTGGGTTTTGTTTACCGCGTCGAGGGATAAACATAAGGTAACTTTTAGATTTTATACATTGATTTGTTTTAAGCTTCGTAGTAATTTTAATCGAAGTGGTTACACGTTTTTACTCATACTAGAGATCGCGTGGTGGTCGAATTTCGACCATAGTTTATTTCATTGGCCAATATTACTTGACCTGTCATTGTATAGACTTTTGTACCATGACAGGTCAAAATATATACTGGACACTCATAGCTGTATGTAGCCGTTTTTGCATTTTTTTTAACTTTATAGCAAATATTGTTCAAAAATTTTAGCGCCGTCACTTCTTCTCCGTATAAACTATAAGTGTGCGAAATTTCATACTCCTAATTAATATATAGATTATTGGAAAGAAGTTTGGGCACAGTAGTGTTGAGCATAGTGGTATCTTCACTCTGTAGAAGACCACGGTTAGACAAAAATTATAGTTCGATTTGAGGAAGTGCTGTTTGTATGTACAAGTGACGTCACTTGTCAGTGACATCACTTGTGTGTTGGGTTGTGTAGTGGTGCAGTGGTGTCTTATTGATGGTTTATAGATTATAAACATCTGTAATCGTTTTCAACTCAGTAATATTATTATGCAAAATATTTTCATGTAAACCCTTATATAAATTTGCAATACCAAAAGTGTTAAATTTAATGAAAACCTGAGTAATTATAGGTATATCAGAGGTTTTATTAAACAAAAATACAAATAGTGAAATAATATTTAATTAAGGCAAAGGAAAGGAAGTCGCGATTGTGATTTTGCGACCATACTTCACGACAAAAACATTTATTTTGAATATATTAATACGGTCAACGTAGCTTAGCTGTCGCAACGCTGCGCTGTAAAGTATAAATACTTTGTCTAAAGTTCGCTTCTGGCTTGGCCAAGTGAGCCCTTTTTGACATCAGAATTTTGTAAGTTTAAGTGTGTACGCGCTGACTCAAGTTCGCACCTGGCTAAGTAAGCTTTTGAATTTTGTTTATTTGGCAATCACTATAAATATACCAGCTCCCGATTCAATAGTCGCCGCCGTCGTTCATGCAGCGGATTCAGTTACCATAACTTCCTGCAACGACAGCAACAGTGGTGTTCAGTTGCTGTGCTAAGTGGCTGGACTCTAATGGATGATTAGCTTTTGCGGGTGGCGCCATCTCTGACAGCTGTTTCACACGTCGATTGATCAAAGCAATAATATCTTTGGGACCCGTCGGTGTACTGTCGAACGGCTTGCAGGAGGTACCAACGGTGCTCCATAGAGGGCTTTATACATGTTTGCTCCCGAATAGATAGTGACATGGTTGTGGTTATTAACCGACAATAATTGTCAATTAATAACTAATTATTTATTTACGGATTTTTATTGCTTATTTATCTCCAATTTTATGTTGTGCTGACATATTATATTTAAATTATTATTCATTCTAAGCACTGAGAAGCAGTGACATTACCATAGTTCCTTACATTGTACGTAATGTATAATAGGTATAATTATGTTGAACTCTGCAGATTTTTGTACCTACATTCATATAATGTTGTGTTGTTAAATTAGTGCAATAGCTACATACTTTCTATTGTGGTTATTTATTTATTATGGCTGTGGTTTGACATATTAATTATTAATACGAATTTATAATTTACCGTTTTTTTTTGAGTAAATTGTTGTAATTTTGAAATCTGAAATATTACTGATTAATGAAATTTAAAGCTTTAATTTTTGAATAGTCATTTTCAATATAAATTAAAATCATTATATTAAATTTATTATTATTGTGGTCATAATATTCTCTCTCATTGTGATTATTATTACGTATTATTTATTTATTTTTTCTATAATTTTTTTTTGAGAACTTGTAATTTCAATTAGTGTTGTAATTTTGATTAACTCTTACTGTTTGATGTGAACTTTAATATGAATCAATTTGAGTGAATTTTTTAATATTATTTGAATAGTCAGCATTTCATTGTAATTTCTTTTAAATTTAAGTGACACTATTTTTGTGATTGTTTTTTTTTTCCTGTCGCTTTTACCGGCGTAACATGAGCGCAGTACTATCTCCGGTGATATGTCCCTATTGCCCGGGGTCTGCACGCACATTTAGTTCGCGTGGCCTCAAAATCCATATAGCTAGAATACATAAGGATGTGTCACGCACTGGACAATCTGATACCCAACAGGCTGTCAGTCAACTACCGCAGTCGGCGACGGAGTCACTGCATCGGTGCTCCCTGGAAAATCTGGCACATCTGAAGGGGAGCATTCCAGTTATGCGGCATATACCTAAGGGGGCACGTAACTTGGCGGCAGGCAAATTATGTGCTATAATAGATAGATGCGTAGACAAAAACGGGGTGGAGGATTGGTATGCCCTACTTTCTTTTGCGTATGGCGCTTTGAGGGTGCCTTCCAAGTCTCTGCCAGGCAACATGACATTTAAGGTAAAGGCGAATATTGATGCTGTAGATCCATACCAGATTGAGAGTGAGAGTGACATAACGTCGGCAAGTGTCAGGTCACACTCAACCCAAAAAATTATCGAGTCAAAGGTTTTTGAGGGAGACCTTAGGGGAGCCGTTCGGCTTTTGATGTCGAGTGATGAGTTTGCACAGCGCGGACCTGAGACCCTAGCTGCCTTGAAAACCAAGCACCCCACCCCGTCGCGCCCAGTTGGTACACTACCGTCGCCAGTAGCACCATACACCACGGTTACCGTTACGCCACAAGATATAACACTGGCTCTTAGTTCATTTTATACTGGATCTGCGGCGGGTCTAGATGGTATTCGCCCCGGACATCTAAAGGAACTTACTTCTGGGGCGGCTGGGGAAAATGGGCAACGCTTGGTAGCCGGCTTGGCCAAGCTGTCGAACTTCTTGCTTGGCGGTCATTTGAACCCCGACGTGTGCCCGTTTATGTATGGAGCCTCGCTCTTTGCCTTGAGGAAGAAGGATGGTGGAATCAGACCGATTGCTGTTGGTAGCACTTTTCGGCGTCTGGCTGCCAAGCTGGCCTGTCGCGCGGTCAGGGAGGAGATGGCTGAGTATCTGCAGCCACATCAGTTGGGTTTTGGAACGCGCCGAGGGTGTGAGGCAGCTATCCATGCCACACGGGCCTTCGTAACGGATGCAGACAACTCGCAGTGCGTCGTTCTGAAACTCGACATTCGCAACGCTTTTAACACCCTAGAAAGAGATGTTCTATTGAGCGCTGTCAAGGACAAAATTCCTTCCCTTTTCTCTTTCCTTCAGCAAGTATATCTATTCCCATCAAATCTTTTCTTCAATAATGATCTTATACTTTCGCAGGTGGGAGCCCAACAGGGGGACCCGCTTGGGCCATTGGTATTTAGCCTGGCCATTCACCAGCTAATTTCTGAGCTGAGATCACCTCTGAACTTGTGGTACTTGGATGACGGCACCATTGGTGGAAAACCTGAAGTGGTTGCTCAAGACCTTTTAGTTTTGATCCCACGTCTCAGGGAACTGGGGCTGGAGGTGAACCCGACAAAGTGCGAGATTTTCCCCTGCAGTGCTGAAGCTCGTACACACTGCGCCCACTTCAGCACACTTCTCCCCGGCCTCAGCGAACTCACATCCAGTACTTTCAGCCTGTTGGGCTCTCCAATTTTCTTGGAGGCAGTCCCTGAGGCCCTCCTTTCTCGAAAACGTCTTCTCCTTGCCGCTCGGGAACGTTTGCAAAATCTTTCAGCCCACGTTGCGATATTGTTGCTGCGTATGTGTTATGCCATTCCCAAGATAACATACTTGTTGCGGACTACTCCGACGTGGCTATGCCCGGAAGCTGTCTCCTCTTTTGACGGCGCTTTAAGGGATACAGCTGCGTCAATTCTTAACGTCTCCTTTGATGAGCAGCAGTGGCTACAGGCGACTCTGCCTATAAGACATGGGGGGCTTGGATTGCGACGTGTACAGGACGTCGGCCTTCCGGCGTTCTTGGCATCGGTTCATGGGGTTGCGAACCTTGTTGCTGTCATCCTTTCTACTAATGGTGATAGGGCAAGCATACCCTATGTGGCTGAGGCATTGTCAGCATGGTCTGCTTTCAACGCAGGTATGGCGGCTCCGGTGACCCCACATGTCCAGCGGTCATGGGATGACGTTGGTGTTAAAGGGACCTTGCAACTGTTGATGGACAGGGCAACGGGTGCCGATTTGGCTAGACTCCGGGCTGTATCGCAACCAGAATCAGGGGCATGGTTGCAAGCGCTTCCTTCACCACATCTGGGAACCTTACTGGATGACGACTCCTTGCGTGTGGCAGTGGCTCTTCGCCTGGGCTGCAGGGTGTGTGAACCCCATCAGTGCACCTGTAGTTCCATGGTTGGGGCAGATGGTCACCACGCACTCAGCTGTCGTCGGTCCACCGGGAGGTTTCCGCGACACCATGCCCTCAACGATATAGTTCGGAGGGCCCTAATATCGGCAAATGTGCCCTGCGTACTGGAGCCGCCAGGTCTCAGCAGGTCAGACGGAAAGCGACCGGATGGTTTGACTTTGGTGCCGTGGAAAAACGGCAAGTGCCTGGTGTGGGACGCTACATGCGTCAGCACTGTCGCGGCCACACACCTTGGTCGAACCGTCCACACACCGGCTGCGGCAGCAGAGTACGCTGCAAATAAAAAACGTGTGAAGTACGCCGCAATGGAGCCGCAATACTATTTTGTGCCTATTGCAGTGGAGACTTTGGGCAGTTGGGGCTCTGAGGCGAAGAGCTTCATCACGGATATCGGCCGCCGGATTAGGGATAGGAATGGTGACTCCCGTTCTGGGTCTTTCCTGGTGCAAAGGTTATCCATTGCCATTCAGCGAGGCAACGCTGCCAGCATAATGGGCACTTTTGCGCCGGGAGTGATGCGGGACGGGTTACTTTAACCATTTTAATTTAATTTAAATGTATATATTTAAATGTATTACACGAATTTATTTAATAAAAAAAAAATGATTAATGATTAAGGCAATCTCGAATACACCAAAACAAGTTTATCCTATGGCGCTACATAAGTTTTATTGTTCTTTGTAAGATTTTTTTAGAAGTACTCTCCACTGGCATTAATACAGGTCTTCACACGTGTAAATCAGGTGCTGAACACATTATTGCAGTATCCCTCTGGAACACAGCCTCCATCCACACATATCTGCTCAAAAGCTACTAAAAGCTCGTCATCGCCCGAATACTTGCGTCCCTTCTGTTGTTGTTTTACATACAGTAATAGTGCAAAGTAGTATTGCGCTAAATTCGAAATATAGGGAGTGCAGGGTGCAGGGCTATTATCTTGATGCAAAAGCCAAATACCGAGTCTAGAGATTGGCCCTTAATTTTTTAAGGTTAACAGTTTTCCCTTTATTAAGCATAACCGCTGCCAATATTCCTGTCTTAGTAAAAATTACAGCAGCTGTTCTTTTCTTAACGGATTGGGATATTTGCACAGAGGTCGGCAGTGGTTAATCATCAAACATCCACATTTTACTCTGGGATTTAGTAGGAATATAGAAATAATACAGCCAGGTTTCACCACATGTAACAATCGAGTTCACATAGTTAGATCGGCCATCTTAATTTTTTTTATCATATCGCGAGACCCCTAAATTCATCAGTCGTTAATTGCGGTACCCATAGTTAAAAGAGTTACTTTCAAATGGTCGTGATAGATCCGATGAACAGTTCGTGCACTTAACTTGAAGGTTTCCTAGATCTGTCGATATGTCACAAGTCGGTCTTCCTCCTATAATTTTCGTACGGTCTCAATGTTCTTATCGGTAGTCACTTCTATCGACCTGCCGGACTTTGCACCATCCTCCAATTGAATATACTTATATGTATGCTTCATAGAGATGGACAACTTTCCTGTAGTGCACTATTCATGTCCTGCAAACAGTTTTGTTTAGTTAAGCCACGATTAAAATTTTACAAAATAATTATATAAATATCATAACAAGAGAAGCTAGCTATTTTCTTTTAGAAAATGAATTAAAAAATTTAATAAGAAATTCGTTTCCTCCAATTTTTTTAAAATATCACTTAGAGTTTATGGATATGACTTCAAATCACAATATTATCATATTATCTAGTTTGCATACTAAACAACTTATTCTTTATTATACTTCTATACATTTTACCCTACGAGTAATCAATAAAAATAAATCACAAAAGATTTCCCGAAATATCTATATCCGGAGGGTTAGCGTGGTTGACGTAGAGAATAAGCGGTGCGTTTAAGGGGAGCTCGTAGATTTATAAACCATGCGATATGTTTACGAAAGAAGGAAATATTGCCGGCTCGCGGGTCACTACTCTGCCACATTAATCAACTTGTTTGTGCAACACTCAGACATGACGTCTATGCTTTCATATGTAACGAAAATTCCGGAGATGCGTGGAAATCTTTTTGGTGAATGAGAATTTTTACCAGCGCGTTTCCTATTTAAAATGTAATTTATCATTTCAAAAGCTTTTAGTTTGTATTTCAATGGAAATTGTATAGCAAAAAGGTTAGGAGAAAAATGTCTAAAGAAGTAAAGAAGTATTAATACCATTTGTTAGTAGCATTACTGCCTAACCCCTGTTATGCATACTGACTGATGTGAGTGATAAATTTGACATTGTATTTATTCTTTGGATTTAGAAACCGTGTGGGGTGTTACTCTACAAACATTCTTAGAAATAAGTACGAAAATGGCAGGGCAAAGATTAAATGATGCAAAGATACAAAAAAAGATAAATATTAAAATCAATCTTCATGTTTATGAAAATAAAATTTACTTTTAATAACAGAATAATAGGTGACTAAAAAAATAATTAAAGAAGGTGATAGTATCTGAGTTGATATCTGAGTGGACAGAGTTGTCCGAACAGGGGGATTTTTCGTTTGTGTACACGACTCACACAAAGTATAAAGTGCACAACCATGTCACTTATTAGACTCTAAAGATTTATTGTAGGAAACTTAGTAATCCTTCAATCGATTTAAGACCGGCGTAGAGCCCTAGAAAGCTTAAACTTTTTAATCACTGTTAACGATCAAAGCAAATCTAAATATTATACTCGTATTTTCTTATTCTTCTACACATATTTAACATAGAAACAGGAAAAGGTCAAAATAATTTTTTCGTTTGTTTAGTGTTTTGTGATGTTTATTTGTCTAGTGTTGATAGATATGGCCCAGAGCACCTTTTTTTTTTGTTGAAAGACTTACTCCTTCATTAACAAGATATAAAATACTTTATGAATTCCTTGCGTCGAGCATACAATACCTAAGGATGCTAAGCGACTTACGTTAGAAATATTGACAGATTTTGAGTTATAAATTTATTTTGCAAAAATACAAAGTATCACGATGGGCAAAACGTTACTAAAGAGTTACGCGGGATTCGGGTATAAGGACTCGCTTTGTTTAACCTGCTCCTAAGTCAATTGTAAAGTCCGTACTAGGTCTCGTACCTTTTTCTAATTTTCAAATAAACAACATATTACAACAACAATTTACCAACGTAATCACAAATAAAGGATAGTGATAGCAATGTGATAAGATACAATTAATCAAGGCAACTTCAAACGAAAAGAAACGGCTATTTCTTTTTTAACGCCTCTAAACGATTCTTTATTAAAGTTAACGACTTGTCTCAAGAGTAGAAGCGCTTTGGGAAATTAGAAAATAAAACTACATAATAGCATTATTCTGATGTTTTATACGTTTTGGAATGTTTACTTTAGATATATATTTTTTGTATCTTTTGTGAACAAAACTGAAAGTTCAGAAGTATTATATATTTAGATCTTTAGAAAGTGAGGTCTCATTGTATCTACAACGTGATATTTAAATTAATGATAAGAAAAATTACTTAATCATAATCATAGACAACGTCAAAGCACAGCTACTGTGATCCCTCACACTACTCAGTAATCTGTGGTACTACTATGAGGACGGCAGTATACTTGATATGAATCATCGGTGATCTGTTCATTTATTAAAACGTAAACATCTGCGTGAACGTTTCGCGTTCCATCGATTGATGCTGGTCTGACAGCATGTTTACAAAACGAGGTGTTACGGTGGTTTAAAATGTGAATCAGTAAATGAAGAAAGCAAAAAAGAGTTAATGCGCTTTATAAACTGTAAACAAATAAAATTATTATCACTCGATTTAATGGAACGGCTGCTCAGTCAGTCTCCTAATTGTTATTTTAACTTTTGCAATTTAATTTTCGTCGCTATTATGTTTCCGAGTTGCCCTATCAATTTCAATAAGGTGTTATGATTTAAAATTTTTGTCAATCAGTGTGAACTAGGTGAAATCTAGCTACTTCAAAGCGTAGATATATTTTGACTACTACTACATTCTGTCTCTTTTTATCTCAAGTTATGAGGATCATAAAGCTAAATAATAAAGAACTACATTGGTATTTTTTGTGTTAAACACATTAGTTACGTTGATTTCTGTAAACCGAAGAAGGAAAAAGTTTTTTTTCGATCTGTGAGTTATTTAGATTTCCTTCTCTTATTTCGAAACCAATATGTAAGTGTAAAAATAAAATGAAGCCTTTGTAAGGTATCAGCCCCTTTGTTTAGTCTGCATTCGAGAATAGCACGGTAAACATCAGAAAGTGATGAGATTTTTACATCTTAGTTGGTACATTTCTTTAACACTACTGCAGTTTTGATGGCTTCAGATATCTTTCAGAAGATAATTTTCACGAATTTCTTTAAGTATTTTCATTAAAGACAGATTTGTTGGAATTTTGTCTGTTAATGATAACAGATGTTATGTTTGTAAGTTATTTAAGTAAGACGGATGCATTGCTTACGTAATTAGTGCATCTGGATCATATATTTAAATACAAACAACTGGTACATTGTTATACCAAACGCCATACGTTCACGTGAATGGAAGAAAATTAATAATACCGTGCGAGAAATACCACAAGCGTTATATTTTTATTCCTGTCATCACTCAATATCGGATATGCTAACACTTTAACAGCGATAGTTTAAATTTGGAACACTTCGGTTCATTACTATTATAGATTGAAAGATCCAAACACAATATACCTTCAGAATATGTTTATTGCTTATCTAACTTACACCTATTATAATAACTCTGTGAGGTTTTATATCAATAAAGTCAAGAACACCGTTCAAATTTGCTTTGTTGAGATGGTAATAAATTCATAGTTCAACATTAACTTATTAAATTTGCCTGTCACATATAATGTCACACATAAATTAAAATGTTAAAGTAAAAAATATTCTTCTAAATTATCTAAAGTTGGTTTTTTTATTAGTAGTAAGTGTTTTATTATTAAAGAAACCCACTAATGAGTATCCAGTCTTTCAGACCGTATCAATTTCAATGAATACCATACAAAGGTACCAAAGACAAGACGATTAACAATAGCAGTAATAAAATAAAAAAATACAATATTTATACTGTTCATTTACATTTACGTTTATGTGCACGTAGAAAAAAAGATTTTCTACAATGTAACAATTTCCTCGTATAAATCTAGAGTCTAAACATACGGATTTTATTATGAACGTGACAAGAACTTAAAGTATAGCAATAGAGATTTTGATCGTAAGTTATGGATTAGATATTGGCTTCGGTCCAGGTAGTTAGAAGACCGACACTAATCGTTTCCGTGGTCATTTGTCCACCATACAATATGACTCTAATTTGAGTGTATTTAAAAGATCGACTCGATGCTTTTAATTCGTTACATACCCTGGCGTCTAAGTTTAAATAACTAACAAATTATGTTCAACATATCTATATTTTGAAGCCTCGTACTTTGCAGCGTGAAACAGAAGGGATAGGGTTGTCGTTATATTGAGGAGTACAATTGAAACAGCAGAATGTACTGTTTATATTGATAACTGATCAATATCACACTTTACAAATATTATCATTTTTATATTTTCTTCATCGAAGCCTCGCCTCTTGAAAGACGGACTGTGCTTACTGCCGTCTGCGACGCGAGTCCTCTTTTCTAACACTGACATAAGTATTTAATTTCAACTTGATACCTCCACGCAATCCTGAGAAAAGGGGTCTTGAGAGACAGACAAACGGACAACACAGTCATTCTATAAGGGTCGCCTTTATCTTCATCTGTACCTGTTAATTGTCAAAATGTGTACGTTGATATTTTCCAAGAAACATGTATAGAACTACTTTTCTGCATAAAGCTCCTTTATAGGATATTTGGAAAACTCTACTAGTACCATTAGCACACAGTTATATTACTATACTATATTGTATTGTAATGTATATTGACTTAAATTTATTTACCCAAAACATAATGAAATTGCATCTTCCAGTAAGAATAAATTTATTAACGAAGATGGGCGACAGATAAAATATTTTCTAAAACTTTAAATTTTGTAAACACTGCGATTTGCGAAAAAAAGTACAACCAACGCAAACGGTAGATAAATTTAGCAAACTCATGATATACTCGTTATAATTTTAAATGCACAAGTAAATACACTTTTTTACTAAAGTGTAGTAAGCAAGTCCTCAAAGCTTTGCATTTTATTTACCCCCCTTGGTTAGTAGAGTCGAAAGTCATCCTACAAATATAATAATCGTGAAAATTTGTGAGGATGCTTTCACGCAAAAACTACTAAACTGATTGCGATGAAACTTGGTATGTAGATAGCTGAAGACCTGGACTAACACATGGGCTATTTATCCCGATATTCTTATGGCGTCGGGACTTACGTGGGTGAAACCGCAGGGCACAGCTGGTATTAAATAAGAAAAAGACAAGATCATAATATGCTAAAACCTGCAATCATTTTAAAACTTGAATAATTGAGTATCTTATGACGTCACATGTGTTTCTCTGCTTGGTAAGAAACTGTCGATATCATCGGAAACCATGAACTATCGTTCAGAAGCGCAGAGCGCATATCACTACTTTGGGTTTGGTACGCGACGTACACAACAGACCAGAGGGTAGGTCATTGTAGCTTTGAGAAATGGCCTACCCTTTAAAGCACCGTGTGGTGAAACTTTAGCTGTGCTGTACTGCCAGTCTTCGATGTTACCAGTTGATAGTTACAGGAAAAAAATCTACTACTCCCCCAGTGCTTATTTCATTCTTAAAACTCTGAGTTTTTCTGAATCAATACATCTCAAAATCCTCCTCGTCAGTCGTTCACTCTTGACAGAGTGGTCGTGGTTTCGTGATGATGCTCTGGTTTGAATAATGCATCCCCCGCGATGCGACTCCACTTGTTGCGGTCTTCAGCGTTACGAGAACATTGGACTATGGAGGTTTGTGTTGCAGCTTTTAAAATGTCTGTCCAACGCGTAGGTGATCGACTATGTGACCGCTTCCCTTCAACTTGTCCTTAAACAACGAGTCGCTCCATGGAATCTCGGTTTCGATCAATGTGTCCAAAATATTTGAGGATTCGTATTTGCACAGTCGACGGTAATTAATTTATTATCTCTCCTTAATTTTGAGTTCTTCCAGGATCGAGACATTTGTCCGCAATGCTCAAAATAAAATAATGTCTGAAAATAAATAAACCTAAAAATACTTTTTTGATACAAGATACCTGTCATTTGCAGTAACAGCGATTACCGAGCACTCCGGTGACATAAAAATGTCTGTCTCAATGGTGGGAAAATCAGACGACCATTGCCTCGGTTAAAATATAAAATTTGAATGTAGTAGGTTATGTAATTAGTTCTATATCGTGTTTTTTTTCTGTGTAGGTGGTAGCCTTAATAGGCTGTATACTGTTACACGGTGGTGGTCAGCTTGATGGCAAGCGGTTACTTGAGTCTATGTCACAATAGCAGGGGTGCAACCACTCCCACACTAAGTTGAAATCACTCTGATTATAGTTAGACATATTTTGTTATATTCTAAAGGTTATTACTGCTACTAGCTTTCCTCCGCGGTTCTGCCTGTGTGAGTTTTACTTTCTGTATGCCAAGTCAAATTTAATCCAAATCCAGATCATAAATATATGGATTTCTAAAGAAATATGTACTTTTATTTTATACTAGCTGATCCGCGTTTCTAAATTTTCTCCGTTTTTGCAACATGTTTCATTGATGCTCCGCTCCTATTGGTTGTAGCGTGATGTTATAAATGGGCTATTAACACTTAAATAAATTTTCAATCCGAACCAGTAGTTCCTGAGATTAGCGCGTTCAACCAAACAAACAAACAAACTCTTCAGCTTGATAATATTAGTATAGAATTTATTTTATTCATTCCAATTTTCCGGACAACATTTAATTTTTCTTTGCAAGCCTTGTCAGCGTTCGATTAATATCATACTAGAGATCGCGTGGTGGTCGAATTTCGACCATGGTTTATTTCATTGGCCAATATTACTTGACCTGTCATTGTATAGACTTTTGTACCACGACAGGTCAAAATATATACTGGACACTCATAGCTGTATGTACCCGTTTTTGCATTTTTTTAACTTTGTAGCAAATATTGTTCAAAAATTTTAGCATTCGTCACTTCTTCTCTGTATAAACTATAAGTGTGTGAAATTTCATACTCCTCCGTCCGCCCAATTTTCGTTAAAAGGGATCCAAAGTTTTGCTACACGTATTAATATATACCTTAATAATAGATACCTTTCAGAAATAATTATCTAGAATGAAATAAAATTTATCAAGGGGTTCTCTAGTGAGACATCTACCAACGATAAACAGTGATTTTTTATTTACATAGATTTGCACACTTCGGGTTTTAGACTCTCTTAACAAGCAATTTCAATTCATAAGCATACAAAAACAACCAAAACAACCTACTTGTACGGTACGTATACATAACACGATTTAATTTTTATTGAATTATTTATCTGTTATTTTCATACTAGGCTTATAAACCAATTTTACTTTTCGAAATGTTATTCAAAATTTCATTAATTATACGGTACCTTATTCAAGTTAATATTTCAGAGATTTAAATTTTACAACTTCCGTATGATAAGAATAATTTAAAACACAGTGGCAAATGAACTAAAAACCATAAAAAGTTCCAAAAAGTTTTAGTTACTTTAAACAAACAAGGGTTTTTTGTTTTGTACTTGGTGAGATTCTTTTAAATATTTGTGCACACTCGTAGAGAAACAATAAATCTCTAAGGGTTATCTTTAGCTTTTATTTATCATGTCGAATCTATCACGGTTCTTCACCTCACCAGGACTAACGGTGAAGTGTTATGACGGAAACTAACTGACTAAAACCACACGGTGTTAGCGGCGCGTGCGGAATACGTCGCATTACCGTCTCGCGCCTGCTTTTGCAAGGGTAACAAGCAACCCCACCCATACCAGCCTTGCTACGCCCAGGCTAGCGCACATGGAAGTCAGAGATCGTTCTGCGCTCAGATCGCAAATCATATGGATTTTTTTTGTGAGAGTCTGTGCGGAAAGAGAATTTAATTAGTGTGACAGACGGAAATTGAAGTCGGACGGTTGGAAATGAAAAAAATAATAGAATTACAACCTTGCGTTTCATTCGTAGAACATACGTCAAAGCTATAACACGATGAATTTTATTGTGATAAATATAAACATTTAGAACGAATTTAAATAGTTTACTTTACTTATTTTACTTTTAAAGTGAGGTACCTGCCTTTAATCCTCCTCACATTTCATTTACGCTTAGGTATAAGCAGTGTAACCAGAAATTTGTAAAAAGAGTGTCCTTGGAGTTTCTTGTCATCTTCTCCATAGGATCTACTACTACTGACTCCTACTCCTGACAATTCAAAAATACCTATTATTGGTTTAATTGGAATAAATATTAGTAAAAAATACAGCAACCGTTTTTTTCTTTACGGATCGGGATATTTTCACAAACGTGGGCGGTGGTTCATCTTCAAGCACTCATACATTACTCTGGGATTTAGTAGAAACTTCGAAATAATACAGCCAGGTTCCATCACATGTAACAATCGAATTCACGTAGTTAGATAGGCCGTCTTCAACTTTTTTTTCCCTTCAGACTCGTGTCCACACCATTTTACCACACTAGTGTTTCGATGGTATAATACCTGTTACTCGTGGTCATACCACTGGTGTGACAATGGTGTAATACATGTTGCTTGTGGTCATACTGGTGTGACAATGGTGTAATACATATTGCTTGTGGTCATACTGGTGTGACAATGGTGTAATACATGTTGCTTGTGGTCATATTGGTGTGACTATGGTGTAAATATGTTGCTCGTGGCCACACCACCGTTGTATATGATACTTCTTTGTGTACTTGACTGGCCACTTAGAGATAACATTTTCTTCAGACTATGCTTTTTGTGCTTAGTGTTTTGTTTTATAGGGGATCTGAAAGATTTTTAATTTGGTTGTTGAAATAAATTTAGTTATAGTTTAGTTTAGTTTTATGTTTTTTAGCAGCGTGGTATACTTTTTGGGATAGTAAACCTAAACTCACATTTTAAATTATAGACGTTCTTTTGTATTTGAGATCATCATTTGTTTTCAGGAGTAATAGGTAAAGATTTTTTTTTTTGCAAGTTAGTGTGAACATGAGTCTTATTTAAATATTTATATTATTGGTCACACCGAGCTATATGACCACGAGTAACATATGTTACACAATAGTCATACTAGTGCGATAGAATTATATAAGTATGACCACGAGTAACAGGTATTATACCACACACTAGTGTGGTAAAATGGTGTGGACACGAGTCTGGAATGCTTTTTTTAACATATCAGGAGAGTAAGTCTTACGCTGCTCCCTCAGTGTATCAGTCATAAGTGCGGTACCCAGAGTGAACAAAGTTTCCGTACTTTCAAACGGCCGTGAAGAATTCGATGAACAGTTGCTGTACTTAACTTGAGGGTTTCTTGGGTCTGTGGATATGTCAGACGTCGGTCTTTCTCCAATAATGTTCAGTACGGTCTCAATGTTCTTATCGGTAGTTACTTCTATTGGCGTGCCGGACCTTGCATCATCCTCCAAGTTAAAATTTTCGCCATTGAATTGAATATACCATCGTTTTGTGATCCTTAGAGATGGACAAGTTCCTTCAGTGCACTACACCTTTTCTCGATCACGCCACGCTTAAAGTTATACAAAATAATTACACGAATGTCATAACGTGAGAAGCCCGCCATTTTCATTTAGGAAATTTATTTGAAAATAGAACAAACGATTCCTTGCCCCTAAATTTGTTCTTTTTTTAAATATTACTAAGAGTATAAACTCTCTCAACTCAAGTCATATCCATAAGGATATGACTTCAAATCACAATATCTGGTTTACATATGACAAAACTTATGTAGCGGCCCTACGTTCATATGTATATGTACATGAGTTTCTTTATACCACTATAACTGAACAGATGCATGTTTGGGGTATAGTTAGAATTCTTACATCATCCCGACACTGACTATGGGTATGTTCCGATATTACTGCGTGCACCTTTCAGTGCTCGTACTGGGGAGAAATTCGTTCCGTTATAGGCTGACAGTATACTGCCGCAGTATCGTGGGGAAATATATGACGTCAAAAACGTCACCATTTTTGTACTGTGAGCACTGGAGTTTTAGAGGTAAGGTCCTCTCAGTGCTTTCACATGGCTGTCACACTGTCACTTATATTATGCGATTTGACAATTGGCTTAAATTAAAAACTGACAGTATACTGGACTGTGTTCCGTTATAAACAGTAACCAGTATAGATAACTATAAAGGAAGGGCTTCGCAGTAGGTATACTGAATTGACGTCATACCTTACAGTGCCCTCAGTGTATATCGGAACGCACACTATATTTGTTTTGAAAATTCAATAAGTCGGAAGCATGGCGCGTAATTCGCTTTTTGACAGGGCAGTTCTGTATTTTAATTTTTTAAATTAATAACTTTCAGACAATTTTTTACTAGGGGCAAGAGAAGAAAATCACTGTTGGCAGTTGATACAACTTCATGAGAATACTGGCACTCGTGACGGCACATGTGCTTTACTTTACATTTGACTGGTTCGCAATGCAATACGTTGAATTTTTAAAGAAACGCGATAATAATTTCATTCCTTTCTAACCACTAAATTTTATTATGTTTATTATTGTAATTGAAGTTATATGGTGTACCGGAACATTAACTTACAAAAGAGATAATAAATACGCGATCAATTCATAAACTACTAAGAACTTATTCTGCGAATACTAAAAACAAAAAAAAGAAATGTTATTTTTACTGTTTATGCATATCAAACATAAGCGGTAGCGTAAAGATCGGACTTGCGATTTAGTGTTTGATAAACCAGTACTCTAACCAACGTGAACCAACTCCTTTTTGTTTGCTTTTTATATCTGTGTGCGTGAAAACTGTCACCGTCGTGTTGCTCTCACCACTACTAGGGTTTTCGGTGGTATTAAAACTACTCAATATGTCATGCTGCGCTTAAAATATGTAATGGTTTGGAAACGATTCTACCCGCAAAAACGAATCACATCACAATTAGGGCTCTATAAGATAGTGCAAGGCGCTCCTACCACCCGGTTCGCTGGCGGCGAATATGGTCGGAGTGGAGATCTTGATTCCGGACTCGCTCCGCAGCCTCCTTCTGCCAGGAAGAATTCCTCTCGCCACGATTCGAGGATTCTTCAATCAGCCATTGAGTGCATGATGCTATGCACGGGTGGCAGCGAGAGATCTTTTCTGCTGACTGCAGCGAGAGTCCGGCGCTGCGTAGCCCAAGCGGGACAAATTGCAAGCATATTCTCCACCTCAGTCCTCACTTCATTCGTAGTAGTGGCAAAGGGACTCAATTCCCTCGTAGTGAGGGAGTGCAAATACTTGCCCAAAACATCCGCACCCGGAAACACCTGCGTCAGTTGAAGTACCCTACTGCTGCCCTAAATACTCCACGATGATCGGCTCCAACCAGCACCGCGGCAGAGCCACCACGTGGAGTCTCTAGTCAGGACGACCAATTAGCCGTCGCGTCGTACTCATCATTTAGCTTAGCAGGAGGGGTTAACAATCACTACATAGTATAAAACAAAATCGCTTCCTGCTGTCCGTCTGTCCCTATGTATGCTTAGATTTTTAAAACTACACAACGGAATTTGATGTGGTTTTTTTGACGTGACAACGTCTTATAAATTGGTTTGCCGGGTGACACTTCAAGAAACTGCGTTACGCTCCGCTCACGTTATGCGCTCACAATGAGAGCGAGTGAGAGGCACGCGTTTTAAATATAATTCTTTGTATAAATAAATGTTTTAAATTGTTACTATTATTTCATCCTTCTTCCTACTATACGAATGAATATTCACATTAAAATTATTTTACCACTCAAAGTCGTTGTCACGTAAAACTTTCGCCCGTATACCGACTTTACAGGCAACCAATTTTTTTAATAGATAGAGTGATTCAAGAGGAAGGTTTATATGTATAATACATGCATAATATAGTAGAGAAACACTGATAACTTTAGAGGTTTCTAATGTGATGTCGTAAATAAACACATTTTTTTTCGCGTTTACATTGCAGACGCTGGCTGAAACCTACGAGATAGATCAAAATAATGTACCACAGTATTGTACACCTTAAAAAGGTCTACAAAAAAGTCCGCGATGGTATATCTCTATCCTTAGGGATAACCCACAATAACCATTTTTTATCCTTTACTTTTTACGAGAAATAATGGCTTATTTACGAAGCAATTTTAAGCAATACAGCATTAACCCTTATACAATTAAGTACCTTAAATACATTGTGCATTTAATATAGATCAAAATTTCCCTTTACAGCATGTAATTTCAATGAATATTTTCGAAGATATTACAGATTTAAAATGCAGGGACAGGGGTACCGGCCAGAGGGCCGGACAATTTACGGTAAAGATATCTTTTACAATGACCATTAATAAATCGCAGGGTCAAACTTTCAATGTTGCAGGCTTAGATTTGAGCGTTGAGTGTTTTTCACATGGCCAATTAAATGTCGCTCTTTCAAGAGTAACACTCTGAAGAAAACATGTTTGTATTGTCTAATGACAAAAAAGCTGTGAACGTTGTATATAAAAACATTCTGTGGTATATTTAGTATCATCATTGCACCCGTGCGAAGCTGGGGCGGGTCGCTAGTAATATTATAAATGAGCGACAGTAATATTCTTTTTTTTTAATGATTAAATATCGGATTAGAACAGTCTTAGTGAGTCTGTTTTGGTTACCACATAGGTCCTGTGATAACTTTACAGTGACACAATTCAATCCTTACCACTATTTAGCATTGCCTTTTTATCATGTATAGGCTTTTTACTGGGTTTACTTGTTTAACAGGGTTTATATTTTATTGCAGTTTTAATATGTATAGAACAAATCATGTTAATTTTTACGCGTTAGTATGACAGTAACGTGTGCATACGGCTAAACATTAGCATATCTACTATGTTACGATTTCGAGAACATTCTCTATTTTTATTCCAAACTCCCGCGAAAAGTATTTTAGAGCTTCAAATAAACTTACCTCTGCTTTATTGTATTTTTTACAATCATGTTTCCAATTTCAGTTTCATCTATTCGACGTGGAAATGGGGAGCAGCCCGACACCGGAGTCCGAAGGCGATATCGTGCAAATATCGGAACTGACACAAAACAATGTTGAAATATCCGTAGTGCACAAGGAAGGATCCAATTTAAACTCTCCGGAGGAACACAACTGGGCTGAAATATCTTCAGCATTACTCAAAGAAAATATTGTTAGAACTGAGAACAACTTGACGTTGCCAATAATTTTAGTTAACGACAAACCCCCAGAAGATTTAGATCAGAAATGGTTAAAAGTCGTCGAAGTCTCACATACTGAAAGATTAAAATGTTTCTATAGGAGAAAGAAATTTAAACGTAGGTTTTGCAGAAGTCGAAGGAATGCGGTAATCAAAAGATCTTATTCTATCGCATGAAATAAAAGCAAAGAAAAACACATTAATTTACTGTGTTTTAAGACGAACTTTTTAAAACTTTGTATTGTGAACCAACTCGTACTTATTTTACTGTGATTTACATTGTTTTAGGTATCGAAATTAGTAGGCTACTGAAATTATAGATAGATATGCATAAGACTACCTAAAATTGATAAAAAAGAGACATTGTATGCAATTTCTTTAATAAAATATAAGGTGTGCTTCGCTATATTAGTAGTTCTTACAAAAATGTATTTAATAATGAATTAAATGTTTTATTATTAACAAATTAAATAAAAATATAACAATTAATTATAATTAAAATGTATATCAAACTTCCGCAATGTGTACACAAATTAAAACTAAAGTCAAGTAAGTCTTAATGGTTGATTTAATAGTTGAGCTAAAATAATTTGGTTTTCGATCGATTTACATCTATAGGGGTTGGTTGGTTTCGAGTTGGCTTTTGTGACCAAGAGCATGTACACGTGTATAAATGTTAGTTTCAAGGACGTGCTAAGTCTCGTATTTAGTTTAAAAAGGTGTTACTTATTTAACTAGCGTGTGTAAACATTCCCATAATATATTGTTTCGTGGCGTTGAGTTGAGTGGATACTTTCATGGAACTGTTGTTGTTTAAACTGTTTTATTTGTAACCGATTACAGTACATCGTAATAAACTTATCAACAGTAGTGGAATTTTAAATTGATTTTAAAATCATAGAAGAAATTAAAAAGTATTTTTAGAATTACACGATATGTAAAAGTCAAATAGGTTCTTTAATAAAATAATTCGAACAGTTTTAACGACTTTTTAATTTGTTACGTTGAGATGAATATAATTATATAAAATAGATACATGGATACATATTTTTATCTGTTTTACTTTTAAAAATCAATTTTGTTTATCTATTGCTTTACCGAAACCTTTAGCAACTTGAGGACTAAACTTTGTTAGAGGGTATTAGGTAGAGGAAATAAAATACTTAAATATGTATGTATACCTATGTTTATTTACATAGTATATTACATAAATTTAAAGTTATTATTTATGCATGTATATGAAACGCTAAGATAGCGTTTTTTACTATATTGGTTAGTAATGCAAATATTTACTATGTATGAAATTTCATCCATTATTCTGCGATATAACTTTTTTTTTTTTTTTTTTTGCCTGTGGAAACCCCCACGGGTCATCACCTCACCGGAGCTAACGGTGAGGTGGTATGTCGGAATCGAACCGACTAAAACAACACGATGTTCCGTCACAAGTGGGTCTATTGCAAGGGACCCGGGATACCCTAAGAAGGAAGCCTCCGGGAACCCTGCGATATAACCATACCCATTTTCAGAATTTAAATTTTTGTTACTCCTACTAATATTTTAAACGTGAAAGTTTATGAGGATGTATGGATGTTTATTGCTCTTTCACGCAAAAACTATTGAACCGTATGTAGATAGCTGGATACCTAGATTAACACATAGGCTACTTTTTATCCCGATATTCTTAGGGCATCGGGACTTACGTGGGTGAAACCGCGGGGCACCGCTAGTATGACATAAGTCTATCGACTCGGTTTTGGATCTTAATTATGTAACGTACTACACAAGTGACTTAATGGACGTTACTAATTTCCGTTCCAACCAGACGCACCTACTTAGCTTAAACGGATTCGTCAACTACAACCGACGAAGGTACTGCAACACAGTATTTTAAAGAATTACTATTTAAATGTAAAGTACTGTTTGCGGAATCCTACTAAGAATAATATGGGTGTAACGATTATTCCTCGTTTTTAAATGAAAAAAAACTGACTCGCTCGCCGAGGATTCACCGAGGAACTTGTGTGTATCAATCAATTCATGTATGAATGTGTATGAATCAATTCTCGAAAATTTTGCCCGTCTTTTCCGAAAGACAAACTAACTTTGCAGTAACAAAAATAGTCTCCCATGCATCGATAGGTTTTGATTTACCTGTGAAATGTTCACATTTATTAAAATCTAAGGCTTAATTGCCGTATCTTTTGATTGCGTTGACTTGGAAGGTTGATTTTTTTACAGCTTCAAGAGACCGCTGAGTTAGTATTTGATGTTAATTTCAACTTGACATATCCACGCATTCCTGAGGAATAGGCTCTTGACACACAGACAGACATAACAACAAATTAACGACTTTCGGCTTTTTTCCTTTACTTGTGCTATGAAACCTTGCTTCTTACCAAATTTCATGATTATAGGTGAATTGGAAGTACCCTATAGGTTTTGATTTACTTTCGAAATGTTATAAATTATTTATTTATTTATAACTTTATACACATTTGGTACATTGGCGGACTTAATGCCTAAGGCATTCTCTACCAGTCAACCATTGGGTGATGCAGAGAAAAGAAGAAGTAGGTGCAATTAAAGATTATGTTAAATAATTGTACAGTAAATGGAGCACAAACTAATATTTTTCACATAATACACAAATTTATGAAACCTGTAGCCTAATATATAAATATATATATATATATATATATATATATATATATATATATATATATATATACTATATAAATACATATCATATACTTACATAAACTTACATACATTCATAAATGTAGACATAATCACCATAAACCTATTATCACATACCTGAGTATATATATCCACGAATAAGTATATATATTTTAACAATATTCAATGACTATTAAATAACTATTGAAGAGTTGAATCTGCTAACTCTTTGAGTAAGAGCTCCTTTACTTTCACTTTAAAAGAATAACGATTAGTAGCCATCCTGACCTCGAGAGGAAGCGCATTCCATAGTAGAATAGACTGAACCGAGAAAGAAGAACCGATAAACCCAGTGGTGTGAGAGGGACAAAGTAGAAGTAGGTTAGTTGACGACCGAAGGTTTCTGTCATAGTTATTACACAATAGTTTGAAGTGTGGTGTTAAATAAGTAGGGGGAGATGGGGAATTGAAAATAGTGAATAGGGTAGTGAGTGCGCGCATCTACCAGTACCAAGACTGTCACGTTTGTGTCTTCCATGGCCGCCCTAATATCGCCAGTCACTTTAAGGAGAGCGGTGGTAGTGCTATAACTAGGCCTGAAACCAGATTGACATAAAATAAATAAAAGAACAAGCGAAGTTGTCGAGAATGTGTCGGCGTTTCGCGTTGCGTATCACCTGATTACAACGATTTCTTGCTACTCTGTACAGATTTCGCTTCTCCTCTGTGCGGTCCTTTTTTAATTTACTGAACGCTCTATCTCTTCGCCGCATAGCCAAAAGAACCTCCTACGACATCTCTAACCTTCCTTATAGGAGCATGAGTGTCGTAAAGGGTGAGAACTAAATTAGGCAAGTCTAAGACTTAAATAGCCGTATCTTTTGATTGCGTTGACTTAGAAGCTTCAAGAAATAATTTAGTTCCTGAGAAAAGTGTCTTGGCAGACAGACAGACAGACAGACGGACGGCCAAAAAAAGTGATCCTATAAGGGTTCCTTTTTCCCTTTTGAGGAATGGAACCCTAAAAACAGCGTAATTTGGGACAGTCTTGTGTGGAGATGGTTGTATACGATAAGAGTTTAAAGTTGGCCTTGACTTTGAATAATATGACAACTAGAATAACTAGGATAATCCGGAAGCAAAGCACCTAGATTCTTTCGATTCATATTTGATCCTTTACTATTAGTAAGTCAGTGAGTAAGTTATCATTAGTCAATTAACACATTTCTTGCCAAACGAGGACACGCAATATTGCCTTCACTTTTTTAATAACAAAAAAGTAATAATAATAATGAGCAAAGGTGTAGGTTTAAATGCATCTTTCTGCGGTGTTACAAGTTAACTACTTCACTAAGTTTATGACGTGGGAGTGATGCGAGGCGTAGCTACGAGGCAACTTCGTCTTGAAGTAGGTTGTCATGAGATACTTTATTATATTACGTACACATGGTGAATAGAGGAGGATTTGCTATGAGTATTTTAAAAACATTTTTTTTTTGTCATGTGAAGCTTTTGCTGAGATCTACGGAACACAAAATCTTTCGTAAACTGGATCACCAGGCGCGATTTAAGAGTCGGTATGTGCAATTATGTCTGTTAATTTACAGTAAAAGCGAATACTAGTCTTGAGCAAGAAGTTTACAATACACTACGGCCAAAAAAAAGCTACCTTACATTTTTAGATATAGACCTGGAGATTTATTCATGAGCGACTAGTAACTACTCAGAGCAATAATTACTAAGTAACTACTCAGAGCAAGTAACTATGATTTGCATAAAGGAGTTGCCATAGTTAAGAACATGACATGGTGGATCCCACCGCTTTATTACAAAGCACTATACACCGAGAGTACGAACTTACTATAATTAAGTGAGTCTGTTAAACGGGCGATATTTTATTGGAGTTATTTTAGTAACTTCTACTTCTAAAATATTTTCTGACACACAGATTTTTGACGAGTAAAACACATGGTTTACTTTAATTTTTAAATAGCCTAACTACAACAAGTAATAAAACATATTTTCATCTTTCGATATAAACAAAAACTAAAAACGAGGATGATTCACTGTTAAGATCATATTTTTGGCAGCAATATCTTTTTGTTTTTATTTCGGATATCAACCTTTCAAACGTTAACATATGTATTTTATGTAATCCATGTGTACGAACCAATATGAACTATCAAGCGCGTGCACGTAATCTATGTATATTTTTCAAACATTTTCTACTAATCGCACTTGTATATTAATACCATTGAATATTATATTACGTATTAATATGGAACGTCTTCCTGTATTTGGAAGTGGTAGACAAGAGGTGGAATTGCTCGAATTTGAGTTTTCCGACGGAGTCAGTGATTCCTCTCTAAACAACACCGCTTATAATTAGTAATATTACTGTCATTATATATTATTAGTGTCATTATGTGTGTGATTATGACCCATCAAATTACAAACAAATTGTAGGAAATCTCAAAGTAATTTTGTTTGACTGATATGATTGACTATCCCGAATTGTTGCAAATTTCTGCCACGGCATGCGCTGCGATCGCTTTATATACCCCCACCATGCACTTCGCACATAGTGAATAAGCATTTGTCAAGGTAGTTGGATAAACAAATAAGGATGACAGATTTACTTAAGCTTACTATTGACATAATTACTCCTATGTCTAAATCTGTAGTACTCTGTACCATGAATGTACTATTACCTATTCTGTGTTATTAGACAGACGAAACAGAAAACCAATTACTAACAAGTTGTAAGTAAGTAAAAACCCTTAAGTGTGTACCTAGATACATACCTAATTTATCCTAATGATGTAGCCTTAAGCTTCTTACATTGTATTAAAATATTAATTTATACTTTAAATGTTTTACAGATTGTGTTATGGCTAATTTATTCTACTTTATCTTATAAAGTTTAAACATAAAATTACGAAACTTCTATAATTTCATAATATAAATGTAGGGCAAATTTAAGATTTTCTGTCTCGAATATTTAAACCTCCCTGATTATTATAGTAAATTTGTTTATTAAATATTATATTTCGGTCTTAGTATATTATAGAATAAAAAAATCATGTATTGGGTAATTAGGTAAATTAAAAAAAAAAACAACAATAACGAGTGATAAAAAGCATCTAGAAGATGCCATATTTTGTACATTCAAGGTTACATATTTATTAGACGTTTATTTGAGAGGCCGGTCGATCTTTACATCTCCTTTAGTGATTAATAAAATGTTTGCGAGCAAAAACTGTAATAATTGCCTCTACACTGAGTAAAATGTATTCTACAAATATATCTCGTTTTTACTTAGTTGTCCTATTTAAGAAATAAACATGGCGTACTAGTAACCAGAGACAATAGATAGCAATGGGAAATTATCGAACGAATTACTGAACTGGCTGATTTTTATAACGATGAAGAATGATGATGAACAATCAAAGAATTCGGGTAGATATAATTTAAAAAATATTTTTTCGAGCAAATTGGTATTTTTTATTTTATAAAAATTATAGTTAGCCATTTTTTTTTGCGTTTCTCTGCTAGACAGTACCCCTGCCACTTCAATGTTATATTTTGTGCACTGATTTTTATTAAGAAAGATTTTTTTAAATTATTATTGACGAATTTTAGACCTACAAATTTGCCGTCGTGGTAAAAATGCGGTCTGTAATGAAATACTTCGATTTTTTGCTCTATTCCTTTTCTTCCCGTGGACGCCGTAAGCGTCGGCTAAAGGAGTACTACCATAGCCTAACATCTGTTTTAGTGGTGAAGCACATAACTAGAGGGCGTAGGAAAAACCCACCACCCGTCCACCGATCACGGTCGGATCGCCGGAAATAGCTCATGGGGCCGTTAAAGTGGGCCGTGGTAGACAACAGCTTGGCTGTGATACGGCTTTGCCAATGTCCATGGACGGTGGTTACCACCCACTCTCAGGTGGTAGCCACCGATCGTCGTCTGTCGCCATAGGCAATTAAAAAAGAATCCGGGCAGAGTTTGGTCTCGGCTCATAAAATTCGGTTAAGGCCGGATTTAAACAATGTCACTTGTCTAATAAGACCATATTCACGTATGCAATATTTTTTTGTCAAACATTTTTTTTATATAAAACAATATCTCAAAAATAGAGTGTTTACCACATATGCAATATAATATATAGTGCAAAAGACAATAATTGTGTATATTATATTCTACGAAAATAAACACTTTAAAAATAGTATTGAACTTTAAGCATTTGTCTGTGAAATATTTGTTAATTTGGACTTTTGCTGTATGTTAAACCACAATCTAAAACGGAACATGACACCAGTATTTTTTTTATAATAAATTATACGTTAAAATATAGAAAGTTTCCGACGAAAACACCAAAATTAAAACGGGATTATTTTTGACAGGAGTCTATTCGAGACTAGATTTTCTGAACCCGGTTTCACAGTCCGGTTTATTCTGTCCTTTCTAACACCTATGTTTTTGTTTAAGACTAGGTATCGCACTCGCCCACATTGTTTGTCTATTACGCTAGTACACCAAGTTTATGGATATCCATCTGTTTAATTGTCAATTGACATTGACAATTAAACAGATAAAAAGAGATATTTCATACATAATTACGTTTTTTTTTTTTATGAGAGTTGCGCAAGGCTGTAATTGGGCATAAATTGATCTGATTTGCAACTAAAACTTTGTTTTTTACAACGCATATCTGGTTGTCTCTTATTACACGTCTTTGACATATCAAAGGATGGGAACACGGTTGCCGTATCACTGAATTTGTTTTAAGATCAAATATCAGAGGTTCTAAAAAAACAAGAAGGCATATCGCGTAGTCAAATAAGACATATTTACATTCCTTATACATAGGTTAGCTTCAACTTTACTTCTAATAATATTCATTTACATAGCACATAGCGCTTTTTAGACCTGAATTAAGGATGGCTGGTTCTATGGGTTCTAGAAGAAGGATAACAAGGATACTTAGTTACATTTGAAACATCCAGACCAGTGCAAAAAGACATATTCACGCGTACAAATATTTGCACAGAGCGGACGTCAAACACCAAGCCCACCACTATTGGGGAAAGAATATAGCGACCATTAACTATTTAGATCTTAGTTTCCCAGGTTTGGTACAGGGGATACTTAAGATAATTTTAGCTGCAAATTAAAGATGTTGACGATGCTAATAGGTTTCGTATCAAATTGGACTGTGTTGTGCTGATATGATCGACCACAAATTATCTAACACTAGCAGCGCCTCGCGGTTTCACCCGCGTAAGTCCCGATCCCGTAGGAATTTCGGGATAAAAAGTAGCCTATGCGTTAATCCAGGTCTCCAGCTATCTATCTACATACCAAGTTTCATTGCAGTCGGTTCAGTGGTTTTTACATGAAAGAGTAACAAACATCCATCCATCCATTAATCCATCCAAAGGAAGATGCCCATTCATGGTTTCACTTTTAGACGTTCGCGTCATTATTCCAAATGTTAAAAAAAATTATTGATTTTAATGTGACTTTTTGACCCTAAATCTCTTGTATAGAACTTGCGGTTTGAAATTAAATCTTACAAGGACTAAAACTTGAATCAATGACCGTTTCCATTTTAAGTGACATGTTGCCATTCTATAAAATAAACCATTAATGGTTGAATTCAAATAAACATCGTTTTAAAATAAAATGGTTAAAAAATAATATACGTGATAATAATTCATAATATCACATTAGGTAAAATATATTGCAGTTTAGTAATCTTATTATTTCGTGTATGTAGTTGTAATATTGCAGTTTATACATATTTGACGCAGCATAAAAAAATGTGAAACTGATTTTCATACTGAAATAGGCAATGTCCTTTCACATTTACAATATTAGTGGGATTAAAGCGGTGATGTCAAACTACCTAAATTTTTTTTTTTTTGTCATTGGTACTGTAATTTTGACCAGTATGTGAGTTGTTTTTAGATAACACGGTCCAGTTTGAGGTCAAATCTAATTTGATTTTCATTTAATAAAAGTTATTGCAAAAAATGTACCTTATTAAAAATACATCCACATTCAAATACGGTAAAATGTTATGGGTTAGATTTCCTACATAAATACACATCATACACACAACATCTTTCACCGAGATTGTATTTTAAGTACTAATTTAAATATTCAAGGCAGACCTTTAAATATAACGAATAATTTAAGGACTGTCTCAATTGTCCCGTGACTTAAGTTTGCACTTATGTTTGCGTGAGTTTTGTTAACTTTGTGCTTATGTGGTCTCAGATGAATTATAATTGGTCACCGAAAATTGTTAGGAATTTCTCAATATCAAGCATCAAGCTGGCCGCTATTATGTGGTATGAAACTATAGCTGGTGTTTGTAATACCTCGACACCTTTCCTATTACCCCTTCGGTGATATATGTACATGTATGAGGACAGCTATAGCGTTCGCATGATCCATTTGAAATATTTAACTTCCACAAATTAGAAATTTGGGAGATTCTACAACATCACACCGGATTCCACAGCACACCGGTTCCTCCACAAGGCTTTTTCAGCGTATCGTCTGATTAATAAAAATTCCCAGCATATTTAAATATGAAATTTAAGCTGTCTTGAAAATCGATTCTAAAGATAAAATTATACATTGAAATAAAACTATTTTTAAGTTTCAGTTGGTGTATAAAATTATACACCAACTGCTTCCAATTTGAATCTATATAACTTCAACGTTAGGTCTATAAATCGTTTGTCGAAAACAAATTATTATACACAAATATAAATTGAATCTCTTCATTGACTGAATATAATCAATTTGCCCGAGTGAGTACAGTGTACACCGCTGAGGATGAGAGGACCGAGGTCGTTGGAGCGCGCCAATTACAGCCTGTTGTCTACATGGCCGGCAGTTCTCTAGAGAGGCGCTTTGAACCCGTTAACCCACGCAGTAAATAGACAAGCACCGCATTGTACAGTATAATGGCAGGTAATAGCTCTCCACTTTAGTGCCCATTTTACGTATTTTTATAGCTGTCTGCGCAAGCCATTAAGAGATATATTTGCTCGAATCGTAAACTGCAAAATATTTCACTCGAGTTTGTTACCTTTGATCTTTGACTGATTTTATACTGGTTCTATTGATTGGAATTAGTAAATAATTGAGTATGAAGTTTACGATTCTGTGTATGGTCGAGGATGTGTAATTATGTTAAAAAAATAACGTCGGTTGGTTTTTTTTTTAATTTCTAATTTCTACATAAAAAACTGAAGTGTGAGATACTTCACAAAAGTCGCTCGTGAAAGTACTGCGTTAATTCAATTACCTATAAACACAAACACTCTAAGCTTTCAGATAGTTACAGTCAAGTAGAAGTTGATTCTAAAAAGTTGCTGCACATTTAAGTTTATCTCTTTTCAATCTATGTTGTATGTTACTTTGAAAACCACAAACATCCGTGATTTTGCCAATCACTGTAAGGCGAGGTATCTGTTTTATGCGCAAATATCGAGATACTCCCTGTACTCTCCTTCTTATTTGAATTCCGATCACACGGCGTCGAGATGTTGTGACGCGTTTCTGGATCGTTCAGTCAAAAACTTCTAACTGTGCTATGAATATCAATAATTTTTTTTTCAAACAGAATGAAGTTTTAACGTACCGGCCTAAAATCAATAAAAAGCCACTTAATTAAAATATTTATGAAAAATTCCGAGTTATTATGTTTGAAATTACAGAGATTTGAAATCAGAATATATGAATCACAATCAGAGTATTCTTTTTAACAATTAGCTTATGCTAATACCACAGAATATATTATCTGTTCTCTTATGGTTAAAAAAACCCTGCGAGTCAAACAACACATTGTGACCCGTCCTTTTACTAACAGATAATAGTTGACAAATCAGGCACAAAAACCTGAGGTTTTAGAAGTTAAAGATTTAAGATACACAGATATGTCACTCTTGCCTTTGATTAAAATCTTATCACTATTTGCAAGTGTTACAAAAAATTTATAAATTTCTTCATAATTCCTTATATATGACATGTTGCTCCGGAATCAACATACCGAGCACTTGAGTTTATATCCATAGAAAACGCTGTTATTAAAGTATTATTATCTACAACTGAGTTGGTTACATTACACTTCACTGTCCAGGTTTTCCACAGCGAAAACCTTTTATCTTGGGTGGGGATCCTGTAGCTTGGAATATCTTGTGATGTCCGTTCCTCTTCGTAGGCAAAGTTCCCTACTCTTCATTTCAATCATGCGTCAATCGTTTTTGCATTAACTTACTTTTTACCATCTCGCTGTCCAGCTTTGCACATAAATTCTCCTTGGTTATTATTAAGGGTTCGTAGTCGCTTGGCAGTCCACTCAATATTGTAACAGCAAAGAAGTCTTCTTCTGGTGGTGCGCGGATAGCGTAAAGTTGCTGTGCGATATCAGTGATTTTGGTCAAGTATGCTTCCTTACAGGAAATCTGCTCTAATTTCAATCCAAAAAGTACACGCAGAAGTTCGAGTTCGAGCCGTCGACATAGACCTTTATCCTCGTACGCGTTCTTTAAATTGTTTAGATTGTTTTTGGGATCAATCATGCCTTGCCTTTTTATCATTCCCGATACGCTCCAATAATTCTTCACGAAACAAATATATTTTCATAAAAAAAAAACCAGTTTGCAAAGTCGTGGATATCTGATAACCTATTAAAGTGCATACTGCCATGATGAATGTTTTTGCGGAAGTGGATTTCATTTTTGTATTTTCTTGAAATACGAATAGTAAATAGTGCGAATATGTCTTCTGGGTCCATAATCTGTTGTATTATGGGTGTAATTAAAGAGGAATTATAACTGGATTTATTATAGAGCACTTTAGACAATACGTAATTTGGACAGGCCACAGCCCTCAGGCGTGACACAGCGTCGCTCGTCAGACGCCATGTCTGGAAACCAAATTTGGCATTCGACAAATCAAGGCCGACCGCGTTCATATGCGGGACGATGCGGGCAGAGATGAACCTTTCGAATAATTTACCCGCCTCGTTCAGGCACACGATGGGCTATATAGCGGATATATAGCGGAATCGGCAGGCCGCCCCGGCTTCGAGAAAGACACCAGTTTCCGGCTCTTCCGCCTTCAGGAGACATCTTGTGCCTAGCCTATAGTAATCGTACAACATCAAGTTAATATTATAAATATACTCTTCAATTATTATCATAAAATTAAAAACAAAATGTGCAATTACTTTTATGCAGGTGAACTAAACTTTGTGAATCACTCTAACACTATAAATAACCATAGTTCTTTAGGCTAGTTATCTGTTGGAATCAAAATTATTCAGGCTTTTTCCTTCTTCGGTCATTGATTTAGGGGCCTTATTCGTCCGGAAACTCGTTAGACATTCCTGAAACACACACGTATTTGAGTACATATGTATGTAGCAATTATGAATACTAATTTTAAGTCATATATTGTGTGTGTAAAGCGGTGCTAGCGTACAGATCGTAAGTGACTTGTATGTTATGATATTAAATTTTACCGACACCGCGACGGTTACTTAATTAAAGCAACAATTTGATGTAATATTCATAGAAGCAATTGTTTAAAACGTTCTCAATTATACATTCACGTCGCAAAACGGTTAAACATGTTAGGGTCGACATTTGCATGAAATTGTTTTTATACATATTACCTTACCATATACAGTTAGTTGGTAGTTTCTTAAAAGAGCTCGTTATGACGAGACGACTTTGCGAAATGAGTATGGAGGTGCGACTAGCTAATTAAAAAGCTTTACTATTTGTAACAACTTCGTGAAATATGCCGGTGTTTCGCTTTTCCAGTGCACGCAAAGTGAGGAAATTATTGTGTTCAGCGGGTCTTGTGTTCTGTTGATATGTATTCAAGTGAAAATGACTTACTGTTTGGAAAAAAGGAGAACGTACTATATTCACTGCGACTATTGTGTTAAACTGTACACTGTATTTAATTCAGCTGAATCTTCAGGTACTCCCATATTTGCATACTTACAACCTTTTTTTAGAAAATCCTGCTGAAATGGAAGATCAAGAAATATCTGCAAGCTGAATAGGTAAGTACTTGATAGATAAGCTTGGTCCACCGCGGCTGCACATATGTTGTAAGTACTAGTGAGTTTTTCGATTGATCTTCAATAATTAACAAAATATTCATTCGATTTATTTTTATATAAGGAATACTAGCAACGTAGGTCACACATTTCTATTATTCTTGTTAACTCCTCCAGCTAAGCGAAATGCTTGTGTTAGGAGTGGGTTCACGTCGGTGTTGCACTGATGCAAGTCCGATGCGTTAGCCATTACGCTACCGCCGCTTTTTTAATTCCTTAGTTCTGAATAAAGCTGTTTAAATCCTATTCCTTATTGTGTTTCGTGCGTGGCACCGACTTCAAACAGACCAGTAGGTACCTAGTGCCTTTATAATGTTACCTATTATTTTAAAAGTGTCACATGTATGTAGTCTTTCAATTAAGTTTGAAATCGATTATTTTTCACTTTTCAGTTTTTCATTTTTCTTAGCGCTTTTTGAAGTCAGTTTAACTCTTTTTAAAGTGTTTATTTTTCCATTTTTAGTGTAAAGTATGTACGTATTAAGTAGATACGGTAATTAGAACATTACTTACTGTAATGTAAATTACCGAACTGCAATTCTTCAGATTAAATTAATTTTAGTTTAATAAGCCTTGTACTTTATTTTGATGTGGTGGTAAGATTTTTAGTTTGTCTAACTTGCTGCACTTTATTAAATAAGTTATAAAAATAAGGTACAAACAGTCGAACAGTAACATTCATCACTTTAAAAAATATACCTAAGAATCTTAGGCTAATGCACAACCACATTGAAGTAAAAACACAACTGACACATAATATATATTTGTTTAAACTACACAAGAACTATACTAAACTAAAAGAGAACTTACTTATTTTTTTAAAGTATGTAAACATGTAAACTAAAGACTATATGAGCAATATTATATGAGTAATTATTATTAAATCAAGTTATATCAGTTATTTTTTTTTTTTGGGATAGGGGGCAAACGCCTTTTCAAAGTTAATGAACACTATTAATTACACCACTATACAATATTTCTTCCTTCTCTGACTCCCGAAGCGACGACATGTTGCTTCCATTGCCGCTATTTAAACTAGGCCCTCGCGTGGCATTCAGCTTCTTGATTCGTGATAATGTGGCAATGTTTCACAGCGGAATGCCATTAGAAGTTTTGCTATAGTTTCATCAAAAATCTTCTATTTTGTGTTCATGGTTGTATAAATTTGTTAATAATCATAAATCCAAATTCAATATCTTAATAAAATTGATCATCAATAATTCGAAATCGTCAATTGAAAAAAAAATATAATATATATAATAAAATATATATAATTATAATTTAAAATTGTAGATCAACACACAGCGTCATCGCAACAATAGTTTGCTTTGTCAAATGTAATATCAAAAAAAAATGGATGACATAATATCATATCTTTGAAATAAAACTATTTTTAACGGATACTATCGCGATTTATTTGGTGTTATTTTACTATTTACACTGATGTTGTGCGACGTTTCAGTTGCTTTTCAGCAGCCATGGTCACGGGTAGACTAAGATGGTGTTCGTCTCATGTATCGAAGTGCAAGGTTATCTCAAAGTACCCGAAGTTTGTTTGTTGTTGTTGAAATAACACCAAATAAATCGCGATAGTGTCCGTTAAATATAGTTTTATTTCAATGTGTAACATTCGCGTAAACTTTCGACAATATAATATCATATCTGCTTGTGTCGATCTATTTATTACCGCCTGTTTCCAAATGGTTGTGCCTTGTGAGAAGAAAAGAAAGAAAGAAAGAAAAACAAAACACCCCTGACTCGAAAATCCCTCTTCAACGATTAGAAAAGAGCTGATGATCTTCGAATCTTCGAACACTCTCGATCAAGTCACCTTTCAAACAAAAAAAGGCACTTAAATCAGTTCATTCGTTTGGGACCTACGAGGCTACCGGCAGACACACAGACATACAGACACACAGACACATCAAACAGACAGAATATAGTCTACTATATCACAATTTTTTCACATCACATTTCAACACAACAATTTCTGAAATTTTTAAATATTTTACATGCGTTTGACTTTTTAGTTAACGGAATTGTATTAATTAAATTGACTTAAGGAAGAAAAAATAATGAGTGAGTTTGATAAGTTCATACGAGTTTAAATGAAATTTATACGTTCCTATATAAATAATATGTATGTATTTAAATTCGCGAACAACCGAAGCGACCATGCGAATTACTGAGATGTTTGCAAGGTGTTAGCCTAAAACTGAATATTCATCAATTCACAAGTGCGTAAGCCTTAATTAACCTACGTAAATTACAAAGGTACCGGCATCTTATACTCACGATAGTTCGCGATCCTAATACTAAGAGATTATCATTGGCTTTAATGTTACTTAGAATAGGAGTTGATGGTAAAGTTTCTGACTAGGACCAGGCTGTAACAGAGGGACATGAACAAATTTGCGTATACGTGTATTCGAAGCATGTGGGCCTTGTAAAAATTAAAATCGTTTTACTGCTTGGTCGTCGAAACAAATGTCTTGACCAATAAGCTTTTCGGCCTACTAGGTGTATATTATATGGTGAAAATCAATTCGTTATAGATGTAAATAATTTAATAATGTACAGCCATTGCATGCATGTGTTTGTCTGGACCTCTGTACGATTTCGTATGGGACAAATTGTTATTGGATTCTTCTGGTAGAAAATTTTCCCCACGGCCAGCTGTGGTCTCTTATGTTGCATAACCCTTGTAAAATTGTCTATAGATTAACAGTACAATAACAAACCAACTTGAATATTTAAAAGTTTAGTGACGAATTAAATAAAATTCATCCTCGGTCCTCAGTGCTGATGATGGCCACCACGTATAGTCTGTCGTTGAGTGCGGTCATAAGCTGCCTTAATAACTTACAAAACATCTTCCGGTTACATTTAAATACAACTCAGGATAAATTTCACAAATGTCTGTATCTTAGTGAGGAATGCCACTTATCGATATTGAGTTGAAATTGACAAAACCTTGAAAACGAAAATCTTTTAATGCTCGATTATTACGTAAACACCACTGTAAGGTATGAAGTTATGGTAGAATGTTGCAGTGACCTACCGAGGGACACATGATACATACAATAAAAGTTGGTTTATCCAGCAGCCGATGTTTGTTTAAGTAAGTATAGGGGGCAAACGAGCAGACGGGTCACCCGATGGCAAATAACTACCGCTGCCCATGGGCACCTGCAACTCAAGAGTCATAAGTGCATTGTCGCCCTTTAAGGTATTAGTACGGGAAGGGGGGAAGAGGGGAGAGGGGGGGGGGAGGGAAGGATTAGGGCCTCCGGTAAACTAACTCACTCGGCGAAAAACAATACAAACATTGCTTCACTGCTGGTTTTTCTGTTAGGCCGTGGTATCACTCCGGTCGAGCCGGTGATTATATAGCCAGAGTTTAACAGTGATGGTTAAAGAACTCGAGCTCCCCTGAAATAGCGAATTCGAGTTACAGGTACCCTGACCCGCTCGAGCTATTTTATACACTATACTCCTAATTTTTCCATTTAATTTCCAAAGTGCCCGGTTGCCGTCCACAGGCTTGCATTACATTAGGAAAGTGGGACCAAATTATAGTCGGCAAAAAGTGGGCGTTAAATACGCCTCTGCATACCCATTTGAGATATATATGTAAGTGTATGTATGCGTATGCGTATGTAGTATATTATGATTCTTTGCACTAAACAAAATTACCCATGTTTTCATCTATTCATTGTCGTCTTTGTCCATCCAAAGGTTGCCTGTAAGACATTGCTTTTAGCGATAAGGCCGCCCTTTGTACGTATTCACTAAATGAACTATTCCATTTAAAATAATTCTTTTGGTATACAATAAAGTTTATCATATTCTATGATATTCATTTAATAACCTTAGTAAACAAAACATGAATATCTTATGTAAAGGTAGCGGCACACTGTGAAGGCGTAATTAGTTTCGTTAATATAAACCGATGCCAGCAGGTGTGACGTCTCCTATTAGTAACGTTAATACAACGAAAAGTTACTAAGTTACAGCTTTGCTCTGATTAGAACACTTTACGGTCATGTCATAAAATTAAATGAAGAGAAATGTATTATTCAATAATGACGACTAGTATCTAAATAAGAGATGAAAAGGATATCTGGCCACTATCTGGTATCCGACATATCTGGCCTAAATGTTTGGCCGGATATTGGATAATTTAAATAGTACTAGTAAATATAGACGACGTATGTCGCACGCCCGTAGAGTATTCGACTGCAAAGTCGGAGAGCCATGGATTGAAAATATTTGTTGAAGAAATGTATCTGTTTGTTTGTGCTTGTTATGCTTCTAGAACCGATAATACAATCTACGCTTATTTTTGGTCTAGAAAGCTTTGTGTAATATGACTCAGACTATATTTTTCTATTTGGTGGACGTGGATTGTATGTTGACCATGTATATATGTTTAATTATTATTAATCAATAGTTTATTGTTGTATCACATGGTAACATATGGTATGGTATACATACGTAATAGGTAAGTCATTATAATGTGTTATTAGGAAACAGCCATTTTCAAAATATCTCAAATAAATAATGTTCCTGAAAAATTTTAAAGCGTACGTTGCGTCAGCAAGCGTGAGTTATCTTCTGCATTATAAGAGTGCCCTAAACAACCTTTACATATCAACCTTGCAGATAAGAATAATTTCAAAAGTTTGTAGACGAGAAAAAAAATTAGAATATTAAGCTTAAGATTTTCATTTATGAATCCAATTTTGATTGTGAGTAAAAATTAAATAACATGTAAAAGGTTTTGTCTAATTCTAATTATAAGTTTAATTCAGTGATAAGCTGCTGAAGATTTGCTAACTTACTTGCTTAAAATATATTACAGTCCACGGACAGCTGTTTACAAGAGAGGTACTGATATTTTTCAAATGAAAATATTTCCAAAGATTCATTGCTATTTATTCGCATATAATTCGACAATTTTGTATTGTATCTTCTAAGCTCTACAAACGGACAGTCATTTACGTGTTGCTACGCCGTAGCTTCCAGATCTCAATTTATCTGCCACTTGTGTTTGTTACAAGAAATAGTATGAATCAAGACCCAATTAGAAAAGGCTTCTTATTTTAACATCTCAAAGTCATGAATCATAATTTAATTGCTGCTGCTACTGCTTTACTGTTTGTATACCGGTAAGATATTGAGATAATGCTGAGAAATTGTGTTACTCATTTCATTTTCCGTGATGGTATAAAATCATAATATCCACGCCAACAGACAGCTGCAAAAACATATCCCTAAATGAGCTTAAGATTAAGTAATACAAATTTGCTGAAAACGTTTAATCAACCCTGAAGAAATATATACGTTTTTAGCCCGTTTTGCTTCCATTTATTACAATTTATTAAGATTGCCAATTTACTGAGGTGTTTATGAATATAAATACTTCAGTGGCGTTGGAATACGGATGGGGAAGATTCGTTTATCCTTTGCAAATGAGATGTCATCGAGGTGTTTAAGTTAGGAACTAAGTTAATAAGTAGTATGTATTTATAGGTGAGATAAATATGGTAAATAATTAGGTAAATAAATTAAGTTTACAGTTGACTATGGCCATCATCAGTGCGCATGTACGTGATGAAATGATTATTTACTTAAATTGCAAGTATTATGATTTCATAATACAATTTACAAATTTAAGTGATAATGTACACGTATTTACGTGCAAACATGTTAGTTTGATTTGTTCCGGCTATGCACCCCCTCCATGTACAATGTATATCCTTTGTTTGTTATTTGGTATAAACCAATAAACCAACATTAACTTAACTCGTCCCCCACGCGATTATACAGCTACGGACCTGGTTTTTGCCGGTCGGCTAAATAATCACCAAGAGTATGCCAAGTTACGCATTAAAGCACATTTCAATTGTTTTCCCATCAGACGGTCTAGCCATTGAAATTTCAAGAGGCATTATATACACGTAACAAAGAAAAAACTCGAAATCACCATGAGACACGTCATTTGACTCAGGTACCGATGTGATTTCGTCAATTTCAAATGCCGAAAAGTTGTCGTAGTTTTGAACTGACTCACTCGGATATGGTTTGCACAATTTGAGGTAATAATTGCACCTCGGAAGCAAGGAGAGGACTATAATGTATGGCTTGTTGGTCTAGTGGGTAGTGACCCTGACCGCTAAGCCAGAGGTCGTGGGTTCGATTCCCACCCAGGACAAATAATTGTGTGATGAGTACGATAATTTGTTCTGTGTTTGGGCGTAATTTATCTATAATATGTATGTATTTAGAAATATATAAGTATGTTTATTAGCAGTCTGGTTACCATGGCACAGGATCTGCCTAGCTTGGGATCAGACGGCCGTGTGTGAGATGTGTGGAGTTATTATTATTATTATATAAATATAAATACCCTAAATTAATTTCACAATATCTGTAGAAAGGTTATCTGGAAGAGATCGCCGTGATTGATAAGATTGCCAGTAGTCAGTAACATGTCTATAATTACATTTTTCTGGTGTGCGATTAAGAGATAAAACATAAATAAATAAAATATTTTTTAATTAAAACGAAACGTGCTGATTTTGTTAAAGATCTTAACTACAGTATAAGTATATACAGTATTGTAACTCGGGCCTTTCCTTGATATAATTACCTACAGCCGGACGGTACGTAAACATGACAGACGACGACGACGAAAGGACTGCCCATAATATCATCTACCTACTTGAGTTTCTTTCTAGTTTTGTGATTGTAAATATAATAATTAATTGTTATAAATATAAATAGATTTCCCTTTATTCTGGGTGTTAAAATAAACTGCTGTCGCCGAAGGTTACCAAACTCCAATCCTTACAAACTTTAACATCAACCTACTCAATCAAAATGCAAGAAACAGCTGACGAGTAACCGTCCGTAAAATTAAGAACCCCATTGCCTACAGCACAGAGCAAATCAAAAAACATTTTTTTTGGTCACCCATCCGATGTTGAACCCCTGCAAACGTTACTTAATATCAAATCATATCATCGCGTGTGCGCCACCTAAAGCAATCAAAACTTCTAACTAGCTACTACAAAATCTTATTTATAAAGTAAATTAAAAATAATTAAATTAAAACGTGGCAGAGCCATGCTTCGGCACGTATAGGCCGGCTCGACTCCGCTTGATACCACGGCCTCACAGAAAAACGGGTAGCATTGCATTTCGCCGCGTGAGTGAGGTTACCGGAGGCTCTAACTCTTCCTTCTCCCTTCTTCCCGTCCTTTTCCTCTTCCCCCTTCCCACTCTCCCCCCCTCCCCTAATTCCCATTCTCCCCCCCACTCCCACCCCCTCTTCCCACTCTTTACCCCCTCCGCCTCTTCCCACTCTTCTCCCCTCTACCCCTCTTCCCACTCTTTCCCCCCTCCCCTCTTCCCACTCTACCCCTCTTCTCCCCACTTCCCCCTCCTCTATTTTCACTCTCCCCCCCTACCTTCTTCCCACTCTTCCCACCCCCCTTCCCATTCTACCCATCTTCCCCCTCCCCCTCTTCCCACTCTTCCTCCCTCCCCCTTTTCCCACTCTTCCCCCCTCCCCACTCTTCCGCCCTCCCCTTCTTCTCCCACCTTAAAGGGCGGCAACGCACTTGTGACTCTCAAGTTACAGGTGCCCATGGGCGGCGGTAGCCATTTACCATCAGGTGACCCGTCTGCTCGTTTGCTCCCTATACCATAAAAAAAAATGTAAATCTTGCTAGGTAACGATCATTTTTTACTTTCATAATCATTTCATAATAATATTTCGTCTAATTCAATAATATGTGTATGTAGCTAAATACATAACTAAATAGATAGCTTAGCCTAGGAACTACCTAGGTACTAGTTTTTTTTTAACGGGAGCGTGGGTAAGTCACTCGTTTGTCACTTTTGTCACCCTATCTCCTTTTTTTATTAATTTTATTAATCCAGGTATTTTACTCGGTGGAAAAAGCGAAATACCTACCTATTAAAAAAGAAACAAATTACGTACTAGTAGGTACATAAAAATTATTTTATGGTCTTACCTTTCGGAGTTTCCAGGTAATTTAAAAAATGTTATCTCTGGGTGCGTTTTTGAAGAATTCAAGCAACCAAAAACAGCACAATATACTCTATAATTTCTAATTGCCATATTAAATACTTAAGTATTTGTATTTATTTCCATGAAATACACAAATCGCATGAACGACGTTTGACCAAAGTAAATCTTAGTGATTTTTATTTTAGATAGTTTTGCCAGAAGATGTTTGGTGACCGTACTGGTGACAAACGGCCTTCCTTTGTATGGTAAAGGATCAGTCGGGTGGCCCCAATTAGAGAGATCAGAAATCTGGCAAATCTCCTAAGTTACATTTAATCTCAGTTTCATAATATAATACGTACAAACTTGATCACATCCAATTTTATCAATGTATAACCTTTATTGTTCAAGTTATAGCCGATTAAAACGTTATAAATTTACACATTTAACGGAAATAAAGTACTTCGAGCATAAATAAATCATTTAGCTTCAGACCTAGTTAGCAAAGTATACTATATGGTTTGGTGCACGCAAAGAGCGCATCGGGTTTCTGACTGACAAGTTCATTAAGTCTCTTGAGCCACCCTTCATCTCTACAGCACTCATTACAAAGCGCCCTCTATAAAGGATATGGCGCAGAAAATCCCCATCGGAGTATTTGGGTCACAGATTATTCATACATAGATATATAGGCTAATATGTATCTACATCTATATGGAAGGAAAGCGAAGTAGCTTAGTTTTGTAAGTATTTTTATTTCCGACGGAAAAAAATATGGGTAAAACTAATGAAGGTATTATAATTGTAAGTGATAATATTTTATAATACCTAGGTAACCACTTATACTGTTCCCACTTCATAGTTTCCTAACCATGAAGTGCAACTAGTATCAGCTTTGATATATTTATAATTAAATGTATATATAGTATAGCTTTGTATTTCTAACCACTTACAATTAGCCAATTTATTTAAATCGATAAAAGAATGCGAAATTTTAAAACTTGCAATGGCAAAGAATAGATCTTTTTATTTTAACACGCTTTTATTAGCTTTTTCTAAAACAGTTAGTTTTAGAAAAAGCTAATAAAAGCTAATAAAAGGTATATAAACAAATATTAGAAGTTAATTTTCACCTACTTCTAATGACGAGCTGATCTGATGATGGAGTCAGAATAGTGAAACTCTTCAGTGGCTACTATGAAAACCCCTCGAGTTTGGGCTCATATGATTCGTTTTCACGGGTTCAACGGATTGGGCTTGGTACCGATAGTTTGATCATGAACCTGGTGGACAGTGAAACTCTCTTTTACTTCTTAATACCTTTAAAGCGTGATTTTTTTTATTTTAAATCAATTGGGAACCTACCTCTAAGGTCAATCCTAAAAAAACATCATTCAACCGAACCATTTCTAAGTCTACTATCGATAATGCCTATTTATTTAAAATATCATTGTAATACCTTTTTTATTTTATTCCTAAAGTTTAAAATGTACTCTCCTAAGCAAACAAAGTCTCCTTTTCGGGAAAATCTCTGCCAGACATGTCTATATAATATAGACAAAGTTGAAAAAATATTCGAGAGTGAATAAATATGCAAATATAATGAGTAGCAATAAGAAGGACTAGTGAATCCTTACTATATATATCAACAAAAATTTTACAGTCCGTAAGCAAAACGAATCGTTTCTTGATTATAGGAACGCGGCATTATCCAAACCGGCAAAACTAAATTGTAGTGTAAACAGTGGTTATGAGCTATCTTCAAAATCTATCTTATTCGGTAGTTATAAAATAACAAATCTTTGTAACTCCGGGTAACTGGTACTCACCTTTTTAAGCACCAGCCGTATTACCAAATGATCTTTAGAATATAAACAAAAATGCAGCCCAATCTATATTTTGTAAAAATACTTTTAAAACAATAAACTTTGATTTACTTTACTTATAGTTAACAATCACGTAAAATAAAGAAAAGTTACGTTAAAGGTTTTTCGAACGTACACATACATCAAATATACGATAAGGTTTACGACGTAATGGTATAGAATAAACCCTAAATCCAATATGCATCTTGTACAAATGAGGAACGAAACAGATTTGACAGTAACATATGAGTTGAGGAATGGAAGTAAAGCCGGCGGCGAACCAGTGACACATATTTATTTATTATTCACGCACCCAAATTGTGCGGCTAAGCAAATTTATGAATGGTCCCAAAAGGCTCAGCGAATCTTAATCTGTTTGACTAAGCTCAGAATCGCCGTCGAACGGTTTAATGATACTTATAATATATTTAAGACCCTCGGGACTCTTTAATTTGTGGTACTTTGATGAGCAAAGAAGCATTAGTTCAAACGTGGACTAAATTTCAATTACGTTGAGGACCTAAATTCACAAAGATATAAATCATTTGGAGCGTTTAAAATCGTTTCATTAATTTTATTTAAGATACTGAAAACAGCTACGTGAATTTTGTCGTTTAAATGTTTTAAAGCTAGAAATAGTCCATGTCTAAGGCCGGAGACTCGGCTATAATCCAGTGTTGCCAACTTAGGGGTTTTCCCCCTAAATTTAGGGGGCTTTATAAATGGGATGGGAATTTTTAGAGGTTTTTTAGGGATGGTTTTATTTACAAGTATAGGTCATGTGGTATTATCATAGGGGGTTTTCTAGTAATTGTGGCATTTTTAAGGGTCTTTGACTTTGGTTTAGGGGTAAATAGTTTTTGGAGTTGGCAACACTGCCTATAATCGAGGAAGGCACTTTATTGTGGTCCACAAGCTTGTTTCTATTACTTTAGACGAACGAAAAAGTGGCATAGAGAAATATTGTAGCGATATCTAAAAGTGTCAAGCGACTTAAAATTGCGTAGACCATGCTACATATATTACTTAGTTTAGTATTTTTTTGAACCGTTTTGTTCGGAATTTAATTCAGTTTTCACTCCCAAAACGTTTGTGGTCAAAGGTAATGCCACATTTAGCGAATATGGGCTTACATTAAAGTAGAAAGAGACTTTATGAGTCATATGATGAAAGGAGTTATAACAATAGCGAACAGTTTCACTCATAAAGAATATTACACAAATTTTGGTTAAAAATAATTGATTTCAGCAATTGGTGATGGAATTTTATAAAATAAATATTGACCTTGACTTTGGACCCCTAACAGACTTCTGTCAATCTTCAACTTCAATCTTGGCAGGTATCCTGGTGGATAGGTGGATGTTAGCGAGTTTTAGTGTTATCAATAAAAAAGTTGGAAAGTTGTTTTTTTAAATAAATGTATAGATAGGTAAAACAATACAGTTCAGTACCTTTTTCTCCTCTTTTTGCCATTCGATTTTATTCAGTAGCTATTAACGAGCTTAAGTGTTTTCAATAAAAAAAATTGTAAAAAGAAAAAATGTCATTAACAAAACAAAAGAGAAAATGAATCTAAATGTTAAGGTGGCAGTCAATCCATTTCAAAAGAAAAATGATAATATCATTATTATGATAAATACGTCCAGTTCAATGTATAATATAATATAATATTAAGTGTGATAATAAGTGCCGTATTGTGCTTCGAATTAACGTTTTATAAGTCTGATGATTTGCATTAGTGTTTTGAACTCTCAATTCAATTCAAAGTAAGTGTTTAAATTTCTAATTCAATAATTACAGGGTGGCATGATTTTTGTTTTCTTTTCTTAAGGAACAGAACGTTATTCAGTTTTGCTTATTTAATAAGCCTAGGCGTCTCTCTGTTCGAACCAAAAGACAACAAAATAGGAATAATTATCATGAACTTGGGGAACCTGGGGTTAAAAACAATATCACAAATTCAAATACACGTGTAAATAATGAAAATAATGTTGATAACAATTCAAATAGGCGTAGAAGAAACAGCACAGGTTATCGGCAAAATGATAACGGAACTGCATTTTCTCAGATATAAATGATCAAATATAAAAGAGTAGAAAAAGAATTTTGGAAAAATGTATATCTCATGTATGATATGTAATGTATAATAATCATTATCAAAAATTTGAGAATCATGTACTTGATTGTCGAATTTCGACCACTGTGAACACTGGTGAACACTAGTTATAATAAAAAGGGCTGTAACTTATGAGTGCCTATTAATATTTTCACTACGATAAGCGTGACTAATTACTACTAGGCTGCGGTTATTCGTAAATGTCTAGCAATTTTAGGTCGTTTCACGAAAAGTTACCATAAAATATTGGCGAAACCTTACTGAATTACATATATTAATCTTTTCAACTGTAATGCTTGACAACCGGTACAAAGTGATGGATACTCGCGTTCATCGTGTGCTCGGCTTATAAGTTGACACCGGGTTTTATCTTTTAGTAAACAATATATACAAAGAATAATCATCCTTTTGAGAAACATTTATGATTGATTATGGTATAAAACAAAATGATGATAGGTAACAAGCGTTGACGTTTGTAATCGTTAGCATCCGTAGTATGTAAACTTCTACACCGCTATTGTAAGGAATTTTCGCACATATTTTGTAACACCTTCGTCAAAATAACAATACATCATCTAGTGTTAAGTAAGCTCATAGCATATCACTTCTGTACAAATATTATACTTGTTATTTTGCAGAGTATTTGCAAACGGAAAAGTTTAAAATGGAGCGAAAAGCCAAGATGAATGTCTTTCATTATTTTACTTCGAATGTTAACGAAGTGATTTATGATTATCTAGCAAAAGATTCACAGCCTCCCTCTTCGTTAATCCGCTGATGTTGCAATTTATAAGTAAACTCGAGAAATGAATAAATGTAGATTAGAATAATTTCTAATAGAATTTATTCAAGTTTAATTACGCATAATTTCTTGCATATAATTCATAATATTAAATTAAATTCTTTGTCTAAAACGTAAAAGAAATGCATGTTATTGTATGATCTAATTTAATTAGTATTAATTTTGTTCATATCTTTATATTTAAGTTACAGTCGGTGGCCCAGGTATTATATCTGGCTGGCACGGCAGTGAAACTTAGGTTGGTAGCGACCTATAAGCTTGTAGACAAAATAGCCTTTACGTTTTTTTTATCAATGAGACATTGATAGACATAAACATATCAATATTTTGTTGATGGGCCTGTTGGTTTAGTTGTTAGTGGTCCTGACTACTGAGCCAAAGGTCGTGGGTTCGATTCTCACCCAGGATAAATGATTGTGTGATGAGCATGAACATTTGTTCTGTGTCTGGATGTAATTTATCTACAATATGTATGTATTTAGCATTTAAGTATGATTATCAGCAGTTTGGTTACCATAGTACAGGCTCTACCTAGTTTGGGATTAGACGGCCGTGTGTGAGATATTCCACGATATTATTATTTTGAACTCCAATGACATCTATAGACGATAAGCATCTTATACATAGTAGTTGGATAGAAAATGCGTTTCGTAATGAATGCTGGTTGCTGGTTAAGCTACAAGGGTCCAGTAAATAGGACCTACATACTGGACCCCTTACCTAACTTATAATATAGGTTGACCTATCATGGTGCGGAATGTCTATACAATGAAAGTTCAAGTTATATTGGCCCATGATAGAAAACAAAACATAACTCATTTCATCAGCTTCTTCTAGTAATAATATAATTCATTTCGAGGTAAAATTTCTGTGAGCTGAGAAGCCCGAGCTCAGATCAGCGGCGTTTAGAAGCTTAAAGATGATGTGCACTGATATAATTTACTGGCTTTGAACGTATTTAAGTGTTTATTAAAAGTCGTAGACAATATATTTTTGTCGCCATATAAAATTTGTGACGCGTGGCACCGTCGCGACAGGACGCTTCACTCCTTGAAAAAGGGCCTCCGTCGGGTCCGAAACTAGTCGGGCATCCCCGAAATACAAATGTGAGTAAAACCGCGAGTAGAAATTCTTAATAAACATGAATACCACTCACGTGAGTTTTTATCGCCACATATAAAACTCGTATTAATTTTATTAAAAATAGGAGCAAACTATAATAAATGATAAAACACTTCACTATTTAATAAAAATGAGTTATGAGACATTATTATGACTAGTTTTACCGCATACCGGAAGCGCCACGTTATTGGTCGGTTGACAATGTTGAGGTACGAACAACATAGCAGTTACTGTTATTTAATGATTTTGATAGTTTATAGCAAAAGTGGTGAGATTGTTGCTAAAGATATGTTTTATAGATTCATAAATTCGTTCAATTGTATACTAATTTACTTAGGTACTATTACAGTTGGGTGACTGAAACATGTAGGTATTAGCAAGCTTATCAATGAAACGTTAACCGCGTCTCTTCCCTCTTAGAAAGTCAAAATCCTGCTGAGTACCTTTTCCCGACTTCTCTGGAGTTAAATAAATAAAAGAATCCATGTTCCAATTAATAAAAGTGAAAAGAAAATCAGGACAAAATCACTTTTTCCATAAGCTGTTCTTTCAATAGGTGAATTAGGAGCTTTGAGTGATTAGACGCGTTAACTGCGGCAAAAGGGGCTAGTATTGTTCTCACAAAGAGAATGCACGAATGGTGCTTACGAGGTTAAGTTGCCCAGTTAATTTACTAATGCGGGCACTAAACTGGAATTGTGTTCTTAGCTAACCAGGACATTATAACCGGATTAACTGAAACCGCACACCGGTTTAAAATTTCACAGTATAAGACAGTAGCTTTAGTTTAATTATTAATCCAAGTTGATGGAATAAAAGTGTTATAAAATTGAGGCAAAGCTTGTTAACTATTTGACTACATAATGCATTTTGCTGTTTAAAGTTCCTAATAGCTATTTTAATTATATAATCTTTCTGGAGATAAAGTTTGTGTAAGATGAGGGAAATCGGCTGGTATGAGTGGCCTTTAGAAGCTTAGATATTACGTGCATTGATATAATTCACTGGCTTTGGACATTTTAAAGTGTTTATGTGAAACCTTAACTGTATTGTGTTACTATTACTTTTACTTAGCAGCTTCCCCGATTGTAGTCTAATGGTACTATTATATTTGGGTCATTGAAAACATGTAGGCATTAGCAGGATTACATATTATGTCTCATTGGTAAAAATGTTAGCTTTAACTTTCATTTTAAATTACAAAATGTAAGTTAAGGCTAATATTATTGGCTTACGTTGAATTATTTAAACATTTGTAACTGTTGACAATGCCTGAAGATTACTTTGTACTTAAAATAGACTGTAGCACAATATTGATCTTTTAACTCATAATATCAAACAAGTTAAAAACAAAACATTGGTGCCAAATTAACGCAAAATCTGTTCATTCTGTCTTCAGGTAGACAAAACTTTACAGCTTAACAAATTTTTAGTAACAAAAACGCTTGATATTTTGGTTTTATTTACATTATTTTTTAGGATTGGCGAATTAAATATTGTCACAAGGATCAGTTTAAAAAAAATCACAACATAATTATCTAGAAATACTGTTAGATTTTGTTTAACAACAATGCAAAGAAAATACTAATTACCTATCCATTTGTAACTCTCCTACTACCCCCTAAACGTCATAATCTTGCTCCCGCTCGATGACGTTTATGTTTGCAAATCCGGCTCGAAGGACCAATAAAAATATGTGGGAGTTAAATGGGTTTCCACTTATTTCGGATCGAAGGACCGTTATATTACAATTTAGAGTTAAATTGTTAGGTAACTAATTGGTTGTGATGGTTCATAAATACAGTTAATAAGAGGACTCACGTGATCTATAAAGTGTAGAATTCTAATCCAGGTAAGCCACATACTGTTCTCAAAGGGCTGAACTCACATTATAAGCTTGGTCCAGTAAAAATTTCATATCAATTTTGCAAAACTTCGGATGTAGAACAGTTTTTAGTAGTTATAGTCCAACAGTTAAAAATAATACAAAACTTATAACTACTCTAACAATGCTATGCGTGAGGAACTTTTTCTCTTTTCACTACTTTTCACAAGTCATTTAGTAGTGATATCAAGATTTGGATTCAAGATCCCTACCTAATAATATTTGATGTAGATTCAAGTGCAACACAGTACTTTTTTATTTATTCAAACTACTCTACTCAACTCTATACTGGATAATATTCTATGTATTTATTAGCAATCTTTTGTAAAGTTTAAGTATTTCAATAATCAGAACTAATTTAAAAGATTCCGCTATACACTATTTCTAATTAATTGATTTACATTGTTTCTATCTAGGCCTGAAAATGTTCTAAAATATGGATAACTGTGGAATATATCTAAATTGTTCCCATGGTATAAAGTTCTATTTGTGTCATTGTAAAATGCCTTCATTCCGAACTCCACAGAAGTTGGGTTTCTTACACGAATAAAAGAGAAACATTGTGATATGTGATAGAGAGACATTATAAAGCATAAACTGAAACTACAAGACAATTAGAATAAATGATTTTATTATATTCTTATTCGTATGAATAACTATAATTATCATATAATAACTGCAGTTTATAATCTTGCCTTTTTTAATTACCTCCCGTACAGCTTTTTTTGCACCATTATCATGGAATGGTATCTACATGAAGTATCTTCATGATAATTAAAAAAATAATGAACACCCTCATGAGGCCTGTCGGTAAGAAAGAAAAAGACGTACGCGCGGATAACCAGAGACTTTGCCGCGCAAGAATTGGCAACAAGAGCGGCATTATTTAAACTAATGCTATTTATTTTATAAAAATAGTTTTAAATTTTGCTGTCAAAACAAATAGATAAATCAAAAAATTCTGGTAACAACCTACATTTTATTATAAGTATAACAAAACGTGTAGTGCTGTATATGGCTTTAGCTAACATAACTGTAAGATTATGTGCACTCAACCCCCGCTGAGCTACAATATTCTTTTAGAAAGCAAAAGAAAAGCAGCTGTCGTTTGAAACAATTCTGTTATTCACTTTAATATTATCTGAGTTCATTGTCTTATTAGGTAGCGAAGATAAAAATGTCTGGGGAGATATTAATTGATTGTTTTGTTTTCCCTTTGTAAACAAATCCCTATGATTTTAAATGGATTCAGTATTTATTTCAGACTAAAATGTTTGTAGTCCTTTTTAGTTTTCTAACCTGACTGTATGCAGGTGCACTTTTGTTTAAATTACACAAAAGGTTTTGCAATGTCTGTAAATACAAAAAAAATACTTTAGTACTGTGTTTGAAATTTCAAAAGAGATATAACGTAACATAACAAAAAGTAATTTTGAAATGTCCCTTTCGATAAGAATCTAAAAAGCCACGTTTTACCATAATAGTAATAATAATCTCTGTGAATGAATCCAATAGTAGGTAAAGTACTATTACAATATTTACTACAGCATGATTACATACTTAAAAAACTACTCATTATTTCTTATATTTCCTTTCGCCTTCGTCCGTCCAAAGGTATATTGTTTCTGCGATTTCCTTGTTATTAACCGACTTCAAAAAAGGAGGAGGTTCTCAATTGGACTGTATGTTTTTTTTATGTTTGTTACCTTAGAACTTTCGACTGGGTGAACCGATTTTGATGATTCTTATTTTATTTGAAAGCTGGTGCTTCCCGTGTGGTCCCATTTGGTCCAGTTCTGACAATGGCATCTATGAGAAAACCATATGTAAGTCTTTTATGGAATAGTTTTTTTTGTTGAAGTCGGTTTTTTTTTGAAAGAATTATTTATTTGTAATTGGTGTACAATAAAGTTTATTTCTAATCTATTCTATTCTAAAGTAACTGCTATCCATATGGTATTGTAATACTGTTTTTAATTTTGTATACTGATATGATTATATGTAAACACAAAAAGTAGCAAAATAATTTTATAATTCACATACCTACCTATAATTTTTTTAAATTACAATGTTTTATTAATTTTTTAGTATAATTTTTAAATATATACTATAACATGAAACGTATGGAAATCGGCAGAAAGTAGCGAAATCCTTTAAAAACTAGTGTTCGTAATATTACTAAAATATTGATATTAATGTAAAATGGATTAAAGATTTTTGAAGTGAAAACTTCTTTAGCGGCGTTGTGCACTTTTCGGTATGGGTAAAAAATGTTAAACTCGCGCCAGGACACGTGACCTGATCGAAAATTCGTAAGACGGATCCGAGTTTCAGATATCTATAAAAATATAACATTCGAAATTCAAACATTTATGAGCGGCCAGAAGCGCAGAACTTCCATCCTATGTATACATTTAAGAAAAATAAAAAGTAGGTAATAACATATTTAAATGTTATTACCTACTTTTTATTCTTAACCTAATTATATATATACAGATGTGTGTGTGTGTGTATGTAAAGTACATACATTGTAAAGTTATGTTTTCACTTCTGACGTGCAATCCTACGACTGACTGTTTTTTTTTCTTACAGTAAATCATAGTACAGTGCACAATAAATATATACATAATAAGTCAAAACAACGCCAGCCCTACCTTTTGACCAGGGTAAACTGAAATTGTCTTTGGTCGACGCCTTCACATCACATTAATTGTATTTTCGTTTGTGTTAAATAAATAACGAAAACCAACTTTTATCTTCTAATCGACCATTTTCTCTTGGCAGTTCAGAAACAACACAAGTATCTATGCTCCACCTCGCACCTCGCAAACGGCATAATCGATTCTTTCAACACCGCTTCACACCGTTTTTGCATTAGGCGTCTTGCCACCCTTTTACCACCATCTGGCATTGAGTGACCACTCCTCCTGTTCTATCTAAGAACGGCGTTGAATTAATCTCTGGAAAAATAATCCAATATGTAAAGACCAATGTTTGGTTTTAATATGTTATGCTCTGCTGTACCATTGATTATTATTAATAATAAGAGTGAAATTTTGCATACATATTGCCAGGGATACAGAGAAATCCATCCCACACCACAGTATGGTCGCCTGTTGTTTAACAGGCGGCCAAGTCTGCCAGGGTTCACAGGGATTTCCTTGTAAGGATACACCTGAGGCCCTGGTAATATGGACTGTGATGGAACACCATGTGGTTTTAGTCGGTTCGAGTCCGACATACCACCCCGCTTAGCCTCGGTGGGGTGACGACCCGTAGCGTAGGGGTTTCAACACGTTAAAATAAAGCCCTAGAGATGGAAAAATTATTTTCACGCTAGCCAAAAGCTAGTAAGAACAAAATTAATCATATCGTATGTTTAAATCGTTTTATATGTGCTATTGAGATTACGATTCTAACGTATGCTGTTATTATATTAATTAGAACGAAATCGACATTTTCATATCATAATTCTCTCATATTAATCAATGTCTTAAGTTGTTCGTTATACTGAATAATGGCTTCAGTTCGATAATGTCCGTCACAACATCCGATGACAGCACTTTGATCTGCCATTAGTCACTGCGGTGGTCTGGTTTAACGCCAAGCACCCAATGCTAATTTAGAGGTCTTGTATTTGACACAAACATTAATTGGACTGTTGGTCTAGTGGTTAGCGATCCTGACTGTTGAGCCAGAGGTTATGGGTTCGATTCCCACCCTGAAAAAATAACTGTGTGATGAGCAATGATTATTTGTTCTGTGTCTGGGTGCAATTTATCTGTAATATGTATGTATTTAGTAAAATATAAGTATGTTTATAATTTATTCTGTGCATTATATTTTGATATATCGCGTTACAGGTCTTCGATACAGCAAGACTAGCAAGATCTTCAAACTGTTTTTTTTTTGGTATTGGGGGCAAACGAAATGACTACCGCCGCCTATGGGCACCTGAGTCACAAGTGCGTTGTCGGCCTTTAAGGTGGGAGTGAGGGAAGGGTGAAAAGGGGGGAGGGGGAGGGAAGTGTTAGGGCCGGCAACCTCATTCACTCGGCGAAAAGCAATGTAGGCATTGCTTCACTGCCGGTTTTCTGTGGGGCCTATCACTCGGGTCGAGCCGGCCCAAGCCTACCGAAGCATGGCTCTCCCACGATGAAAAATATCACAAGCAAGTAATAAATATTTTCAAATTAACGGTGATAGCTAGTAGTTCTTAAATTGGTCTGGGTGATTCTATGCATAATAGGTTTGTACTACAAAAAGAAAATGTATCTAAGCATGTTTACTGGTGTTCTAGAACCTACAGTACAAACTATGCTTACTTTTTTACTGTTTCAAAGGAAAAAAAAGGAAGGAAAATAAAAGATGATTTCGTTCTCAATCAGTCAGTCTATTTATCTAAGTGTCTGTCCAGACACTTATTTCAATAAATTAATATCACGTACTTCGTCAGCGTGAAGCTGCAAAAACTTCAAAAGTGATGTGCGACTTTTACTTGCAATTTTGGGTTATGCTTGGACTGAAAAATGTAGTACTGTATGTTAGTATTTATTGAGAACAAACAATACCTGTACTTTAGTTACACATGTTGCCACTCTTCTTGCACGGCGACAACCTGGCGACAGAGTCCATTATTTTATACAGTTACAGCTTTGCAAGTGAAACCATACGTGTGGGCGCGGTTTGTTCGTATGGTTCACTCAATACTTTTTAAATTTTTCACTTAGAAGTTTAAAAACTGCTTATATTCTATATTTGAACCAATAATCAATTTGTTCCAAGAGTTTTATTGTGCTCGTTCCAAATATAGACGCGCGACATTAAAATCAAATTATAACTTTGGGGAGCAAATAAAATTATGCTTAAAGTTGTTGTCATACAGCATAAAACGTAATGGCAAAGGTAGCGAATTATCAATCGTTAGGTTGTCGGTTCATAACCTAGCACTGAGGACGGGGGCGTTTTCACTAAAGCAGAGACGTTACTTACGACGCTGTAGTTTATTTTAGAGCCAGGACAGGGTAACAATCTCCTCATAAAAATTAAATATCATTTGATTTGTAAGTCTTAATCTATTTTGTAAAAGCAAGAGTTTTAAGTTAAGTTAATCCTACCTGGTCTAAAGGCCGTAAAGGATCAGCAAAAAAAAATATTATATCCTTTTTAATTATCCTTACATCAACAAGGAGAGTAGGGATAATCTCCGATTTGGAAATACGATTATAAACCATAGTGCCATTTTGTCAAGGATTAGTTAAACGGTTTCACGAAATTAAATTTATATTTTATTAGTTTCGGGGGAGTTTTTGAACCCTTTTGCAGCGATATCAATTTTTCATTAAGTCAGTTAATTAAAAGGGACGTTCCGTATTGGCGTGTTTGATATTTTATTATAAAATAAGCACTGACCTGTTTATATTAATAAAATAGTAACATTTTTCTACGGGTGTGTGTAACAGCCGTAGAAAAATCCTCATGCTATAAATACATACTTTTTAGTTAAATAGAGTTTAAGGCTATATTACTAAGAAGAAGCAGGAATTATTTAAGATCAAAAAAAAAAAAACTTCTTCTCAGAATAAAGTATACATATATGTATAAGATATGACTGTTTGTTATTCACGCATTACCTACCTTATACCTCCGTAGGTCTGACGACATCACTCATAACCAGATATAATACTCGTAGCGCTATTGAACTGCAATGTTATGTGACCTATATAGACCCCTCTACTACCCCCTCCCTACCTCAGTTAACTTAAACTCAAATAGAGTGCGTCGTAAACAGTACAAACAAAAACAAAACAACACAATTATGAATACCAGTAAACTCAATGCTTTTATGCTTTTATCCACCAGAATCCGTACTAAATATAATCAATACATTCGCTCGGAGTATACACAGCTCATCTGTAAAGATTTATGCGGCTGTAGTTTACTCAGAGCTCGCCATTTCTCGTCGTGCATATAAACAGAGAAGAAGACTGTTTATTTCCTGTTCCTGTCGGCTTTTTGCTCCTTCCCCCTTTTCTTCACAATGTCGTCTTAACTTCAAAAGTTTATCCCCGTCAGAGTTAATCTTTGAGCTATTAGTAGGGAAGCTTTAGGTATTGTACTTGAAAATTGAGGCGCGTGATCCTAATGGGTCACCCTTTTTAAAAGCTTTTGTATTAGCCGTTTATTAATGTTCAGAAATAACCTCATTTATTACTGTTCTAGGCATAAAGCCCGAATATCCTAATTCCTACTAATATTATAAACGTGAAAGTTTGTGAGTATGGATGGATGGATGGATGTTTGTTACTCCTTCACGCAAAAACTACTAAACAGATTGCGATGAAACTTGGTATGTAAATAGCTGGAGACCTGGATTAACATATAGGCTACTTTTTATCCCGATATGCCCACGGGATCGGGACTTACGCGGGTGAAACCGTGGGGCGCAAATAGTTTATCATAATTTCCAACCCTTTTTGAATTTATGTCGTATGAACTACACGTAGAACTTATACATAGTCAGAGTAAGTCACTTGTAAAATGAGACAAGAATACATTCTTGTACACGAAGAATGAAGATACATCTCAGTGTGTTCAATCTACACTGAGATGTATCTTCAATATGTTGAAATACAAATTTTCAAGTACAAAAAAAGGCAGATCAGGCAAATCAAAGGTAACCTTTTACATACAATATAATTATATTGAAATACAAAGTTGAAAAAGTGGCTATGTTGTCTGTTTTTTTGTGTGTGTGTGGGACGCTTTCTAACAGACACAAACGCCGCGGTATCTTGTATAATAATATAATTCTGTTCTTTATTAATTATTAGTCAAGTATTTTTGCTTTCTGTTGTACATATGACATTATCAACTTCATTTTTATGCTTTATATTTAAATTTTTATGTCTTCTGGGACTTTTGTTTACAGTGTGTATAATTTATTATTTACTAGTTTTAAGCCCCTGCGTCGCCTTTATGGATTTTAGTCCTTGTGTAAATTCAGGAAACACGGGTAATGGTAATTGCGTTGCGTAACTAGTCTATTCATTTCCATAGAAAAAAGTCGAGGCTTTGGGTACTTCTAAAGTTTCTATTATTTTTTAAACGTTTTAAACGTTAATGACAAAACCCTACTCTTATTATGAAGAAAATTAAAAAATCTAAGTTTGCTCCCCCCTTTTCTTACTTCTTACCAATGAACAGCTTTAAAATTTTATTTGTATAATAAGATTGAACTAACCTTTTTTATTTCTATAATAATAATATGGTTATCGATTGTCTTGGGGAGACGGAACAAAATATATTAGGATGCTTGAAAGTACACGCACGCACGGCCTCTCGCTTCAGACCTTGTTCTGCAAGGAGAATCCGCAAAGGCGGCGGAGAGATCTCAATGATCTCCGGCCATCTTAGAAAGCAGTTTTCAGTATCTTAGAGCTATTATTAGGTACTAGCTAACATGTGCTATTTCGTTTGCGTTTGTAAATTTTCTCCGCTCCTATTGGTCTTAGCGTGATGTTATATAGCCTCGAGCTAGTATAAACCCCCACAATCCATCTATATAAGCAATATCCCTTCCCTTTTTACGTACGTTACGTAAAATAATCCCAATTTTCTCGTCCTTAATTCCCAAACTGTCTGACTGACGGTAATAGGTTCATGAAATATTACGTAAGTTGGACCCATATGTATACATACACCTCTACCTATCCCTTTTGGGTTACAGGCGTGATTGTATGTATCCATGTATGCATTTCTAAATATTTGAATAACATTGCAATACCGAACGTGCCACTTGCGCTTTCCCACTCTCTCTCTCTTTTTAGGGCACTGGTGATCCTGCTTGAGAGCAAAATTATAACACTAATTTAGTACTGTTTCTTAGCCGCGGTCTTATGTAAAGGTAATTACTTAATTAGGTACTTCTAGTAGTGGTAAAAGTGCATTATCTAACACAATAAGACAAGTGTGGTCTACAAGTGTTTCAATCAACGAAACTTTCGTTATTAAAGTCACTGAACTCTTTTTCTATTTGCATATAATCTCCCTTTCTTCTCTCAACTATCGCTACTAGAGAATACAATTTATCTCTAGATATTTTTAGTACCGCTTATTTCCATCTGGTATTCTACCTAAAGATTGTCTGGAAAACATCGATTCTAGCTTTAATCTTTAAAACGTTGAATATAATAATATTTTATTTATCTACATATCTATTTCCTTTGTCACCTCTATCGACTTTTGTTAAATGACTTAGAGTGATTGCTAACGTCCATAACTCTATGATTGGTTACTCCATTCAATGGGTAGAATCGTAATTAATGAGGGCTAGTCCTTCCAATTGATCTATAGACCAATGATAATTTTCGGCTGCATCCTTCGTACTTACATAAGACACAAAAGGGCTTAAATACATACTAAAGTGTACATAATTCTTTGTTTTTTGTACTTGGTATAAGTATTGCATAGGAAAGTTTGTTATGCGCATAAATTTTTCGCCTTAGGTGATATGCGTCGAGTTGTCGACGACGACGACACACAACAAGTCTGCGAACGCAATATCATAGACAGCTTACGTAATTGAGTTGTCTCGACCGGTGCTGGGCTACCATTTACGCTAGTTTGAACAGAGTTGGTGCTTCTATTACTTGTAACAGTCTTGTTAGAAAAGCTTAGCTGGTATGTATGTATGACACACTGTACATAGGTATACAATTCTTTATTATCATTTGCTGATGAGCGTCGAGCTTCATTATGTACGCAGTAGTGTATGTGTTTATCAGACCTTTAACACACGAGTGTTATAGACCGGATAAACGCGTACATTAACTAGTAGTAAAAGAGATGAATTGTGTTATTTAACAACTTAACCACAGTACTCGCCAGCCGTATTATTTTCCGTTTAACTTAATGGCGAGCACACCTATTGCCTACGTTTCCAAATTCTATCCTGCTACTGAGAAGCCTAATAACGATTCATACCTGGCCCGAGAATGAAATTGCAAACATCACGATAGCATGCAAACGATCGCAAACAAACTTGCAAACTTATGCTACGGGACTATATATGAAGCCCTATTTATACATTCGAAGTAATATTCTAAGTCTAATATTTCATTATTACCAAGTGGAGAAGTTTAGTGTCAGGAGTAAGTACTCCTGGCACTAAATCCATACAAAGATTGTCTGGTAAAGATCGCTTTTAGCGATAAGACCGCCCATTGTATCTAGCATTATCATGTTAAGATCCATTGTAATTCTATATAATTCTTACGTGGGAGAGCCATGCTTCGACACGTATGAGCCGGCTCGACTCCGCTCTATCGAGCGGGTATGCCACGGCCTCACAGAAAACCGGCAGTGAAGCAATGCTTGCATTTCATTTTGCCGCGTGAGTAAGGTTACCGAAGGCCCTAACCCTTGCCTCTCCCCTATTCCCGTCCTTTCGCTCCCCCTCCTCCCCCTCTTCTCCTACTCCCACCTTAAAGGACGGCAACGCACATGTGACTCGAGTTACATGTGCCCATGGGCGGCGGTAGTCATTTACCATCAGGTGACCCGTCTGCTCGTTTGCCCACTATAAAATAAAAATAAAAATATGGTGTACATTAAAGAATATTCAATTATATTAAATATCTATTTAAGTCTCTTTTCTCTCTTCTATGTATTTTCTTAATTTATTTTAAAGTAATAAATAAGTTAAGCCTAATTTAAGTAGAAGCCCATTGTGCCAGTTGGTAATCGAGGATTCTCTAATTCCATACAAAATATCCATTACTTTAGAAATGTGACAGCCACTGTAATTAAGCATAAGTAATTAATCATTATGTATCAGCTTCAAGCTTAGAGCATTAGCGACTCGAGTTTATGAAGAAACTGTGTAGGTATATGAGTATAATGTACGTATATTTCTAACTTTGTTGAAATGCTACTAGGAATGACTTTTAATTTTAAAGAGCTTTTGCGCGCTTTTGATAATAATTATATTAATGTTTTCTTTGTATATAAAATGTACCACTGCTGGGCACGGGCATCCTTTCATTGTTTACTTACACTAGCTGTGACCTACGGTTTCAACTGCGTTAATTTGAGGAAAAAACCTACTAAAATATATTTCATTACTTTGAGAGTAGTACTTTAGATTATTACTTATTCCATTACTTTAAGAAGCTATTTCAGGTACATCACGCTATGATCAGTAAAGGTTGAACTATAGTGAAAAATGTCACGGGAACAGGAATAATAAAGGAACGCTGGATTCGTTTATTTTCTTTTTGACAGTTGCTTGATAATGTACAGTCACATTATCAAGCAACTGTCAGAGTACCTATGTAAAATTAAACTTTAAAACGCACTGTTAGAAAAATGTATAGATTATCCATTTCCATTTGATTATACTATTTAGAACCCTTCTTAGAGATTCTGATACTGTACGTGTAGTATTTCTTTTTAAATAAACGTCTTTTTTTGTTATACGCAATAAAAAAAATTACGTTATTTTGAGCGTAGTGAATGTTTCTAATACATATTTAAAAATCCATAATAACTATTTGTAAATCAGAATTAAAAGACTTTCCTCCATAGTTATAAATATTTATATTTAATTACATTTGCATTAAATGACTTCAAAATGATTGAAATTCATGTTTAAGCTTAGACTAATGAAGGTAATGAAAAATGGTACACACAAGATTCAACATTGTACATATTTATATATTTTGCGTGGAACCCTAATTCTTTTTCCAAAATAAAAGTAGCCTAAGTCCCTCCTTATAACACCAGCTATCTGCCAGTGAAAGTCCCGTGGAAATCGGTCTGCCCGTTCCGGAGATTAGCCGGAACAAACAGACAGACAGACAGACGGACAGAAAAAAAAATTAAAACTGATTTTTATGCATAGGTATCGTGCAAATAACTGTATGACCTTAAAAAAAAACTAATATTTTGACGTTACAAACAGACACTTCAATTTTATTTATTTGTATTGAGTATTGATGATGATATATTTAAGGTTGGTAATATAATTTATGAAACAAGTTCAGTACTTTTAACTAAAATTAACTTTTTACGTTTTTCAAATCGATTAAACTTCCTCTTAAATAAAAAAATCGATTGTTACCTACTTTTGATCGTCGTCGTCAACTTTTTTGGTCATCGCTAATTGACCACTTATTGAACCGTCAAAAAGAAAACAAATTAATGGACAGACAGATATTTACCTATTTTATTTGTCTTGCAGCAATCGTGAGGTTGTGGATGTACTACCAATAGTAACTCACTACCTACTAGCCAGGGAGTCAAAAACAGGTCAAGTCAAAGTACAGTTGAAATTAAAATTATAAGCCGTTCAAAAACTACATTCGCAGAGTTCATCATACAACATGCGGTAATATCACACGTGCGAATGAAATACTTTAATATCCACGCGTAACGTAACTGCTGAGATAAAGTGATTTATGAAAACTAATTAAATTGTGTAGTGTGTAGTGTCATATCTGAGCTGTGTATCTTATATAACTCAGTTTTATAAGAGAAACCAATGAATGACTTTGTTTGTTCACTCCACATTTTAACTACAAGTAACAGTCATCCTATTCAAAAGTCAGATTTTGTTTCTTGGTTTCACTTTGACAACCGATCATCATGAAATTGCCAGAAGTACTAAAAAGAGCAGAGACCTTTCATCCAGATAATAATACTCTTCCCGAGGGACAGAAAAATAACTTTCAAGCGAGAAAAGCCGCGGTCGAAAAGTTGCTGTGACAAAAAACTTCACAACGAATTTTTTAATGCGTTGCACGACCCACGCAACCAACGATAGCACCCTTAAAGAAAGAAAAAGATTATCGGGACTGATCAAAAGGGACTCATATTTGTAAGCAGCTTTCCTAAAAATGGTTTGTATGTTATCATTACTTCATTACTACATCCGTAGATCTCGAATACTTTTCATCCTGCATGTCTAATTAACCGTGATACAATGTAAGACCTTACTGCTCTTGGCGATTTTTTTTCAGACAATCTTTGTACGTATCATTTTATAAAAACAAGCACGGATGTGGGATAGGTATACTATAATGATTGTGATAAATATTTATCAACTATAAACTCTAAATTTCTTACCTGTAAAATGGATATTTAATTAGACTAGGGATCACCTGGCGGTTGAAATAGGACCATAATTCGTATATTTTTTTCCTATTGATTTTCAGTATAAGTTTAATTGTCATTCTTTTCATACCACGATAGGTCAAACATATATATACTGGACGCGTGTAGATTGATTGATGTTGCCGTTTTCACGTTATTTTTAAATTTGTAGCATACATTGCTTACAAATTTTAGCTTCTTCTGAACTTCTATATCCTCAGGCACAGAGTGGGTACGGGCGATAAGTAAACTCCCTTTTAATGTTTAATCACTGATATATTGTGAACACGCAAAGAAACACTACAGTTCCTAAACTAGTGTTGACTCGGCGGTGACCAAACTTAAAGTGAACTCATCCGTCCGCACGACCTTCCCCCTCCGCCTAGACTCTGCGTAACGCCGATGGGTGGCGCTTGTATTCCTTTCCGGTGAATTTATTACAGAGGGCGCTCTAAACATCCGTAATAATGACTGACGATGTGACATACATGTTAACTTTAAGTATTACAAATTCCATGTTGCTCTATTCGCATTTTTTTCTTAAAAATGCGTACAAATAATTTTCTTCACGTATTAATATATAAATACTTCATAATTTCAATGCAGAAGAAGTAGAAAATGACTATTTTTTAGAAAGGGCATTCTCTCATGTTTAGCGTTTTAAAGGTTATAAAGCAATGACACATCGACATAGCTAGATGACTTCAGATGATCCTATTTGAAGAGAATTATGAAGTATTCTTGAGTCAGTAGGTCATGGTCCGCGTGGAGTTTTTATTTGCGTATTGGTATGTCATTATGTGGTTATACATATATAAAAATCATAGGTTTGTAAGGAACATTTTAATGTGATAAAAGTGGCGGAAAACACGTAAGTATATATTTTCGTAGAAAATGTCGAACGAAAAAAAGGACAAATTGTCACATTTTGCGTTCTTACACACAACCGGTCAGCAGACTTTCGGAACTAGTCTGTAATCGCCATTTATTATATCGTTTGCAATAAGGAAAGCTTCAACGTTATTTCCAGCTCTCCTTAACCAAAAACCTCGTGTGATGGATGAGGAATCGTATCGTATTGCTTTTCGCTTAGTTATTTTTTTTGCTTTGCAGGTCGCAGGTGGACGTTGGTACAAAAAGGTTTCATTACGAGCGTAGAGTTACTTCAGTAACCCTATTTCCTTATCAGTTAATTGAATTCTATAAAAAGTATAGTGTATTTTTAATTAGTCAAACACTAGCAACCCGCCCCGGCTTCGCATGGGAACAAAATAAAACACCTAAACCTTCCTCATGAATCACTCTGTCTATTAGTGAAAACTGCATGAAAATCCTTTCAGTAGTTTTTCAGTTTATCTCGAACAAACAGACAGACAGACAGACGCGGCGGGGGACTTTGTTTTATAATATGTAGTGATGATAGTTTCCATTTACATGTAGAAGTAATAGTAGCAGGAAAAGTCAAGCGCTGTTGTAATCTACAAAATTAGACATGAGAAGTTTAGGTTGCAGTGAAACTTGTATAATTACGGGATTGATAAGATTATAAGATAATTTTGTACAAAAATATGATTGCTAATAATGAGAATCAACCTACCCGGAGTCAGGAGACTATTGAAATAGTAATATACTGAGAAAGACAGAAGATACATACAAATACACTGTTGACCCGGAATGTGATGTACAAAAACATTATTTATTGAGACTATTTTATAGAGTGTATAAAGCTAACCATTGTGTTTTGTTACTAAGTCAGTAATATCATAAAAATCCACAATTACTTTTAAATTGGTATAAACGCCTTTTGACACATTTCTGTTTGTTGACACATTTCTCTATTTCTTATTCTTTGTAAAATCTTTGAACTGAAGTGAAAATTAGAAATACCCACTCAAGCCCAATTATTCAACTTAACTAGATGAACTTACTGTACATACTCGTATGTGTGTGTACTAGGATATGCAGTGTAATGAACTATTCAATTCAATCAGCGATTTATGTAGCTCTAATTAGTTCACATACAATTAGAGTATCGACACACTATAGGGTTTAATGTGTATAATCCAGAAATTACCGTTAATGAACACATTAATAAACTAATGATTGTAAGTGCACGACGGATCGTGTGATGTTTTCGTTTTAATCAGCAGTTAAATTGGGTGACTATGTTCACTAAACATATTCAGAACTTATGAAACTTTACAATCTAGCTCAAGAACCGTTACAAATTTCCTTGTTACATATCAAGGGAGGGATAAAAACTTGAAAAGGAAGTATTCTTATTTGCACAGCTCTGCTTGAAGTGTGCTCAAGACATGAGCCGTCACGCCTCTCTCACATTGATGCCGTGAAACTGTACTCCTTTACTGAAGGGAAAGGAGTATAGTCACAATACTTTTTTTTTTTTTTAATTTTATTGCAAATTACTTAGCCACAGTAACGTAGCTAGTTAATAAATATTATAATAGCATACGTTAGAATAATCTTAATTTCAATAGCACATATAAGATGATATAAACATACGCTATGATCGGACGTAGTAGACTAGTTATAGTAGCCAGAATAGGGTAGCCAGTAATTTATAAATCTTGAACTTACAATATATCAAGATTGAAAAATCACAGAAAAAAAATGATCCAAAATAGGAGAACGATGGAAAAAAAGACAGAAGTACATAAAAATTACAGCTTAAAACGGGACCTCAAACCAACAGATGTCGAAAACAAATAATAGCAAAAAAACACAAATTAACGGTTGGAAATTATGTAAATTAGCGAAAAACAAATGAAGGCCTGAAAGAAGACTATCAAAACAAAAGGCATCCGTTGAACGAATATTATTGTTTCAAACAAATGACTGTTAAAAAAAACCTGTCGAGAAACAAGTGCCAGTCTCAAAATATTATAAAATAAATGAATAATGAGAAAGACATGAAAGTAAAAGAAATGTTTGAAACATTTTTTTAAGATTTTCTATTAACAGACGGATATCGGCGTATTCCTTTTTAAAAAGATATTCTAGTTTGAGAACCTGTTATGGGTAGACAAAATCTCTCTCAGAGAATGTTTCACGTCATAACATTACTAGCTGTTGCTTGAAATTTCAATGAAATCTATACCATAGGAACCTTTAATTTTTCCGGGATAAAAAGTAGCAAATTTCATTCAGATCCGTTTAGCCATTGTTGCATGAAAGAATAACAAACATCAACATAACATACATCCTCACAGACTTTCTAGGATGTTAAGTTAAAGATTTACAAACTCTGAGATTGGCAAACCTGAGGTTTATTATTTTGAATAAATTTAAGAGTCGAGAGTCTAAGGCGAAAGATTTGTTTCGTGAATTTCACTTTTATTTGACCTGAATACTAAACACGCTCTACATTTGGTTTAAATTGCTGTTTTAGGGGAAGGAATTTGCATTCAATTGCGTTTAAAAGTATTAATTGAAAAATTACAAGTTGTTTAAGCTTACTGAAATTAATCACATTAGTAGTGTAAACCAAACAAACCTAATAAATTGATTAAATCCTTGTAGGCTGTCTCTACGCATTCTGGAACCTCAGAATAGCATTTATTATTTGATAGAACATTTTTGCTACTTTGGGAAAAGGTCAGTAATTGAAGACAAACTAATAATTGCCACGTACTATTACGAATTTTGTCTCAATCTTCAGATCTTATATTTACCGCTCTGATAGGTAATAATGAGGTTTATTGATTTCAAATTAATCTTTTATAAATGTTTTATATAACTCCTCCTTGAAAGCTAACTCTTTCTTTCTAATTTTTATTACATGCTTTGTTACGTGGGAGAGCCATGCTTCGGCACGTATGGGCCGGCTCGACTCGAAACAATGATTGCATTGCTTTTCGCCGTGTGAGTGAAGTTACCGGAGGCCCACCCTGCCCTCTCCCCTATTCCCGTCCTACCTCTCTCCTCCCCTCTAATCCCCCTCTTCCGTCTTCCCGCTCTTCCCATATTCCCACCTTAAAGGGCGGCAACGCACCTGTGACTCTTGAGTTACAGGTACCGATGGGCGGCGGTAGTCATTTACCATCAGGTGACCCGTTTGCTCGTTTGCCCCCTATACCATAAAAAAAAAACATAGGTGTAAACGCCAATTTCGCTATAATTATATCATATTTTTTAATTCACACATTTATAGGATAAAGTTATACTACATAAGCATTAAACATTCATTTACACATTTCCGAACGCAACACCTCCCACCTCATCCTTGTTATATATATATATCCCTACCTATCCTATAATCTCTCTCTCTCGCAAAAAAACCATCGACGCGCACGCATTGGAGCTCACGCTAAGACGCTCCTAAATACTAACTAAATCGCTATAAATCATAATAAAACCACACGCGAGTGTACCCTGTCAACAATAAAAACGTCTTGGTGGTGATACAACTCAAGAACTGGCGAAGAAAGGAATTTGAGAAGATATTCAAGCCACGTGTGTCAGCTAGACATTCCGGCCCGATTCTTCCTCTCCTATCAGTGAAGGGTAAGTCACCCCCAATAGGTAACATAGATCCCGGTGCCGTGGGAATATCGGAATAAAAGGTAGCTTATGTGTTAACCCAGGTCTCCAGCTATCTACATACCAAGTTTAAATCAGTTTAGTAGTTTTTGCGTGAAAGAGCAACCAACACCCATAGGTACATCCATACATCCTCACAAACTAATAATTTTATTCAATTCATAATTTTAGTAGGATATATCAATCAATCAATGTTGAACATAGGCCTCTTTGAATCTGTGTCTTAGCTCCTAGTCGGATTTCATATCGAATATATAACGTAGATACACCATCCGTCGCCGTCGGTCTAACTATAATAATATAATTGTATACTCATCACTTTAGCCACTCCCTCGCACTCCAGGATAACGTGAGAGGCAGTTTCCTCCGCGTTGAGACATCCCCTGCATAGAAGACTGTCCGTCGCATTGATGGTGAATAGGTGCCGGTTTAGGGCGAGGAGGGCGAGGTGGCCCCGTAATGGTACAACTATCCTGATGTCGATTCGGTTAAGAATGAGCAGTCTGCAAGTTAAACGTGGTGAGACCTCCGTCAGCACCAGTTTAGATTGCCTATAGCCAGGTAGCCAGCGACCGTTGTGCTCTTTACGAGTCCGTTGCCTTACCCATGTGCAAAATTAGCTGAAGGGAAGTGGCAGCAGTATAGTAGGACCTAACGCTGATGTTGTAGATCCCTTCCTTGTCGTTATGCCCTTAGATCCATTAAAGAATTACCCCATTGGCGGAATTTTCCCCCTTTGAATTGATCTCGGTCGTTTTCACATAGTTGTATTTCGTGCTTCCTCTCGAAAATGTGTTGCTGGGGTAGCTATAAGTGGTTGATATTCCAATAATTGATTCCATAAATTGAAATAGGAACCCTCTTGATTGTACCATAGACACAGGTTAAGTCTGATGGCTACCACAGCTGATTCTTAAATTATACATTTCGTATTTAAGATCAAATCAGAAAATCCAGAAGCAGATAATTTCGAAGACTAATATTGCCTTTGACTGTTTTTTTCTCTAACGCTTTAAATAATAATACTGGCATGGCAATGGTTATTAAAATTAAAATATTTCAGCCGAGAATTAAGCCAAAAGTGTATTGTGATGCCTGTAGCGTTAATAAACTCATGTAATGTGCAGCTGTAAGATAACGCAAGACATGAAGTCGGACGGTACGGAATTTGTACTTCGAATGTCTGCTATATCAATCCTCTCTTGAGTTAGACCTAGGTCTGAAGTCAGTATACAAAGAGACTCAGATTAAAAAAGATAATTTATGTCCAGGCGTAAGATTCTCATACTGTGAGATAAATAGTGTAAGCAGTGAAGCTATTTCTCGCCACACTAAGTTGAAGAAGTACCAAACCGATCACAGGCGAGTGTGCCGATACGATTGGTGAAATTGTTGAGGGTTTTTACGTAACAAAGTATGGGTCGCCATTTCGTCTACCGTTTGTCAATGGTTTTATTTCCGAATGTGTTCTGGAATGGGTATACCGCCATTTATCTTGCACGCAGAGCCATAATGAAAATTTATCTAACAAAACTCTATTACCACTGAAAGTCGGCCTTCGAAGATAGTACAAAGTGACACTTCCCGATCCGAATGTTTAGACCTAAGATCAATAATTTATTGCTCTTTGGTTTAGACAGTTGGATATTTTATTTGTACAACATTGCAAAGAGGCTATGAAAGGAGTTAAGAAATGTTTCAGGGCAAGATGCTTGGACAAGGAGATATCACAAAAATCGTTAATCGCCGAAGTGCTAAGAAGTTCCGTCACCTTACGTTGCCTTAAAATTAATTACAAAAAATACAATAAGAAATGGATGGAATCTTCTTGTATAATTTTGTAAAGCCCCAAGGGGGTTATTGGTGGCAACTCGTTAGAGTTATGCGTGAGGCCCTATGTTGGAGTTTAACCAGCACCATACTGTGCTTGAATTGAGTGCCTTCGGTGATGCGAGGATATATCCCCAATTGTAAAGCCAGCGCTAGGCTGCGAGGTAGCGAGCTCTGCCTACACCGGTGCGGCGTTCAGCGCTATTGTTCGGATCTCAATCTTAAAGAACAGCTGACACGTGATACTGGGCCAGTCAACGTTTCACATGAACCTGGGATACTTACGAATTATACTGTTTATATTTAAAAATACATTATAAGTGCACACATACACAATTTTTGACAACGAAATATTACTATTATTTATATAATATTTCGTTGTCAAAAACATGTATACTCAGGTTTGGGATGAGCTCACCTTTGTACATACCATTTCCTTGTTTTTTAAGATATCTATTATGTACAATAAAGAATAAATTAAATATTTAAAAAAATACGGCTCGTTTAATAGTGAACTGAATAACACTTACGTGCTTTTATAAATTTACATTATAAACCTTATATCACGTACTCCTGACAAGTGTTCAGTGGCAGCTACACGAAAAAAAAAAAATCAAACAAAATGTTTTAATATTCCAAACACCCAGTCTCACAGACTTATACACGTACATACGTCACCGTCAGCGGCAGCGGCGTTTTGAATAGATGTATATTTTGTCTAACAAAGACCACTCCAAAATATAAATACGAGGGAAAGTTATACAATTATAACTTTTGAAGTAAGGCCTGCTGAAATATTTTTTTATTAATTGGATGCTTTTAAGGATGGTGGTCGTACATTTAAAATGAAGATTAATAGCCTAAAAAGACTTCCTGGTGGCACTCTAAATTTTAATACTTTAAATTTGGAATGATGCCTAATTATCTTTCTTTTATTTTTAAAACCTAAAAATTTTTTACTCACTGGTTTTAAGTTTCGGAGATTGGTATAAAGTTATTAACTTTGTTTTTGGCGTGTTAAAGACTCCACGGTTCATGGACCTCGGAGTGGTGACGGGACTTTTTTCTATAAAGCCCCGCGTATAACCTAAGAACGATTGGATGGCATGAGAGTCCCGGTAGAAACAATAAAAACAGGTGATCTCCCGTTGGCTTGCCATCCCTGTAAATAATAATAACTTGTGATACCTCAAACACTGCAGCCTGATCCAGAGGCAGAGCCTATACTATGATAGCCAGACTGCTGCCTGCCTGTACTATAAACCCAATTATATATTACTAAACACATACATTTTATAGATAAATTACACCCAGACACAGAACAAATAATCGTGCTCATCACACAAATATTTGTCCTGGGTGGTAATCGAACCCAAGACGATATAAATAAATTCCAGCGTTAACCACTTCATTTTAACTAATATTATAAATGTGAATGTGAGTTTAAAAAAATATATCTATCTTATGGGAAAAGGAGCGAAGGAAGCGAGTACTTACTTTAATTTTTTTGACACATCTCGCACACGGCCATCTGATCCCAAACTAGGCAAAGCCTGTACTATGGTAATCAGACTGCTGATAAACATACTTATTTATTTCTAAATACATACAAATTATAGATAAATTCCACCCAGACACGGAACAAATGATCATGCTTATCACACAAGTATTCTGGTTCAGCAACACGACCTCTGGTTCAGCAGTCAGGGTCACTAACCACTAGACCAACAGGCCAGTTAAGTTTGTTTGTTTTTACGGTTTTACGCCTTAACTACTCATAAATTTTTGCACACGTTGTTCCGGGTACGAGCATAGGTTAACTTTCATCCAGAAAAAATACTGTGCCCGGGGGATACTTAGAGGAATGTCAAAATCTAAATGATGCCGCAGGCAAAAGCTTGTTTAAAATACGAGTCTGAAACTGTTAAACCATTCGGCCCTAATGGTGCGATATATAGAAAAAGCATTAACGCAATCATATACAGTAAAACATGGAAAACCTCTATACTCGGATTACTGATTCAATGCCATATGGGTAATAACAATATATTTCATTGGTGATTGCACTAACAACGTTCCTAGAGTATGTGCTAATTAATATCCATCTGAATAAATAAACTTATGAAAAAAAAGTGAGCTGAAAGTACATATTATGTACCAGTAATTTCCCAATGTATATGTCATTGGTTTATATCTCACTCAAATTGTGAAATGTTTTCTTATAAAACTACAAAAACGTGATTTATGAACTTTTTTATTTCATTGTAATTTGTGTTCTTACGACCTAACTCCGAGTCTCTACCTCTCACACACACACAGCAAGAGGCAGAGCAACTTTGGCAGCATCTCTACAGCCAACCCCCTAAACATGGAGGTTTTCGACCCTAATGTCAAGCAGAAGTAGTTCTAGTTACAGCGGTCTTCTCTAGAAGACTAGATTAGCAATGTATTTCTGTGTCTTTCCGTGGGAGAGCCATGCTTCGGCCTCACTGAAAACCGGCAGAGAAGCAATGTTTTCATTGTATTTCACTGAGTGAGTGAGGTTACCGGAGGCCCTAACGCTTCCCTCCCCCACCTGATTTCTCCTCTCCCTCCTTTACCCCCTCATCCCCCTTCCCATACTCCCACCTTAAAGGTCAGCAACGCACTTGTGACTGTTGAGTTGCAGGTGCCCATGGACCCGCCTGCTCGTTTGCCCCCTTTACCATAAAAAAAAAAGTAAATGCATATACCGCTTACCATCTACATACTACATCTTACAAACCATATATATACCTAACAAGTCTATGCCTAGTCAAATTAAAAAAAAACATTTTATCTTGTATGAAATTTATTGTATGATTAATTATAGGTATGTAATTTGAATCAACCCCTTCCTCTGTTTAATAATGCACTTGTGAACGTCTGACAACATTAATAACGAATTTATGTCTAAGACTTCCTCTTCCCGAGACCTTAATGCCGTGAGACATTAGACTGATCGACGGCTTCCATAAATTTTATTATCATGGGTTCTGAGTCTTAACAAGGCATGTAATTTCCGTTTGTTCTGTGACTTGGAGTTACACTTTTCAATTACATTATATAGTTAAATATACGATTTTCGCATTCTTGACTCAAAATTATACACCATTCCACGCCACACTTCGAAATACGAGGTAAAGTAAAAAGTGAACAAATCTTGGCAAGGAGTATAATTCCTTCATTTACGAGTAAAATAAAAAATATAAGAAAGGAAACGAACGGAGATTGGAGGCTAAAATATAGATTAAGAAATGTTACACACACATATGGAAACGAAAATAAGGTTGAAATTGAAATAAAAAACCAATTAAATATTAGAAACCACTTTTCGCCATGCCAATTTTAATATAGCCACAGTAGATCTAAAGTAAGAAGTACTTTGTCTCGGCAGCATCCTTGAAATTACTATCTACGGCTGCTCGATAAGTAAATACGCAACGATAGGGCTGCCTCCCTCTTGTCTCCCTACGTACGCACGTTGCCGTTTTGATAATGAAAATATGTACGTACTGTAAATTTTAAGATTAATTGATTTGAGCTTTTTTCGTGGTTTAAGTAATTGGAATGTATTAAATAAATATTTTTAATAACTATTAGCCTATCTAAAAATGGCAACTAAAATGTTATCTCCAGTACTGGAATAAAATAATTTAAACATCCAGGCAATGAATTATATACTTAATTTCGTGATATAATTACCTGAAGAAATAGTATGTAAAATTCAAAGCACCCAGAGTCTAACGTAGTTATGAAGCCATACTACTGCATACTGTGATGGTATTGCTTTCCCACACTTGTAACATGAGGACGCTAAATATTTTGGAGTTAGAGACGTATTAAAAAATTAGGACCCTAATAAAACTTATATTTTATTGCTTTAAGTATGAGTGTCTTAGAATTGAACATTTGGTAAACCAGGAAAGGTCAGTCATTAAGATAAATGAATAGGTTGTGTAATAAAAAAGGGTCGCTTTAGAATATTTCAATAGGGAGTGTCGGTTAGGAGTACCAGATGTGTGATGTGAGAGCGTCTTTGTGGTAACGAGTAGGCAGTCGTGTTGAGGACGGGAAGGCGGAGAGTTGTGGCATCGTAAGCATCGAGTTGACAGGTTTCAGGGAAGAGAGTCGGGTTATGTAAGTTGACATAGAACGTTGAGGAAGTTCAGTGAGTCGTTAATGTTTTATTTGTTAATAGGCATTATATTTAATATGTATTTATGTCCTACACTGAGTAACGCAGTATCCGTCAGGTAATCAAATTTACCTCCCGTGTACATACCGGTTTCAAGGTATTAATTTAATGTAATTACTTTTGGTATTGGTTAAGATGCTTTTGGGCGGGATGAATGAATATTGTTATCCTATAAGTCTCCTGGTTATAGCACTCGATCTTGAACAGAGGACACGGGGCATTTGTGATCATCAGCCCAACTGTCGTCTGCTGTAGAAGTTGAATTATCGAGTACCATAATTCCGGGTTATGGTGGTCGAGGTTTAACAGAGGCAGCAATATCCTGATCATTGCCAGTTTGATCACGTCTGCTGTAGAAGTCCAAGTTTCGAGTGAGTCGTTAGCGAGGGGTGGTTATGGGATAATATGATTAAGATGGAATATGTGTGTAAACTAAACCAATGCCAAAGGGTGCCAATGTACGATCATACTAATTAACTTTTGGATCCCCTCTTATCGCGGTTTTGTTATTGATTATATCGAAATATCGAATGCCAGTGGAAAGATGTTCAGCCAGGGTCGAGTCTTACAGTCTAACGCAGAATAAGGCGGGGCGTTAGACCTCCCCTAATCAGAGGGGAGCTGGTTTTAGTGAAAAATACTCTGTTGATTAGACGAATAACTGCTTTACTCGGGTTAGGCTCATCGCGATACTACCACAATACTTATCTATTGCGAAATTTAGCCATTTTTTTAAGTGTATGTACAATGTATTTTGTAAAAAAACGTTGATAGCCATCTACATCTACACTGACGTTAGACCCTAACATATGCTTGGCTATAAAATTTAAAGTTAAAACTACGAAGCAGTGAGTTTTGAATGGTCTCCTCAGGTGATCCTATCTAAATTTAGATAGAGAATAAAATTACCATTAAAGTTACTTTAGATATCTAACGTAGATTGATCTCAATCAATAGTTCTTATTTACCAAAAACGTATTTGATAGGTATAAATAATTATTTATACACCGTCTCTTCTTTGAATTCTAATTATTTGGGCTTTAAGTTGTTACGGAATAATTAATTTAAATGATTAATTTCAGAGGCTGTCCCATTTATAAAATATTTGAGATTTTCATCTAAATAAGGTTTCTAAAATTAATTAAACCGCTATCATTTCCTAAGATAGTACACAAACATGGACGACTATTTTTGTTTATATTAATGTTTTTTTCATCACCTAGAAAGTGCCAGTTCTTTGTGTTTCCCTGATCCTGAAAACAAAAGTGGATTACATTCACCATTAGAATTTAGAAGGTAAAGTAAACTCCTTGAATATTAATCGCTTAAGTCAAAAGTAACTCATAGAGATTAAATCGACTTTCTGAATGTAATCAGAAGCATTTACTTGTAATATTGTATTTGACCGTTACTATAATGTGAATATAAATGTCGAGTTTTAGATTTTATAACAAACGCTTTGTTTTTATTTATTGATTTTACTCGTTGTATTATTAATTTAGCTTTGGCGTAAAAGTGAACCGGAGTGCGACGTTCTTTTGTAAAAAAAAAATATATTAACAAACCCATCATCATCATCAGCCTATCGCCGTTCGCTGCTAGATGAAGGCCTCCCCCAAGGACCGCAAACTATCCCAGTCTTGGTCAGTCCGCATCCATCCGCTGCCAGCCACCTTCTTCAAGTCGTCTGTTCATTCCATTCATAAATCCATCATACTTTCCATATTTTATAACGTTTAGAATTAATTAACATTCTAATTAATTCTGTAGATGTTACTGAATGCAAACAGTAAGCGCGGAGGAACCCTGGTGACCCGAAATACAGGCTTTTGTCTAGTTTGGGCACCAGATTTCCACGATATATCTACGCACTATGTAAGATGCAAAAAGTAGTAAGTATGCCTCACAGACCCGACTTTAGTACTTTTGAAAATAATTTTCAATTTCTGTGTTGGGTTGGTGGTTGGTGGTGCAATTATGTATTAAGCCATAAACAGTTCTCTCTTCAGTATAAAATATTTCCCCATCAAGTATCCAAGTGCTGTAGTTTGACTGACAATTAATCAAAAAAATTACTTTACCACACGAGTTTGGAATATAAACTTATAAAATATAAATTTGATTTCGTAGAATATTTCTATTACATGTCAGAAAGACACTTAATCGATATCAAGTCGAGTGGTTGAGTCGAATTGAAAATAATGATTTGAAAGTTATAAATGAATAACAAGAATGTCTATGGCATTAATTTCGCATAATGTACAATTATAAAACAATTAATGTAAACGTTAGGTTAGGAATAAAACATTGCAATTATAGGTATTTTTTAATGTATGAATATTATATTACAAAGAGGATTAGCTGAAACATGTGCAGAATATTGTTTATTACAGCAAATATAATTTATACAATTTTATTAAAATAATTCTTCTAATTTTCATAAAATCTAATTGCTAACACAGTTTATGAGAATAAACATTTTCAGAACATGTATTTTCAACGAAATTTCATCACACCTAAATATCATTATATGGCTCTCTTCAGGTGTTTTAAACAGTATTGATTATCTTGCAAAGCAATTACTGCTTTGATATTAGGTATCGCTTTAGTTCAATAATGTTTTTCAGAAGAATCGTTTGTTTTGCCAAAGTTTTTTCTTCATGAATCCTTAGTAGTTTATTCAGGGGTGTACGTTACAGTAGTTTCAGCTACTCTGTTTTGGATAAATCGGAGTATAACAGCTTAAGTTGTGTGGTATTTTTCTAACATACTCTTCTATGCAAACATTCTGTAAAGATAATAGGGTAGGTGACCGTCAAGTCAAATCAGTATCTTTTTAGTAAACGTCAAAACGGTAGCGTCCGTACATTTTTGTACGAAATACTAAGGCGTGACGTCACACCTTGGTATTGTCAAATCATTTACTTTTAATGTTAATTTAATAATTATAATCTATATTAAAAACGTTAAAATAAAACTGGACGACAATTTTCATAGTATTTTAAGTTATTTTATTGCGACACTTGGCGAAATAATTTATTTGCCCAATACCAATTATAATAATACAATACCCAATTGCAACCATTGTGTAAGTCGTTATAAATTATATAATTTAGCACTCACATCATACACAATTATATTGTTGGAAATAATGAATAATTAAATCGACTTGCTGAGGCGCTGTTCTTAAAAAATCGATATATTTATGTTATAATCTTAACTTATAAAATGTCAGAAAAGTCAAACTGCAATGCAAGATAAAAAAATTGCTCTTACCTATACCTTCATTATTAACTCTTTGGACCATCTTATTGCGAAAAAAACTATAAAAATGTGTATATAGTATTAGTAAATGTACCTGGCACAAACATTAGTGAAATGACCTCGTCGAGATAAATTGCTAAGATAAGATGTCCCTTATTCAGAGTACGCAGGAAAACCCACATTCATTAAGTGCAAGACAAAAGGCCCGAGTCAGACGTCACAAAAAGCCTAGCTACTTACATCATGAAACATTTTGAAATATACATATAAACTGATATTAACATAATCAGGTAGTATCCTCATGACTGATCCCTACTTATGTGCTCGATCCTCGATCGAGCACATAAGACAACATTTCGATTCTATAATGCAAGTTTAAACGCAAAGTACCTTATACTATAATATAACTCATACATAAGAGTGCCTAAAATATATTTGAAATTGCTTAAACGTTTCGAGGAAATTCAAATAAGATTTTCGTTGGCAATTTATTGTTACCAGGGGAAATTTTCAATTGGAATGGCAAAAGATTTTTAAATTACAATTCACTTTTGCTCAGAAGAAATACTTGACATCTGATTGCTATGAAACTGCTTTATTTTTAGCACACATTAAATGGAGAAGAACAAACAAGTCCTTTTTTGTTTTATCACTTCGTTAAAGGAACAAAGGAGTTTGAGACATTCATCCCCGTGTAAAATGTTACATTTACAATTCATTTAGTAAGATCATTTTAACAAAGAAAGTTTATAAATATGCTTTTGCTTGCCTTGTATTCAAAATAATAAAAATAGTAACTACTACGACGATTAATTTATTGCGTTAATAAAATTAAATAGTCAAAAGAAAACACTTACCTTTGCACTTTACTAAGATTATCGAGTTAATGTTCAATGACGATGGTTGCATGGTTTAAAACCTGTTACTAATCTGTGTGTACTTTTATAATATTGATTATTTATTATCTATCTGCTATGTATATCGCCATAAGATAGTTTCCTTCCTGAATTACTAATCAACACGACAGGAGATGGAAATGAGCTCAAATGAAGGACCAAAATCCTTCGTAGATGGAAATTAAATTGAGGAGGGAGTGAAATAACGAGAACAATTAAATGTGCGCGCCAACCTGTGGTACGTACCTCTCGATGTACCAAAATTTAATTTAGTTCGCAGTGTTGGTAACTTTTTTCCGTTAATGTTGTTAAGTCTAATTTCTGGGGAAGTTTTAATTGTTTGCTGTGTTGCTACATTTGTAGTGTTATATATATTTTACTGTTATAATTTATGTTAACAACTGAACGTCGAGTTGTCGGCTCCAATTTTTTCCGTTTAGATTCATAATCATTTAACATTGTTATACGTATAAATGAGATATAATAGTCGTCACATAACTTCGACTTGGACATAAATGTCATTTTATTTTACTATGTTTTAGTTTAAATTTTTAGTTAGCGATTGACTATTTATTTTTTACTAGGGAATACGTAAAACTGTTTATTATTTATCAGTATGAAAGAAAGAAAGAAATTAAACTCAGTTTTACGAAGAGTCTTTCACCTGTGTGTTTATTTATGGTCATTCCTCTGCTCCTAAGGGTTGTAGCGTGATGTTACATAACCCATAACCTTTCTCAGCTTCCTCCTAAAAATTAGCGCGTTTAAACAAACAAATAAAAGATTAAATCAACAGAACAAACCGTAGATTACTGACTTCACTTACATTTAAGTCGTGAAGAAGGCTCTATGACAATTTGAATATTGATCACTAAGCTCTAACGAAACCCATGGCGATGATAACTAGTACCTGAAGGTAATCCCAACTATTTACCTACTCGTTAGACTGTGTTTGAGAGATAGCTAGAATAGGACCAAGTTTCTAGGTTCATATTGACATGTTATTGAATATATTTTCACGGAGAATGTCATTTCCGCGTGTCCGTACTACTTTATGTAGCACAAGTCGAAGCTTCCGACTGAGTTATTTCCTCTTGATGGAAATGAAATGCATAAACTTATGCCTCTTGCCACAAAATAAAGGTAAGCAGAGTGAACCACACAATAGCATGAATGTGTACATAAAACGTGTATTGAATGTGTACAATGTACATTATTAAACTGTTATTAACGTACAAGTACTATAACTGGTGTTGTGAGTATTAATGGGCACTACCGGTTACCGCTTACCGCTGTGTTCTTTCCTGCCCAATTACTTGTGAACAAAAATATGTATATAGGCTCTGCATTCAAGTCGCGAGCCCAGAAATGTGAATTCGCTAGTGTAAAGGACAGCATTGCACTGCGGGCGTGCGAGGCAAGGTATGCAGGCGGGCGGGGGGAGATGCTTCCTCCCTTCGCCGCGGGCCCCGACTGCATTCTACTCGTGCGTTTACTACACATGTATACCATACAACTCTGTCAGTAAGAAGCAGTGTTTAATTATATAAATGCATCTCCACTCTGTCTTAACTATAAGGTGACTGAGTCAAGTTAGTTATGAACGTTTTCTATGTAGTAATCTTATCGTAAGTAAAATACAAGCAAAGGTATATAATTACCTATAACACTTTAAGCGAATAGCTTTTGCAAACACTGAACACTAATATACGATAAGTACTTATAAGTTTTTGAAAACCAAGACCTGTAGGTACACGTAATTAACATACGTATAATATAATAGGAAACAATAGGAAAAAATATTCAGGCTTAGATCCCACTACAATAACTACCGCGAATATTTGAAAAAAGTGCCTTACTCTACTTAACTCGTATAAGCGTAAGTTAAACGCACATCGTGTTATGAAAAGAAAATTACTGAGTAACCAATAAAGTAAATTTTTTGAAAAAAAAAAACAAAAACCGACTTCAAGAATATTGTACTTAAACTGAAACACCAAAACGTCATCTGTGTATACATATTTTTGTTATGGTTGATTTTTTTATAAAGCGCTGAATCAATTTCGATTAAATTTACACCACCTCTGAAGTAAGACCTACCAAACAAAAAATGAATCATCATTATCTATTCATAATTGGCGGAATAATTGGGTAACAAACATACGAAAAAAAGCACACATATATACATACTACATACATTTTGAAGTCGGTTAAAAATAAAATAATCTTTTCCGCATACGCATGATGTGGAGTATTCGGACTTACAGGATAGAGCGGAAAAATGGAAAAATAAATATAAACCATATTCCATTAAAATATAGCTGAAAATCGTATGGAAGTAGTATAATCTAGTCCACTGAGCAGTGGCGTATGATTCGTACGAACTCTTTCATGTGAGCCGTTAACTTTTCGAGTAAAATTGACGCTTTATGATTATGTATGTATGTATATATGTATGGTACGGTACGGTATTATGTACAGTAGGTATATATATATATATATACCTAGTGATTTTTTTTTGGTATTGGTATTTGTCGATATCTACACACCGCAAATGTACCTCGAGAATAAGCCGTGGTACATAGTTACTACTGATCCTGATTCTGAATGATAGTTCTCATGCTGAATATAGTATAAGTATGTTTATCAGCAGTCTGGTTACCTTAATAAACGTGAGGTGTCTCTGTTATTATTGTTATTCTAAATACAATATCCCAACAACAACCGTTCGACAGTGGCCCGCAGGCATTATTACCTAACCTGGTTGGAATTTATTTATTCATTTAACATACTATACGAAATATTTACGTAATGTTGTGTGCTCATTTGCTGCCGAATCTATGGCACGTGTATAGTCTACCGGAGGCATCTTGAGGAATGCCTGAAGAAGTTCCATAGGCCATTCCTAAGATTGAAAATCGATAACTTACACTTTATTTGTGTAATTGAAATCACTAGCGTATATGTAATAATATAAATTGCTTTTGCTTAATAATTATCACTGTACTGTGCAGTACAGTGATAATTATTGATTTCTATGGATGTGTAAGGCGGACTGTAAATTTAAATAAACGCTATTATTCACACGTTAAGGTGTGTATTCGATTGTCAAGCAGTCATTGGCTTGTTAATATCGTATACACTCAAGTGCGTGTGAGTCTACGCATCTATTGGCTTTGTTGAACTGCATATGTAATGGTAAGCTAGTAGAAGGGACAATTTGGAGACCACCTGTCTCCAAATTTTCCAATTTTCAAATTCAAATTTCCAAATTTTCATACATTTCAAACTAAAAGGCAAATTTCCTCGTTTCTATGATCTGAATGGCACCCAGGTTGCATAATATAGACGGCGGGTTGACTGCGCGCGCCACTCCATGCGATTGCTAAGATGATGCGTGGGCTGTGAGTGTCATCTCCCGGAAAAATACTGTTAAGATATTTTTCATGTAAAAAACACTAATATATATTTTTCAAGTGAATAAGTGTTTACATAATTTATTTGTTTCCACTTGTCCGACATCAGACAATTCTATAAATATAACTAACATATCAACAGATGTACAGATAAACATACAATATATGTAGATATCTGTGTTTAGTTGCGGTTCGACGGTTGTGTATTCTATACCACGTTACATCGGGGAATGTGGTCTCACATGACATTCCGTGAATAATTTCACAGAATCACAGAATTAAGCAAACATATTGATACATTCCTGTATTTATTTTGTTTTCTCAAACCCTCGAACCGATAGAAATTAGCGGTAGCTGATCCCCAGATGCCCCAATTAATAAAGGTTTTCGAGTTAATGAGAACAACTTATTCGAAAGGCGTACTGAAACACTGAACTAAATAAATACGGATTCCTCATCTGTAAGGATATGCACTGAACAACAGAATTAATCGAAGATTTGCATAAATCTAATTAGTCTATGTTTCCGTCTCAAATATGTTAAATGAATTATACCTCCCAATGTTACAAGTGCTACTTAAATTTATAAGTTACTAGCAGCGCCCCACGGTTTCACCCGCGTAAGTCCCGATCCTGTGGGAATATCGGGATAAAAAGTATCCTATGCGTTAATCCAGGTCTCCAGGTATCTACATAACATGTTTCATCGCAATCAGTTCAGTGGTTTTTGCGTGAAAGAGTAACAAACATCCATCCATCCATCTATCCATCCATCCATCCATCCATCCATCCATCCATACTTTCACATTTATAATATTAGTGGGATTTAAGTTTAGGTACACATTAAACAAATGTCCAGTATATCTTGTCCTGATACAAGCAAGCGTTCAAAGATAGAGAAAATGCCTTATAGCATTAATAATCGAGTTTATAACAACCGCTATGTATGTGAACTAATTATAAGTAAAGAACCAAGAAAATAAGATAATAAAATGATGACACTAAGAAAGAAAAATTCTAAAATAATAGTATTTATAATTTTCGCCATTATCCTTTATTATAACTTTAGAACTGAAGTATATTAACCGTTAATGTGAGTGTGAATCGTTGCCAGCATCATTAAAGTTGTAAAATATTTCCCGTTATACAATATCTTCATAACACTACCGTAAAAATCTTTATGACACATTTTTATTTTCAGCTTGTTTTGGAAGATCTTTCTAGACTTTTCTGTGGCACAAATCTGTTTTTTTTTGTGTCACACGTTATAATCGCCGGTTTCTCGACTCAACTCGTATTTTCCTATAAAAAATAAAGGATCTTTTATCTTAGTAATCTGTCTCGTAAATTCGGTTCAGATCAGATAAATTGGTCACGTATGTAGTTTTATTGAAAAAGTATATATTTGTTGTAATAATAACGTTGTTAAGTAGGCTATTTTTCAGGGTAGGCTTTTTCCATAAAAATCCTGAAAGCTTTATTTTCTTATTATCCTGAAGGTATTACGGCACTTAAAGAGACAACGCTTGGGGCGCCCACATAAATATACTTGCAGGTATCTGTTAGTTAACAACTGACTATGAAAAATTTATACCACGGAGGCATATTTAACGAGAGTCTAAGTAAAAATAAATTATTTTCTTTTCAGAATTAGCCATCTATCTCAGTAGTCTTGCTATTTTTAATTATTCATTTCTAATCATGGAATTTACACCGGTAACGTCAGGACAGTGGCACAGTATCGGTTAGTGGTTGCATTAGTATCATATCCGCAAATGAATTGGAGATTTGGGGTCACTTGAAGAAACGAATGGATATGTTCGCCTACCTTGCGAACTGTTTACTGAACTACATTTTACTACTCTATATTACGTTAATATGTTAAAGTCAGGGGAAAAAAGAATTCAAAAGAGGAAGCTAATCTACAATTTAAACGAAAACTAAGTGTTTTTTTGGAGAGAGCACTAACATTTTTTATTAATCTCCATGCTTGACGTCACGCTTGTCAATATCTGAACTCGCTAACTCTAAAAGAAATGGGCCAATTACAGCTAAGTCATGCCACATATCATTGTACTGCAGAATCAGACGAAAACACACTTGTATAGGCGGGACGCATGAAGGTAATAAGCTCTCCACGTTGGGTGTATTCTGTCCTGGGCAATGGACAACAGTAGAGAAAATCGAGAAAAGTAGTTTATGGCCATTTTACTATTCTAGCTGTTTATTCCCAATTAATAATCCTTACTAATATTATAAATGCGAAAGTAACTCTATCTGTCTATCGTGAAATTTGGTACATAGATAGTCTAGAGCCTGAGGAAGGACATAGGCTACTTTTTAATGCGAAAAAAGGGGTGTAAGAGGTTGAAAGGTGGGGATGAAAAGTTGTATGGAAGTATCGTCATATTTAGAGCTAGAAGCTTGAAACTTATTTTTTAGGCTGTTGATTCGATATAAATACACTATTTCAACTAGTACTTTATTTATTATTCTATTTCCTACCCCCTTCTCTTGACAACATTTTAATTTGGATGTTAAAGGTCACTTTAAACGGCTTCACCAGAGATATAACACCTAGTCTATAACATCTAAAAATTCGAAAACTAAAAAGGAACCCAGGAATACTCAGAACATGTATATAATATGTATATAAAATATGTGCTATAAGCTTCAAATGAAATGCGAAATACAAAGTGATATGATTACAATAAAAATACCATAAAAGGTTTTTGAAATACTTTTCACTTTCATAATATAAACTCGCACCATAAGTGGCAATAGCAGTTGGGTTGTTAACTGAGCCTTATAGACATTGACGGAACCTGTTTTTACAGTACATAATTATGTAATGGCGGTCGCTAAAATATGCCCGAATTACGGTCGGTCAATAGATGTTAAGAGTTAAAAAAAAAATTAACCTATTGCCATAACCATAGAGGATGTAAGTAGTGCAGTCCGTTCAGCTGGACCATACGGACTGCACAACTTTTGGCTTAAATGGTTTTCGAAGCTCGCATGCATCTAAATTCCAAGTAGCGTTAGATTCAGGGTTATTACCTCATTTTATGACCACTGGCATTACCCACTTACTTTTAAAGAACCTACCACCTCACGATCTCGAGGACGGAGGGCGTGCACCGCTGAGCGAGTCAACCTGTGAACACGGCCAGTGCAACCTGGTCGAAACGTCAGGCAATTGAGAGGTATGTAATACCTTTTCGTGATCGCGTTAATTCCCGTATAAATACACTTATTATTACCCACTTACTCTATAAATCCGGTAGTGCCATAGATCCCAAAAACTATAGAGCTATTACCTGCCTACCAAGCTTCTAACATCTATTCTGAGACTCAAAATTTCTACACAATTAAATAAAAATTCGATCATTTCTATTTCTCAAAATGGATGTAAAAGCGGAACCCATGGCATTAAAGAGCTCCTTTTCATAGATATCGCCATTAGCCAATAGGTGCGCCGTAACCGTAAGAGTCTGTCGATATGTTGGATAGACTATGAGAAGGCCTAAGACTCGATTCGTCACATCGTGGCTTTTGAGAGTGCTAGAGTTGTATAAAGTTGATACATCTCTTTGCACTTTCCTGAAGTCTTCTATGGGGTAATGGAGAACGGTACTTCATTATCCAGGATATCGGCAGATTGCGGCTAGCGATGTACTAATAAAGATTGAGCAATATATTAATATTTACACAATCTCGTGAGACAAATCCAAATTTTTCATTTGTTTTTCTTTTTGAACTTTCACGAGGTTCTCGTCATGACGAACAGCGATATTGACGATAAGTCTCTCTGTTCTATCTCTATAATCGGCTTATCGCCACTTTTCGTCATAACAACTTCGTCCATAATTGCGAAAGACAAAACCTTCGGTTTCTCGGAAAAGATCACCAAACCTTAGCCTAGATATTGATGCTTTTAAGCCCATATCAGGCCCATTTAGGGCCCCATAAAAACGACCATGAAGTGCTTTACTCTTCCGTACCTCCCAGCGATCATTTGTACTAAGCACGTTTGCGCCAGTTCTCTTTAGCCAGCCAGAGCGAGCGGAGTGAGTCCTTTGTCCACTGCAACCACAATACAATGCACTCCCACATCGGTATGAAGAAAATATTCTCTAAGGTTGAATATTTCACGATTGTGTAAGGTCCTAATGATTAAGAGTCCACGACACCCAAACTTTCGTGGGATATACAACCTCATTACCGATAAACGTGGATGGTGCATTCGAAATGTAGTGGGCAATGTACGGACCCTCCTGTCAAGGGCATCTAGTTCATTCTGAGTCCATCTAAGTGTACCAAAGGAATACATTAGAACCTACATGACCTAACCGTTGCAGGCACGAATTTTGTTACCCCCTGATAAAAGACTTTTTAGAACTTTTTCAGGCTGCCAAAAAAGCACTCCTGCAGCGCTTGTTTCATATTAGATTCAGGTAGTCCCAATGACTGTGATATACCTAGATACTTGTAGGTTTCGGTGGCAGATAGAGATCTGAGTTTTGTTGAATCAGAAAGTTCGACTCCTTCAGATTCTACTATCACACCTTTCTTTACATGCATGACTGCACACTTGTCCACACCAAATTACATCCTGATAGAGTTACCAAAGTTTTCGGTAACCTTCAGTAACGCTGTCAATTGCAAATTAGATGAATCTAGTTTCAAATGATCCGTGTATAGAAGGTGAGATATAACTAGACCGTCTTTCTGCAACACTAGGTAAACTGATCTAATGATGACCGTAAAAAATGTCTACATTTCTGCATTTATTTGTCAATGAAGCAGGGGCCTTCGCCATTCGTAAACTTTCAGGTAAAAATAGTTTAATTTAAATGTTCAACTATGCAATTGTCAACCAACAATAGACTGATAATAATGAAACTTTTAAACAACCTAACACTTTTTTTCTCTACGTGGCATTGCCTGTATACCTGTACAAAAACCGCGCCTGATTTATTTAGACGGGTTTTTAGAGCTCTATCTCTCTTATCCTTTGTAGACGAAATATACATCTCAACATTGTCTTAAGAGGTAGCTTACATCTGTGTTCACACGTTCTCGTACCAAAACGTAAAGGGTAAATGTTTTGAAACAAAACTCCTCTTGCTTATTCAAGCGGGTTAAGGTTTTACGGTTAAGTAGGTACTTGGAAAGTATATTTATGTAAATGTAATAATTGTACACTTTCTCAAGAACGTCTTTGAGGCGTATATAGTTTCTGTTGAAAGGAAATATTGCTTTATTTATAATTGAAGTCCACTCCCATAAAATTAAATATCTCAAATCTTATGAAGCTCATAAACGTTATAAATGACATAGTTACATTTGACGTACCTATATCAATATTTAAATAAGTTACGTCAGTCAAATAGACAACAACAAGAAATTAAATACTAATTTAAATACATAATATTAATATATCTAGACGTTTCTGTTCTGTGTTTCTTGGTTGATTGAATATGGCTCGCTTAATAATTGAATTTCGCGATGCCTTAATTTGTAGATAGAGCCCTTATTACTTTTGCTCTTTTGTCCTCTCCTTTGTTGAAAATAAAATAAGTTTCGTGGCTATACGGTTGCTGTAGTGTCACAGAATATAGGTTTTGGCAGATGCATGGTATCACCTAGCCAACATCCACCACGTTGAAGGAAGAAGAAGTTAGTAGTAGAAGAAGTATTAATCTTTACATAAAAATAAAACACATGTAGGATTTTTCTATACTAAAACATTGGAAATGAAAAATAAGCGTTAAGTGAGTCCTTAATTTACATACCAATTTTTTTATAAAAAACCGGACAAGTCTGACTCACGCACCGAGGGTTCCGTAAGGAAACAAACTTGTCAACTAAACAGGTCCATCTCGGGAATCAATTCTCCATGATTTTTGCCCGTCTTTCTCGAAAGACAAACTTAACTTTGCAGTTCTAAAAATACTCTCTCTAATAAAACTCTTCCTATAAAATCTAAAAATACGTCGATTTACGACAAAGTCAACTTTCCAACCGCAAAATATAAGTTTGTACTTAAAAATACAATTTTTTATGTGATTTAACAAAAAATTAACGACTTTCGGATTTTGTCCTTTAGTTGTGCTGGGAAACCTTGCTTCTTACCAAATCTAAGGCTTAAATTGCCGTATCTTTTGATGGCGTAGACTCAGAAGCTTGATTTTTTTACAGCTTCAAGGGACAGCAGACATACGTACAACGACATACGACGACAACTTGATGCCGAACTGAGAAAATTGGTCTTGACAGACAGACAGACGGGCAACAAAGTGATCTTATAAGGGTTTCTTTTTTCCTTTTGCGGAATGGAACCCTAAAATTTTTATTGAAGACCCTTATAGGTAACCCTACACACATTTTAAGGCCCGGAAAGAGTAGGCAATTAAAACGGTAGGCATCGATATTTTTGTAGGGAGTGACTTATTTGTTTCATAGTAACTACTTAGTAATCTGTGGTAGCAGTTAAATCTGTACATGCGTAAATCACTTTATATAGATAGATAGATAGCTAGATAGATAACTGTTTATTTGTACACTATTATTACACAACATATAATATAAAAAATGCGGCCTTATTGTTAGATGCAATCTCTTAGGATGGATCAAAATGAATAATAGTAGCCTACTTATATCTATATATTAATACGTGAAGCGAAAACTTTGGATCCCGTTTTACGAAAATTGGGCGGACGGAGGAGTATGAAATTTCCTACACTTATAGTTTACAGAGAAGAAGTCACGAATGCTAAAATTTTTGAACAATATTTGCCACAAAGTTAAAAAAAATGCAAAACGGGTACATACAGCTATGAGTGTCCAGTATATATTTTGACCTGTCATGGTACAAAAGTCTATACAATGACAGGTCAAGTAATATTGGCCAATGGAATAAACCATGGTCTAAATTCGACCACCACGGGATCTCTAGCTTTTATATATAGGGACTTGCTTAAACATTTTTTAAACCATAAGCTGAACTAATTATTTCCCTAAATAGCAATGTTTTTACCTGTTAAGGCAAAGTGTTCTACTTTATGTCTCAGGTAGAATAACTTCCGTAACTATGTTTCCAAATTTACCCTCACTCAGAATTTTAAACCGCAATCTCTTTTATAATTTCTTACTCTATAGCTATGATTACCACGCCTTACACTAATATGAAAATTAAATACTTGTATTTTAGTAAAACTATAATAACTCGCTTTATTGGCGAACCGAAATAATAAATAAAAATAGTTCCACAATCCTCCTCCTGGTTTCATTGCCAGACCATCGTTATAAAGACTAAACTGCTGGACTCGTCAAAATGAATCATATGGGCCCAAACTTGGTTTACTAGTAGCCACTGAAGAGTTCCACTATCCAACTCCTGGCTCCATCATCAAATTAGCTGCAATATGCCAAATTATAGTATTGTCATTCCAACTAAATATATAAATACAAAGTTTCATTTCGATACGACAATTTTATTATTAGAAGTAGGTTAAAATTGACTTCCAAAATTTGTTTACATTACATAGTTAAAAGTGAAGTAGTAGTAGCACAGATAAGATAATGGTTACTTCGTAACACAGATAAGATAATAGTTACTTCGTGTAGTAGTAATAAAAGCGTGTCAAAAAAAGCAAATATTATAAGGCGTATTCTGTGCAGTGACATTCTTGAGAACGGTTGGGTTATTAAAATTTATTGGGATAAATTTATCGTTAAAAATATAAATTGATGTTTCTTAACAAGGATGATGTTGCAGTGGCAGACAGATCATCGTCCCTCAGAGGATCTCTTTAAAGAAAAAAATAAACTTGAATTAAAAAAATTATCGAAACAGGGTACTAGTTTGCTCTGCATCAAGATTTATATAGAAACTGTAAAAGCACATAACATAACCTAGTTGAGATTCAAGTATTTCAACAGTAGCACATCTTGAATGTTTCTTTGAACACTTTCTAAATTTATTAATGCCATTTAGTTCTTTTTCGTCACTAAGCTTAATTGACTGTTGTTGTTAATTTTTTTGAGATCATATTATCAGTTATATATTAAGCTTTGTTGTTGCAAACAGCGTTAACGAACCAATTAAAAGGTACATTCCAAAAGAAACAATCCCATTTACGGTTCAAAAAATATGTATAAGGATTATTTATCAATTCGATCTGGGCGTGGGTCGGTGTAATATTGCAGAGCGCCGGCTTAGGGCTCTTTGCTGAGTTTTCAATTACGTGTGGGAATACAAATCGTTGGCATAAACTTTCCTGGTGATAAAGATGGCTCTCAGAAACTTGTTGAAGACGACAAACATGAATTGCATTTGCGTTTAGAGGTTCGTGGATAAATTTTGTTTTAGGTCGTACTACCTATTAACCAAAATAATGTATGTTGGTGTAATGACAATTAAATAAATCAATCTGTACCTACTTACTAGTGTCGTTCTTTTATTAGTTCATATTTGCGTACAGCACTTAAAACCAGAAAATCTATTTTTATTAGTTATAAAACTTGCTTTTAAAGTTTTTGAAATAACACAAAATATTATAAAAACCATAATGACTTGATTTAAAAGTGTGACTTTTTAAAAGTAATCGGTTTTTATGATTGTATTGAGAGAACAGATTTCGAGAGAACGAGAAATATATTATTCCAATTATAACCTATTGACAGTGTTAGATAGACTTCATAGTTCGAAACAGAAAATTATATACTACGTCATATTTTTTATAAACATAAACCAAGTGCTTAAAAATATTAGGTTTAATTGATGTTGAAATACTTCATGAGTTAGCTGTAATTTAATTTCGTCCAGTAATTGTATTTCTACATTACTTCATATTTTTTTTTACAATTGTTGTAGACCGTATACCGCCAGCCACAGATTTTCGTGACTCTTTGGGGTATAACTAAAAAATTGTATCACAAAACCTCGTCAACGTCGGCTATCACTACTCAATCCACCCACAGAACTACAGTTGACGCTCACGAGTAGAGTTGGGCGACGGGAAAAAATTGGGAAGGAAATAAATGGGAATAAATGGAAATATTTCTAAACTTCCATTTTTTCCCATTTCTTACCGGTAATTTATTCAAATGGGTAGGAATTTATTAGAAAAATCGTAATGGGTGGAATTTAATTTCCTTCAACTTTGGTTCTCGCACTTTTTTTAATCCACGATCAATTACGATTTTTTTGATAAACTTAATAGTATAACTCTGCAAATATTGATCCTAGCGTAAAAATGATTTTGAACAAACTTGTGGAAAATTAAATTTCCAACAACTTTGGGTACTTCCATTTTTGCCCGAAAGTTGCAAATTAACGAGTTTATCACGGACAAACAACGTGACACGATTTTTTTATATAAATAGATGATGATTTTGCAGTTCATATTTCTGCTATTGCATGATTCCTTATTCGACTTCTAAATCACCTAAGTTAAAAATAATAAGGAAAGTTTGTAGTTAATTTTAAATAGGATTATTATTAGATTCTGATTTTTGTAGGTCAGAATCTTTACGCTGCAGAAATAAAAACTTTTCCTTTGTCTAGATTTAAATTCAGAATAGTCAAATTTGATATAAAAGTCAGCATAGCCTGGCAAACATTACTGTCTGCGATTTATGTGTTAAATTGTCACAAACTAAACAAGAAGAACATGAAATCAATTTTCAATAAAGGTTTAGAAGCCTATTATATGAAGTAATCCAAACTTTGCCTGAATATAACGCCTCTCAAAAACTTTGCTATACGCTAAATATACAATATTTGTGTACATATTAAGCTTACTCATACATCAGCCATAAATCTCGTAGGACCTTTCCCCCTTCCAAGTGTGATTTAACATCACGATCGTATTGGATTGCCAACGTAACTCGTTCTGTTTTTATCTAGCACATCATTCCCTTGTTTACAGTTACGGAATTTATTCTCATTGGACTTACATATTGTGCGTTGAAAATTTATTTATGTGTGTATGTAAATTCAGCTGACGTGTGGGATTTAGACGTACTATAAAACTATATTTTATTTACACCAAAAGTCTTGACATGAATTGACTATGACAGACTGTGATGCTTAAGTTAAAATTGCTAAGTGAAATCTGGTACCGTATTTGGTTTATAAAATGATGAATGAAATCTTACGTTCGATTCCCATCCAGGGCAAAGAATCGGGTGATGAGTACGATCATTTGTTATTTGCTGGATGTAAGTAATTCATCTATAATATGTAACACGATACTAAATAGTAAAATATTTTTTTTTGTTATAATTTTTATTTTGTTTATCAACGTACGGAGAGTACATTCCACTGCAATATGGACTGTATTTCATTTCTCCAACGTTTTTCTAACTTTTCTATTCCATGTGTGTAGAACGATTTATCTTTGGCTTCAAAATAAGCTTCCGTTGCTGCGGTTATCCACTGTACTGACAGCCGATTTGATTCCGGAGTGAAATGGTGAATCTATGTGTCAGCCATTGTCACATACCAACGTAAAAAAATATTTTTATTTCTGTTGAACAGTACCAAACAGCGCTCTGAATCATTGATACGTTGCTGCTTTTTCGCAATTGTTAGCAAACGTAGCACCCATTTGGAAGAAATCTTTTTTATGGCCAAATTTTAAAATAGTGAAAACACTACCAGTTGAAATCTTCACTATCTCAGTTACCTCGCGCACTTTTACCTTCCGATCTTCCTTCACGATTTTCAGGACTTGGTTGATGTTTTGTTGAGTCACTGCTTCATTTGGATGACCAGAGCGTTCAGCATCGTTTGTGTCTATACGACCGCGTTTTTTTTTCTCTTTCGTACCTTATACGACTGCGTTTGAAATCGGCATACCACCGACAAATGGTTGCTTTAGACGGAGCAGATTTCAGATAACTTTTTATAAACCACTGCTGTACTTGAACGGTGTTGTTCCCATAAAAAAATGGAAAAAAACGAGTTTCGTGTGATGATAACACGAAACTCGTTTTTTATCATTGTTTTCTAAATTATAAAAGTAGCGTCACATAAATATCGGTAACTCAAAATTTTATAGATCGATTTTCAAAAAAAAATTGATACATGTCATTTGATGGCCAGTACTTTCTAAAAATCAAAAATATTTTAAAACCAGCAACCCGCTCCGACTTCGCACGGGTAGCAGAGACATCTTTAACAATCATCATCATATTTCAACCAGTTTACACAAAACCTTAACAATTTATATTCCTAAACCTTCCTCATGAATCGCTGTATCGGTGAAAACCGCATGAAAATCCGTTCAGTAGTTTTTGAGTTTAGCGCGAACAGACAGATTGACAGACGCGGTGGGGGACTTTGTAAAACCCCATCTCCAAGTTAGTCTCGGGACTTATTGAACGATCTAGTATGTATTTCCTAATATATAAGTATGTTCATCAGCAGTCTGGTTACCATAGTACAGGCTCTGCCTTGTTTGGGATCAGGCGGCCGTGTGTGAGGTGTCTTAAGTTATTATTATTATTAATAATAATAATAATTTGTGTAAAACATTTTGATGACCTCGCTTGAACAGATAATGGATAGCGAATGTTTCTTGGTCATCGAGTTTTTAATAGCTTGTTACACATCTAAAGTGTACTTTTAGTACAATTTCGAGGAACATAAAAGTTTCTTAATTATGAAAGCTGTAATGAGTTTCGGGGAAAGTAATAAAAATATTAAACGATACCTTTGCGCTGGAGAAAATAAATGACTGAATCAGAAAGATACCGTCGGTGTCGCTCTGACCGTAATTTATTTGGGGTGCGTACATGTCGTTTTTGTCTTTTTTCCTACAACCTTTCTTTTATTTTTATCTCAAATTCGTGTAGTCTTTGAGGTTTATTTATTTACAGAACATGGGTATATTACTGAAGACCGGGTTACTTGAACTGAGTTTAAATTATGATTTTGCTAGAGAATGTCTTCATTGTTGAATCTTTAGTCAACAACTTTGGCTAGGACGACCTAATCTGTACAAAATATAACACCAGTCAGAAAACTTTTTATTGTTCCGTTTCACAATGCCAAAAATATACAATGGTGAAGTTAACTAAAGCTTTATAAGCTCACAAAAATGTAAGTACAAGTCGAAATATGTTTTTAAACTCGTTTGAGATTGACCCCGAAGCATTCTTGAAGCGTGTTTTGGTAAGGAAAAATATTTTTTCAAACAATAATGTAAAAGGTATTGAGAAAACGAAAATATAAAAGGTATTGAGAATACGGAAGCAAAATAATAACAAAGAAAAATGAGCCATTTAATTTTATGTATACTTGAAATAAAACTCTAATTTCAATTACAGTTATTGTCTATGACACGTTAAATTTCATTCGCCTTTTCATTCATTCACTTCAGTTATATACAACGTATCTCTCTAGGAAGGTAGAAACCTATGTTTCATTTATGGTTAATACATAGTTATAAATGTTCACGTAATTGTAAACGATACATGAAAGCTTATATGCTTTCTGATTTGCGTGTTTTTTTGTCAGTAATGAGTTTGCAGTGTTAGCTGTTAGCAAGTCCTCTCACAATCAATTCCAATGTTTTGAAGCAGAGAAAAGGAACTTCGACCCTTTTTAGGGTTCCGTTCCTCATAAGGAAACCTTATAGGACACATTGTAGCGTCTGTCTGTCTGCCTGCCAAGACCCTTTTTCTCAGGAACCCGTTGACGCATCATGTGGAAATTAATACCAAATACTTATGTCTGCGATATCTTGACGCTGTAAAAAATCAAGCTTGTAAGTCAATGAAATCAAAAGATACGTCCGTTAAAGCCTTAGATTTAATTAAATTTGAACATTTCGCAGGTAAATCAAAACCTATTAAGCACTTCGCATTTACCTAGAATCATGAAATTTAGTAAGAAGCAGGGTCCGACAGCACAAGTAAAGGAAAGTATATATTTAAGTCGTAAATTTCTTGTTATAACAAAAAAAAATAGTTTTTATGATTGCAAACTTATATTTTGCGGTTGAAAAGTTGACTTTGTCGTAAAACGATGCATGGGAGAGTATTTTTAGGACCGCAAAGTTGTTTGTCTTTCGGAAATGACGAACAAATACCTTCGAGAATTGATTCCCGAGATAGACGTACTATCTACCTACATGTTTGTTTGCTTACGGAACCCTCGGTGCGTGAGCCAGACTCGCACTTGTCCGGTACTAAAAAATATATAAAACACGTTAAGTAGTTTTGTTAACATCACGTCTAACTCATGTTAATGGTTAAGCAAGTGGAAAACTAAAATGCATTATTTCAGAGAGTGGACTGTACTATATTCCTTAGTTATGGGTATGTTTAATAGCCGTTTTATATTACTACTAGCTGTGCCCGCGACTTCATCCGTGTGGAATAATGTATTTATAGTGTAGCTTCTAGCTCTAAATATGACGATACTAATATACAACTTTTCATCCCCACCTTTCAACCCCTTACCACCCCTTTTTTTGCATTAAAAAGTAGCCTATGTCCTTTCTCAGGCTCTAGACTACCTGTGTACCAAATTTCATTTAAATCGGTTCAGTAGTTTTGGCGTGAAAGGGCGACAGATAGACAGACAGACAGAGTTACTTTCGCATTTATAATATTAGTAAGGATATAGTAAGATTGATCAAAGACAACCATCAACGGAGAGTACAAGCGTGACAGTAGGTGAACTCTTTAGAACAAAAATATTATAGGTTATAGAAAAGTGGTATAAATACCAAATTCATGCGTCTAAGTTTCTGGTATTTTAGCTATGTTCTCAAAGACGCAGTGTGTTTAGTGAACATAATATTATTAGGTCTTTACCTATGAATTTTTCGATTAACAATATGGTTAATGTAAATAGTAAAATCTTTCATTCTACTTCAAATTCGTAATTCAAATCAATTTTATAGTATATTTCTTTTAAAACTGTTTTCATTTGTTTTTAATTTTGTGCGTCTTGACACCGATGCAGCACAAGCGGCATTAAACGACTTTTCTGGATTGAAGCAAGAAACAGATTATATTGAATCTATGTTTTTTATTCTTGTTGATTTTTGATAATTTTACAGCGAATAATTTTCCAATCATTCTCGTCATTAGAACAATATTGGAAATTATTTCAATCAATTAAATAAGTAAGTACATACATTTCATAAAAAATATATTTTTCAGCAGTTTTCGTCCAGCAGTTTCAATGTGGCACTACCGCATACTAAAAACATACTATCATGCACAAATACAAACACAGACTCACTAGACCTAGTAGTGTTTTTGTGATTAATATTTATACCTTTTGTTAGCAACAATCTCACCACTATTGCTATAAACTATCAACATCACTTAATAACGTTCATAACTCAATCAGCACTCAAGTGATTAGTATTAACTTATAATGCATGCTTAGCCTTTTATTACCCCACCATTGTCAAACGAGAAATAGCGCAATATTAATAGTGAATTTGAGCTTGTAGAAATCTAATCTTTGGCAGATGATTTGTACCTCAAACAAGGATTTAAAGGGTTCGGGGTTTTCCTGTTGATACCTATCAAAATAATTTCATTCCGGCACCGAATTCATACTCCATGATCGGCACCTGAATGAAATCGTCGCAGTCGTAGAAAAACGGCGTATTTGATTTTTTGACAATTTTTGTTTTTGACATTAGCCAACTAATTTATTAAAAAACAAAACATTTTTCAAAGCTCATATACACTGTAACATTTCAAAATTTGACGAAGATTGAAACAGGCGTTTTCAAAATATTACGTAAAACATCATTTGAAAACTTTAAAGTGCTCTCCTGTAAATCAAATACGTCGTTTTTCTACGACGATGATGAAATATATTTTATATTTTTTGATATTATTTGATTATAGTATATTTTTGTATAGTTTATGAATAATCGTTGAAACATACTTTTTAATTATTATTTACTTTGTTATAAAACTAAAAAAAACATATACATGCTTGTGCCCTTATCATTTAACACAAATTATATATTTTATAGGAAGTGTCCTACTAACCCACACTGAAACTATCCTTTTATGTAGTTTTTTTGCTAAGGAAGTAACTGTATGTGACGCATATGTACGACGAAAAAAATCACCTCGTACCTCACCTCCTTAGTAAGGCTTGTCAAATGTATAATTTACCAGCTTTTTACGATTTGTCTGAGAATGTTTACTAAAAAATATTAACAAGCGTAATTTTTTTTTGTTGTATTATAGGGGGCAAACGAGCAGACGGGTCACCTGATGGTAAGTGACTGCCGTCGCCCATGGACACCTGCAACTCAAGAGTCACAAGTGCGTTGCCGGCCTTTGAGTACGCTCTTTTCTTGAAGGTTTGAAGGTCGTATCGGTCCGGAAATACCGCAGGCGACAATTTGTTCCAGAGATTGGTTGTGTGAGGAAAAAATTTCTGGAGAACCGCACAGTGGTGGACTGCCAAATATCCAGGTGATGGGGATGAAAGTTTTGTCGCGTTGAACGATGGCGAAACGTTGCGGCCGGTATAAGTTCGAACAATTCCTTGGAGCACTCCCCATGATACATGCGATAGAGAATGCAGAGTGAAGCTACATCTCTACGCAACGCCAAGGGGTCAAGCCGATCTGAAATATCCTGGCAATCGATGATTCGAGTCGCCCTCCGTTGATTTGTTGTGAGTGAGTTGAATTTCGTCATATGAAGAAATCTGTTAACTCGGTCATACATTATCTAACCATATTAACATCTGACCGTTTAAGCCGATACCTTCACTATCATCCCATGAGAAGATTAGATAATGCGATAGGCACTAACTGTTCTTAAATAAATTCTTTACCAACAATGCAATTCGCAATTCGAACGCGATTGAGAGATAGGTGTGACAGTTTATCTCCTAGTGACATATTATGTACGTCATTTTTAATATGAATCATAACAATCAGGTGATTCTAGAAGCGGTATATGGGGTAATTTTAATTGAGGGGGTTCTGTGAGTTTCAAATCTACAAAATCCCTTTTTAGGTAATATTATTGTTGTGTTTGGTATGCCAGTTGGGGTGTCTGGGGCTAATACACTGTATACTGCGTGTAAGGTAATGTGTGCAGGAGAGAAATAATACTGGAGGTCACCGAAAATATAATTTATTCTTACTGAGGAATTACAACACAAGTATCGATAGCGAAATTCTTACAACGACTGGACTCTGTGTGTGGAATATAGCTTACGTACCTCGCGTGTTACAATTCTGAGAACTACGTGTCAGCATTAACCAACACATTATCAACAGTTGTATATAAAATTGTTTGCCCTGAACAAAAGAAATAAGTACATAGGTAGTACACTCATGTTAACATCAAAATATTAATCCTTTATTTTGAAGGAACTCTAACTTTGATAGTTATTAAACGGTTATGATCGAACGATGATGAAAAGTAACGACACAGGCCTTTATTTCTTCAACAACTTTAAGAAGCTTTGTTTATATTATGTATAGTATGGCTACATACCTATGTAGCCATTACTTAGTACCGTATTTACCGAGCATTGAACTAAGAAATCTTTCTATGTTATTTGTGCTTCTCGACTCAACTTTGTTTATATATTTCATAATCCAGTTTTAGTTGTATACCATTAACGAGAGCTAGTCACGTTACTGAATACAGCTATATATATCAGTTACATATATCAGATATCATAAGTCACAATTTTTGCCAGGTTTTTTCACATGTCCAGCACGGAAATGAGCTCAGTGCGCGACAAGTTCAGTAAGCTCTTAGCCATAGAAGTAGGAGTCCAAACACGAAAAAATTTGTTATCTTATTTATACTTAGTTATTTAATTACGACAACACTTTGGGTTGTTTTGTGATGCACACCTAACTGGGCGTAAGCGCAATTCTGATAGGGTCTGCCCAACACATCAAGCTAAACCACAAGTAGTTCGACGCCAGTTCATCTATTTCGTCCCCATGTTATATAACAGAGTTAATAACTATATTAAACGTTTACCCACACCTATCCAGAAAGTGTAAAAGACTTACTGACCAATGGTTCGCTTCATTCTCAAATGTATCTCCTTAAATTGTGTAGGGTTTTTCTTGTTCCTAATTTAAAAAACAATAGTGAGTTTGTTCATTTATTTCCTTTCAAGTAAAAGGTCATAATTCTAAGTGCAACAGAATTTCACTACAAATTGATATGAATTTGATTGTAATCATAGTGGAGCTAAGGTAATATCATTATCCCTCCACACTTATCCCAAGTTCGACTCAGTGACCTGTGAGTTTATCGTTTTTATAATTTTGATATTGATAATTTAATTTTCCTTACCAGTTATTTACGGTACACATTTATTGTAGGCGAAAAAACATTACATAAACTTTCTTCCTTTTGTTCCTTAATAAATAAATACAATTATGTATTTACTTTAATTAGGTATTCGACTCTGACCTGCTCTGACCTGCTGAGCTATTGCTTACACTCCCCAATTCATTGGTATAGGCAATTGCCCTTACCGTGCATTGCCTTGTCTTCTTACCCACGGTTGACGTCAAGACGTTTGTCCCCCCCCCCCCCTTGCTTGTATTACGTGACTGGGAACAAATTATAGTTTGCAAAATATGGGTGATTAAGACGCCTCTGCCGTGGCGTGAGTTACTTTTGATTATATGGCACTAGGCACGGGTGAAACCGCGGGGTGCAGCCCCGCGGTTTCACCCGCGTAAGTCCCGACGCCGTCGGAATATTCGGATAAAAAGTAGCCTATGTGTTAATTCAGGTGTCCAGTTATCTACATACCAAGTTTCATCGCAATCGATTTGGTAGTTTTTGCGCGAAAAAGCAAAAAACATCCATACATCCTCACTTTCACGTTTATAATATTAGTAGGATAGTAGGCTTACTCAAAATGCACCTTTTCTTGGTAATTAGAATGCTTATACACCATACGCTTCTTTACGCTTACTGTTAGCTTTTACACTTCTAATTGATAAGAAAGGGTTAGTACTGTTACAATTTTTTTTAAGTTCAACCAAACAAAATGCATTGGGTACAGAATTCTAAACTGTATTTTCTTAAATTGATGAACTAGATAGTCTCAAGAAGAGATTAGATAATAAGATACCACTGATGCCATGAACCGATATCAGTTTCTTAGCGACTTTAAAATATTTTAAGTCGTATATGAAACGCTCATTCCGTGTCACTCAGTTGGACGTATCGCGGACATTATGTGGGATCCGAAAAAAATTATCACAATATTTTTACTTACTTTTCTAATTTATAATGGCAGTGCATTGACTAGGATTGATCCCTTAGTTGAAACTAAACTTGGTTTGATTCGCGGTTTGAGAGCTTCCGATGGAGATTATTCAATGTTCATGGGTATACCTTACGCAACCGTAAATGAGAGTAATCCTTTCGGGGTAAGTTTGTATTTAGCAAATATTTATCAAGTAAGGTAGTAACGATATAAATTTATTATACGAGTTTTCTTTCTTCTTTAAGCCATCGGAATCACATCCTGGATTTGATGACACTTTTGAGGCGTACGATGACTCGTCATTGTGTCCCCAAATTGAAGAATTTAGTAACACCATAGTTGGATCAGTAGACTGCCTGCGTTTAAATGTATACGTACCAAATACGGCCAATTCTAAAAATCCATTACCTGTATTGGCCTGGATTCATGGCGGAAGTTTTAAATATGGATCCTCCGGTAGGTATGTCTATGGACCTCGATTCCTAGTAGAACAAGGTGTCATTTTGGTAACATTAAATTACCGAGTCGGGCCTTACGGTTTTATGTGTCTCGGCACCACTGACGTTCCAGGAAATCAAGGGTTAAAAGATCAACAACTAGCGTTACGATGGATTAAAAACAATATAGCTTCATTTGGTGGAGACACTAATAAAATAACCTTATTCGGTGAAAGTGCTGGTAGCGTCTCAGTAAATTTCCATTTAATTTATGGCCAAGAAAAAATATTTGATAAAGTTATTATGCAAAGTGGAGCTGCGTTAGGTCATTGGGCTGTATCTAAACCTGACATATCAGCACCGTTAAAATTGGCCGAAAATCTTGGATTATCTACAACTGACACTGACGAAGCCCTAGAATTTCTGGCTAGAACTGACCTTAAACTAGTGTTAGCATCTACAGCAGAACTAAATCTCATGTTTGGACCATGTGTTGAAAAAGATGTTGATGGTGTCGAAAAGTTTATTTATGACTATCCCGTTAATATTAGAAACTTAAATCTAGGAAATACTCCTATGCTTATGGGATTCAATAGTGATGAAATGTTAAGCAAGTATGAACACATAACTGCTGAAGAATATGCTATACTAAATGTTTTTTATGATACACTAAAAGATGCATTCAATTTTGACAATGGGGATCTTATTGAGATGGAAACACAAATAAGACAATTCTACATTGGAGATGAAAAAATCTCTGCCGAAGTCAAGCAGGGTCTCATCAAATTCGCTTCAGATTTCGCCTTCAATTATCCAGTTGTGAGAACAATAAATAAATATCTAAATGACGGTGCGACAAACATCTACTATTACTTGTTCTCTTATGACGGTGACAGAGCCTTTGTTAAAAGTATAAATAATATAACATCTGCGGGAGTAGCGCACGCTGATGAAATAGGCTATTTCTTCGATGTTTCTTTCATGAATCAGAAACCATCGGCTGAAGATCAATTGATTATTGATCGCGTAACCACTATGTGGACTAATTTTGCTAAATATGGGTACGTGTGCTCTAAATTTTAAGTTTTGTATTATTTTCTGTAGTTGATGATCATTATTCAAAGATATTTTTTATTTACAGGAAACCAATCCCGGAAGAAACGGAGCTTTTGCCTGTTCAGTGGCCAGCTGTTACGAAGCAAACACTGTACTACTTGAATATTGATTCAGAACTTGAAGTTAAAAAAAGGAATTTCAACGACAGGATAGCTCTGTGGAATTTGTTTTACAAAATCAACGAAAAGTTCCAATTAGGATACCGGAACACTGATGAATGAGTATGTATAAATACTGCAGTCTTAGTTGAAAGGCAAAGTTTTACTCATTCTAATTCAGGTTATTAAAGATCAAAACTTAGAATATTTTACTGTTATTTTTTATTTTATAAACAGTTTATAAATTGTAATATCCATACCTATATTTAAGGGTTAGTGAAACAATAATTATCATGTTAAATAAAGTTAAATTGTCCCAAAGGAACAGCTTGATTTGTTATGTTACTTTTTACTCATAATGAGACAAAAAGGTGAATGCATTCAGCTTTGAGGTGACTTCTCGTACTATCTACATGTCGAAAGTTCAAAGAGATGCTGTAACGAATACGATGGAATCACTCGTATTTCCTATTGGTTATTAGTTTTTTTGCTATTTACAAAAAATAAGACGTAACGTACTTTGTAAGTCCATTACATATATTTGAGAAGTATACGTAAGTCTATTTATTTAATAATGTTATCAAATAATAAATCATAATTAAAACAAACATAAGCACGATTAATATTTAAATATAAATAAAGATTTTTGTCTATGTTTAATAGTTGGTTATTTAATAAAATAGGTTTTTTTCCTCCTGTAAAATTTTACCAAATGGATGGAGATACGAAGTTTGATAATTAAACCGATGTATGGGTTCTGTGCAAAAATATGTTAATTGCCTGACGTTTCGACCAGGTTGCACTGGCCGTGGTCCTGTGACCACACCTGATCCTGTGCCTGACTTTTCGATCAGTCAGCCTGTGCTGACTGATCGAAAAGTCAGGCAATTCAGAGGTATGTAATACCTTTTCGTGATCGCGTTAATTCCCGTAAATACGTAAATAATATTATATCATGGAACGCAAAAGTTTAAAAGTTAATGATTAATGTATTGTTTGTTTGTATTAATAACAGTATGTAGTAGGAACTGATATGCTACAAAAAATATAACATTAGCTGGTATGATGTGAGTATGTGCGTGTCGTGTCGAAGTATCGAACCGATCCAAAAAGTTCCGATATCTCGCACTATTAGACATAGGTGTACCGGTTGCCGAATCTCAACAGTTTCATTGGAAGAGCTACGTTGAAACTAAAGCTCTCTAAGATGGGTCACCCATCGTCGATGAAGGAGGAAGCCATCAAAAAGTTCGTGCCATTCACTAATTAGTTAGAAGGACATAACCAAACCAATCATAGCGGTGTACTTCATCCCCAACCCAGAGGCCAAAGACATTGACTTAGTTTTAAAGGGCGTCCGGTTTCACAACGAAGGGCTGTGACTGGAAGTCTTTAAGATTTTCAACAGAAAGCCAGAAAAGCCTCACGCTTTCTATAGACGACCTTTCTGCTAAAGCTATCCAAAGAAAGGACCTTAAGGTTAACGTTGGCTGCAAGGTCAAGTACAAGTCTTTAAACGCCAATGTCGTAGGCGTACTTTCTTATAACTTATTCTTTTCAACACTAGCAAGTTAGTGCTGCTCTATATCGAAGTGAGATGAAGGGATTATGATGATTATGGTTTAAAATGAGTATAATTTCTGTCAGTTAATTTTCAAATTCTATCCTTCAGTGATAAATTTATGAACACCAATCCTTTTGAATACAAAGTGTAAAGATTATAGTTTTGTAGCGTCTTTTTCCAACAATTTATTTCTACTCGCACATGACAATTTTTTTAAATTTTGCTTCTACGACTCACGATCTAGGTTAAAAAAATAAATTGTTTTAAATATTTCAAGTAGATTAATAGAGACAGATGTCATTTAACGGCCTCCACTTGGGTGTGATTTTAATAGTTAGTCCAATTTGTGCGGTTCAAAGAAACATGTATCCTTATCATACAAGTTCATGTATGTTAAAGATAAATACAGTAATGCATGCATTATTTATAGAGTTTTTAAACCTCAAGGGAAACTATTTTTTAACACATTTTTATGACCTTACTAGCTGTCCTTGCTAGTTGTCCCTAGCTAACTAGGGACAACTATAATGTAAGGTCATCCAACTTGTTTTCTTGAAAGTTACGTTCATATTTTTTGCAAGACACAACAACAATGAAAAATTAAATCTGCAAAGCTCCCGAACTTTAACGTTTAGCTCATCCTGCAGGGAAAGCGAGAATAATCAATCTTGCTTCAACATAATCACAAAGTTATTTCTAAGTTTCTGAAATTTTAGCAATTATTTTGAAATGGTTAATGTGTTCAAACTTAAATAAATATTCGAAATGAGAAATTTTATTAGATGATTAATACTTGAAAATTTGAAGTTGCGTTCGACAACTAACATCACGCTTGTATTCGATAAATGTGTTTTAATTCATTTTTAAGTCTCTAGATATAGTATTTATCTAGAGACTTGAAAATATACAGTTTTCATGTAGCTCAATGAAATGTTATAAAATTAACTAACTCTAGTGTTTTAAAACTTTCGCGACTAAAGAATATATAGTAGATGTGTAAATCGCGATAATAATTGTAATTATTATCGCAATTAAGTTCCGATTTACACATCTAATTAACTAAGTTATGTACAACTTTATTAGGATATAAAGTTGTTTTATTAGTTTGGAACTACTATCCATCTTCAGCACTTTATCTTATAAGATTAAAGGCTAACAAGAAGTTTTGCACAGCATACTTGATCAGTACAGGGCGTGATTCAATTTATGAGGAAATATCTCAATTAAGTGTAAGTGTTTAACTTTATCTGTAGGCATGTTAACAATATTTTAGTGATTCTTGGTTAACTTTACCAGACCCTTTTCAAAAACTAAACTTGATTTCAATATGCTGATATAATCATATTATATCAAATTATGAAGGCATAGGTTTTGGGTTTCTCATTTTGACAACCTTTAGTCGGTGACCACTATATTCAATATTCTGTTATTGCCTGCAGTTGCCCGTGGACTTTCACCACAAACTCAACGCACACAACGGATAATTGAATTCATGTTCACGATTGGGTACACAGAGAATTCGTCTGCTAAACCGGCTCATTTGATTCAATGGCGGATTGTTTTGTTCGCTCGTAACCGCCGGCCATAAGCGGACATTTATCCGGCCGTCTTTTGTCTTTTCTTTGCATTGATGCATAGGATGCTATTTGCAGTTCATGTTACTGCTTCTTCTAATTCTCAATACTAATGGTCTGCCGGCAAACTATCTAAACTTGACTATCCTTGTTTACGTTTCCGACCTTTATAAAGAGTGACTTATTATTTTGAGAAAAAAACAAACTCTTATGGATTATTAAAATAAAGATACAGAAGTGTTGAAAAATAACAGGTATAAATGGTAAATGGCGGCTGAATGGTGTGTCTACCACCTTGAATGATAGATACTTATTCCGAATTAAACTTGCAGATATGTTACAATCATGTCAGTTTCTGTAAGAAAAGGGGGATCCTTTTCTTACAGAAACTGACATGATTTCGACTTTCGACTGAGAAATAACCATAGTTAGTAAGACGTTATTAGAAAACTATGAAACTTTCATTGTTACCAGTTTATAAAGGCAGCGGTTATCAGATGCCCAGCCAAGTGGCCGTGTGCCATTTTATTTTCAGTCGTTGACACAGAAAATAATGCTGTTTTTTTTACAAATATAACATGCATATCAAAACATGAATATGAAAATAAAGTGAAGATGATTGTCTTATAAAAAATATTTAAAACATTATAAATAAGATATAAACATTTCTGCAGTACTAAAAAATGACCCTTGTGTTCCCAAGAGACGCGAGGTATCAGATTCGGAAAAAAATATTTGTAAGAGTGATGATATACCAATTTTCAACGATTCTATGTATTTATTAGCTAATATATAATTTTTTAATTATAAATATTTTAGGGGGCAATATTGGATAACTATCCGGGTATAACTAGTACAAATAAAGTTAAAGTTGTACACCGCGTACGATTGCCGTAACTAATTCGTATTGACAGTAGAATTCTATCAATCCTTTAATCCCATCCCAATGTGTGAGGATTTACTGCCTAGTGAATAAAAGATAAGGTTGACATTACAACTTTATGTTCCAAGTTTGGTCACGAAAAGTTAGTTTCTCACTTGTTGAGCGTTATTTTTCACGCTTAAGTTGAGAACAGCCTCCCTCGGTCTCATTCATCGCCCAAAGGTAATTTGCAATTCTAGACGCCAACACCTCAGTCGGAATAAAGACATACATATGTAGACACTCTATAGGAAATAGTGGAACAAGATCTATTTGAAAACCTTTAATGACTTACTTAAATACCGACTTATAATCTTGAACTTTGAAAACGTTACCAACTGAGCAAGTGTTAATTAATAGTATGATTTTATAAAACTAAAAAAAAGTATAATAAATACACTATAAAAGATTTCTACGATTTTCTAAGATATTGCAAACCGTGTTAAAACTTCACAATGGAAATTATTTGATTGACTAATTACCAATATCAAAATTTTTACAGGTACCTAAAACGTCCTACAAATTACTTAGTGCTTATATTCTTTGAATTCTTTAAAACTTATCATTCAATAAATTTAATGTAAATTAATATTTAAATTGACTTGCTTAATTAATTGCAAATGCAAATGCAGATATTCTATGTGTTTTAAATATAAATTAAGTTAAAACATATTTTACAAGCTAAGAGTTATTCTTGTAAACCCCTTCAAATAAGCTAACGGTTTTTGGTAGCAACGCGAGTAACATATTGTTTAATTTCATTCTTACTAATATTATAAAAGCGAACGTTTGTGAGGTTGGATGGATGGATAAATGTGTGTTACTCTTTCACACGAAAACGTTAAACAGATCTGGGTGACGGGCACAGATATATATTATCTCTGGAATACCAAATAGGCTACTTTTTATCCCGGACATACTCGTATGTATGATTCATTTCACCAAAATCTCCAGGCGAATGAAGTCACGGGCAACACCTGTTATACTTACATATATTTAAGAATAAATAGCTTTTTACTTTCTATTCTCTGTAATTGTTTTAATTTTCATTAATGTTTTTCATTTAATATTTATAATAATTATTAGTATATATTGTGTAACTTAACCAGTGTTACAATTTTGAATAAAAAATAGTCAAACTTAAAAAGTTCACCCCGATCTCTACCCGACGCAAAGCTGCCCATAACATAGACCGCGTTTCGACGCTGTACGGCAATGGGCAACCTTTGCGTCAAGCAAGACCCGGAGCGACTGTTAAATCCACTCTCTCAAAGGCGACGGCCGATCTCCATGATAAACGTAACATTTGACGCTCAACATCCCGACGTCTCAAACGCTAGTGGCACAAACAAATAATTTTCATTCAAATATTTCTCCCGCTTTCTCGTAGCCGCACTCTCGGTAACAGCCCCAGCCGTTGTCCAGAATGAATTAAATAATATAATCTGTAAATCAATGGCTATGTATTCGTCCCGCATAAATGTTTTCTTCAGAAGAGATGACATAAGTAATGGCAGTGTAAACATTGGAATTTCCCGGGTTTGGCCGTTTGTGAAAGCGTGACCTTTAATGACTTCACATTTATCTTTGAGAGGAAACAACTGAATGGTAAAACCCACGCCTGCAAGTTGAAAAGTCTCCATTAAGTAAATATCCGTCGGAAGTACTGTTGAAATGTTTTAGACCATTTAATGTAACCAATCAATTGTGCTGTTTGAAAGCTGATGGAGATGAATTTATGTAAAAAATACTATTTCGAGCTTCTCTCGCTTAGAGAAATTTAACGACGAATATTAGTTAGCTTAAACCAACATCATTATAATCATCAGCCTTTTCTCCTATACACTATTGTAACTGTTCACAGGGTAAGTAAGAATATTGTACAGATTTCAGATGAATTAAGTCTAACGAATGTTTTTAAATCATACATGTCAGATATTCAATCCTTATACATAAAATACCACATTCGAATATCGAGCTTTAAAACAATGCTGCCCTTATTCTCTGAATCCATAGCAAACGCTTGTGTGGCGTATATGGCTGCCTCGCAACGCAGGCGCGTGCCAAAACCCACTTGGTGTGACCGCAAGTACTCAGCCATATTGTCTCTAACGGCGCGGCAAGCTACTTTTGAATTCAGACGGCGAAAAACGCTACCGACAGCGATAGGTATTAGTTCACTGTCTTTCTTGACCAACGCGAAGAGCGAGGCGCCGTATAGGTCCGGACACACCAATGGGTTCAACAGACCACTGAGCAGGAAATTCACAAGTTTGGCTAGGCACCCCAAAAGGCGCCTCCAAAGCCAATACTGATGTTGGCTCCTTAAGGTGTCTCCTCCGGAACCCATCTGAGCCTGCCGCCGAGCCGCTGTAAAAAGAGCCAAGTGCCACCACGTCATCCACTGTAACCGTCACCGGATTACATGATGTGTCTGGATCGACAGAAAAAAATTTAGAGGACGCAAAGAACTCGGATGCTTAAGTCTCATGGCAGCGAGTGTGTCGAGATCCCGCTCAGGAAAGGAGTCTTCCATCATAAGAAGACGCACCGCACTTCTTCGGTCACCGTCAAAAACTTTAGATTTGATTAGATTTTTCAAATAAACCAACATGTAAATAACATTTTTAAATTGTCCTATCGATCGGGTTCAGGGATCAAGTTACCGGTGGTTTGGGTTCCAGAGATAGAAACCTCGTACCATACGAGCTGTATTGAAGGGGACTGCTTACAGCATCAGGTCCTTAATCCAGCCGCATAACGTGATCCTCTGAAGATGTTGGTCGAGGCTCTTGGCAAATAACCAATGGGGCGACGCTATGGCACAATTATTGCAGAATCCACATGCTATATGTAGACAAAGCTCGTGAGCTAAATCCAAATATTTTATTTCTTTTTCGGCTTTTGTTGCCATTGTATTAATAATTTATTATTATTATTTTTGCTGGTGTGTAGAATAGTCATAGCTTCATGGGGAGTCGTTAATCTTGTTTTTATACAACTTAGTACTGCTACACTGCTCACCTTATAGTAAACAGTGACTGGGGCCTGTAAACGTTCCCCACACCAGTGATGTTACTCAAGAGTTACTAAATTTTTCAACCCCATAGAGATTTGGGACCGTTCATACCTCTAGGAACACAATACTCGCTCGTACTGCTAGTTTATTGCGGTCTTGTGTAGTACTGATCAACTTCCCAAATCGGATGACCTGTCTTCCCTAACCCTCCCTCTTCTTTTCCGACTATAGACACCTATTAGTACTATACATACATATATAAAATCAGATATGTTTTATAGTAATACTATTTATATTTTATTTTCTATTTAACTGAAGTGTTATGATGGAACCTAATAAATCTAAATATAGGGCCTCATAATTTAAATTAAAAACTAACTTCATATTTTATAATCGTTCACAAAGAATGAATACATTATAAAAAAGAATGAATCTACGTCATATTACTTAAGCATCACAATAAAACAAAATATTGGCTATGAGTTGTACTCATTAACATTTTACTAGTAAATGTTTCCAAGAAATTTCAAAAGAATTGTCAGGTGTACCTTTTGTGTTTTATTAGGTCTTTCTTGATTTAGTATCAAATCTCGTTTTTATTTTCTATATTTTTTGAAGTGAAACTTCTTTAGAATCGTTGTGTATTGAAATTCGATGAAACCAAAAAACTTACACTAAAAAGAGACTAACAAGACGAGAAGAAGAGATTCATAAATAGAATTTAGCCTGCGAGAGAATGAGACAAAATACAAGTATACAGTGTTTCCTATAATCTTTGAAAAGAGACAAACATACTCACAAATAGGATTTAGCCTGCAAGAGAATGAGATAGAATACAAGTATCAGTGTTTCCTATAATCTTTGTCTTTGCGCCTGCGTATTATGAGCCTTCAGAAAATGCGTCAATGTGAACGTGGTGTCATTTTTGTGCATTGACGTATTAAAATTCGTTGGGTAATTAATTAATTTATGTTAATTATTTAACACATTTGTGTTAATTTGACCAATAATTTTAAATAAATTATCTAAAATTAAATTTATTAACACTAGTAAATTATTTGAGTCGATTTTATTTTTTATTTCTCACTAGCAACCCGCCCCGGCTTTGCACGGGTACAAATTATACACCTAAACCTTCCTCATGAATCACTCTGTCTATCAGTGGAAACCGTATGAAAATTCGTTCAGTAGTATTTCAGTTACAACCGTTAAGTTATCCGTTGAAGATAGTTAATGGACATTTTCATTTAATTTGAAGTAAGCCCGTAAATATCTCTAGAGCATAAAGAATCGTAAAAGAAAATATAAAATTGTTCATAAGCGTGAAAACGGTTGGCTCTTAGCAAAAATATATATCGTTCCTTTTTTCTTGTGCTACATAGGGATTTTAATATACTGTGAACCCAGCGACACATAAAGTTACTTGTAATGAATATTGAAGTATAAATCTGGGGAAATTAATTTGAAATGTTTATGTGGGTGGGGAACAAAAAGAAGAATCAGGTATATTTTCGTGTGAAGAAGCCCATGGCACAAGCTGATTTTTTTTTAGTCTAGATAGCGCCTTTTAATGTCAGTAATATAGTATGTTCCAGAATATTACTGAATTATTATCATGATTCGTTGTTTCATGATTTGGTTCCTACAACTCCTATAGTAATAGGCGGTAACCGGTCACAGTTCTCTTATATTAATGTTTGTAATCCTAGAGCCTAACGCGACCTCATAAATTTTGATCGTATGTTTTGTGTCCCATCGTTATATTTTTTATATATTTTAAGGATTCTTTACAATGGTCAGTTCAAAAAGGGAGGACGTTCTTAATTCGATCAAATTTTGTTTGCATGGAGGTATGTTTAGCGATTTCCTAAAAAAAGAAGAAAATTTCATGTGGCTTGTTTAATCAAGATAGAAGTATATCAAGAAGAAGCGTCTTTTTTCTTAGTACTATCTCGATTACCACGGTAGTTTTAGACTCTTAAGCCGGCTTAACGAAACGCAAATAAAAGGCGGGTTGCCACTATGTAAATAAATAGTAAAAGTAATTTATTTACATACTGGCAACCCGCCCTGGCTTCGCACGGTCAGCAGGGACATCTTCAACAATCATCATCATATTTCAACCAATTTACATAAAACCTTAACAAATTGTATACCTAAACCTTCCTCATGAATCGCTATATCTATTGGTGAAAACCGCACGAAAATCCGTTCAGTGGTTTTTGAGTTTATCGTGAACAGACAGACATACAGTATACTTTATTTTATAATATGTAGTGATGTATTGATGATGATAGTGATACTCAACATAGTATGCGGCCATTTTTTTATCTCTACCGCCATCTTAATTTTTTTTTAATTGACGATTTCAAATTGTTGCAGCAATTTTATGAAATAAAGATATTTTATAAAATTTAAAATTTGAAGTTTGAACTAGCGGGGTTCACATAAAACTTTGGTACCCAGAATCTCGTAAAAAATACCTATTTTTTGCAAACGGGTGAAAACTAACAAGGTATTAATAAAGATAATTAAAATTTCAATTCATTTTGAGGTAAGTACATAAAAAGGACAACGATTTCTATATTTCCATAAAACTATTACTATTGCGTACATCGCGTTCGTTACTCATAGAAAATTTATTTAATTTCTATTATAATCCACGCACGTTTGGAACATTGCAATAAAAATCCCATCTTCTGATGACAATAAAGAGAAAGGCCGTATGTATTATTCGGGAACATGTTTCATTGAGATTCATTTTATGCGAACCTATATTTCTAAGGAAAAGGTTTAGAAAACTTACGGAACAATTTACTCCCTTCGAGGCCTCTGGGGCGCAGCAACAGGCATCGGCGCTCTATGTACATGTCTATAGCCAATAGGGACTACTCGGCTCCACAGGTATCTTATCTTCAAGACGTTCTTTTGTATCGACATCGACACTTTTACGCAGTATTCGAGTTAATTTAAAACGAATATCGATACTATGAAAATTTTGTGCGTTGTGAACCAATTTAATTGAGTTCTCATGTTATCGTCGTATCAGGCGACACGCAATGTTTTGTTCATCGCATATTGATTAGCTTATTGCTATCTTTTCGTTCTGATCGATATATGCTGCAATCGAATTACAATTTCATTTCAACGGTAAAATTTGCGTCAACAAACATTTAACTTTAAACATCTCTTTTCTGTGATGGATGATACCAATTTGATATGAACGCTCAATTTATTGCGAGTTTAATGTGTCAAAGATTAATTGCCATTTTAATTAGCACCTGTGACGTATTTTTCAATGGATGTGTTTGTAATATCTGTATGTAGCTTTGGTGTGGCGGCCGGGGACCGCCACTCGTTCGCCAACCGCCACCGTTCGCGCACGTCGCGTTCCTTCTACCTCATACTTCACGCGCTTATCGGCTTTCGCATCAAACGTTGTGGACTAAACGAAATAAATAGTATGTGCTAAGTGAATTGACCATCGTCAATATGAAAGGTCGACACCAATTTCGTCGCAGATTCAGTCTGCAACCATCGTTTATGAAAGAGGATCATGAAGAGGAGAGGAGACCTCACAGGTGATGAATGTTTTTTATACTTTAAAAGCTATTGTTATTAAAATATTAATAAAAATAATTAATTGAAGTTGAAGAATAGAAGAATATCCTTCTTATAACTTTTTAAATGGTAACCAAACAAAACCGTAGCAATGTCTACGAAACAATATTATCGCGTAGCGCTCGTAGTTTATATATATTTTGTTTGGGATGCGGCGTAATTTTATAATCATAAAGAACTCAATTGAATTATTAATAATTTGAAGAATATTAATAAAATATGAATTAATTTAAGTAACATCTAAAGTTTTGTTGTAGAAAACTGGAGAAATTTCATTTTGTATTTAGTGTTTAATGTCGTTTCCTTAAGCTTTTAAAAGGAGTATATCGTTTAAGATAATCAAATGAGGTTATTTTCGCCCACTTTGTTTTGTTGATAAAATATTAAAACAGAGTGCGTGTTTATGTGTTATATTAATAATTTTCTTATCGTTTAACGTTCGGAAAATGCGTCATGTTCATTCGACAAGGTAGAGGATGAGAGAAACTCGTTATCTAAGAAAAGGGGAGGCAATTTTCTGCAATTTACCTTCATCCCGACTTCATTTTCATCTTTACAATAAATATTTCGGTAAGATCACGACGTGATAGGTAAGGATTTTTCCTTAACTTACCTTTTATAGAAAGATTATTGGGCACCCAAGAACTTTGGGCAGATAACATGTTTATTTATTCATACATATACTCGTACATAGAGTTATGACCGAAATTAAAAAGCAATCTTTAGTTGCGTAATGAGGTACACGTCCAGTTGAATAAAACATGACTCTATCTATTGGTGAAAACTGCATGAAAATCCGTTCAGTAGTTTTTGAGTTTATCGCGAACAGACAGACAGACAGACGGTTGCTGACGAGACCTTAGACCTTACATTAAACAATAATCTAATCTGATATCTAACGATTTTACCTATGCATATGAAAATCACTGTTGCATAAAAATGTTTCTAAAATAATTTTTAGTTTATTTATATATTGCAGCTACTTGTTTAGTATACAATAAAAAGCCTTTATCTCTGTCTTTTGTAGTCTTATTATTATTGTGGCAATCGTGGTTTTGGTATGGCTTATTCATAGGATCACGACGAGAAACGAGTCATAGATAGATATATAGATAGAATATTCTTTATTGTACACTATTAATAAAGTACAGTTGAAACAAATAATCATCTTACAAATCAGAGTACAATGGGTGGACTAGACAACCTTAGGATGGATACAATAACAAAATTATTTAATAAATCATGTTTATTATTAATTTTTTAAAATGTAATTATTTACGTTTTAAAGTTAATTTACCTTTAAAAATACCGGAAATAAATCGTCTGGTATATACTGCATTATTTTTAGGTTTGAAATATTTTTTGCACTACCTAAGATAGAAACATGTTATTAAAATGAAAAATACAACATAAATGCTGTATAAATAAGAATGAATTGCTTTTCTGTGGTAACCGCGACACTTGGGTATGGCTGCACCGACGTGGCTATCAATTCCTTTAAAATGCTCTTAATTTCTTGAGTAAGGTTTTTTAGCAAAAGCAAAATATAAAAGTCTAACAAAAAGATGGAAAATTCTGGATAAACTAATAGTACTTTTTCTCTTGAGAGATTCTTTAATCGAATACGATCCCCCTTAATGGGATTAGATTAACATTTTTCCCCAGGTAGTAACCCAAGATACAACATCTTGGGTTAATGTGGGAAGGAACGGAGATCAATGTGGGCAGAGGCGCGTCTGAAAGCTAGTATTAGGCTGAATAATATCTTTGTTATACCGACGCTTCCACCGATTAGCATTGAGCATGGTCACAAGTCGATCGAGCAGCTCGATTGTAAGTTAAAATAATTATTATAGTTATTAATAAATTGCTTTTAAGGACACATTCATATTTGTTTCTGATTTTAAATATACTATTATTTTTTACTAAAAAGAAACAATTTAGTTAACTAAAAAAGTCATATGTTTGTAGACAAAGTAATGGTCCATCAAAAATAAAATGTAACTCGGTGCTATTAAATTCGAAAATGAACGAAAAGCTTTCAGATATATTTGTAGATATGCTGCTCAATTTGATACACGAAGATCAATATTTTTTGTTGCATACATAATAGATGTCTTTGGAATTTGTATAATTTTCAATCTTTGCTTAAGGTCCCTTTTTGGTTTGTTTCTTGTAGGTAACCGGGAACACGCAACACTATTGGCAGTAGGCGAGTTGTTTACTTAAAGGCCTTCGTCGTCCTCATATATATTATCTTCATTTATTTTAAATTATTTGATCAGCAATCAGTAGTTACATAACTATACATAAATCTAGTAGTCTAGGTAGGTTTGCAACAAAATTGTACGGTGTAAATGTATCGCGAAACAAACCTTAATACAGAGTGCAAAGATAATATAAAGTATTCGGTACGGTTGAAGTCATACCAAGAACAACAACCACGTATGTATTACAGTAAGTGAAATAGATTATAAGTCCGTAATGTTATTGTTTACCCACATGCATATTTATCTTATATATCTCGCCTGTCAGTGAAACATTAAGTACCTCTGACGTACAAACATATTCATATAATATTTAATCTTGGTGGATGTAATATAATATTACGTTACATTATCTTCTTAATCCAAAAACTTAAAACCTACAAGTAATTATTTATTGTATTTAAATTTTATAGTAAATAGTTATAAAATGTAGGGATATATAAAGTTATAGCAAGGAGTATTATGTTTCTTTGTTAATAAATTAACATGAAATATATATTATCAAGCAACTAATTCAAGAAAATCGAGATTAAACATAACGTAAATATTAAATATAAAATCACGTTTTTTACATTTTTCTTTAATATTATAGGGGGCAAACGAGCAGACGGGTCACCTGATGGTAAGTGGCTACCGTCGCCCATGGACACTTGCATCTCAAGAGTAACAAATACGTTGCCGGCTTTTGAGATGGGATGGGTACGCTCTTTCCTTGAAGGTTTGAAGGTCGTATCGGTCCGGAAATACCGCAGGCGATAATTTGTTCCAGAGATTGGTTGTGCGAGGCAAAAATTTCTGGAGAACCGCACAGTGGTCGATTGTCAATTATCCAGGTGATGGGAATGAAATTACATTTCATTCTACCAAGGTAAAAAGCAAGCACACCGTAACATCAAGTATATCTATTACGTATTTCCAGCTCTATACCATTTTGCATAGAGACCCCACCTATTAGCAGAAACTAACATTAGGCTAACTCTCGAAAGAAGACTTTTTCTTTTCGACGTATCCCTCATAAATGGCTGAGCGAGAAAGAGAGAGAGCCTATTCTTATTTATTTTTACAACTAGGGATTTCGTCACAGTCAAAACAAATAAAAATACTTTTTAGGTCCTTAAACACTGAAGTCACTGCCTATTATTGACTGATGCTGCGTTCCCATATTAAAGAAACGATTCGTTTTACTCACGGACGGAAAAAAATCGTTTAGTTTTCAGCGAAAATTTTACCGTCCGAAGCAAAACGAATCGTTTCTTGAATATAGGAACGCGGCATGAGTGATTATATTGTAGGGGAACGGAACGTTCTTTAATGTGTATTGGAAAGTTGTATAAATACTTAACAATCAGTGCGAGAATTTCATTATGCGATACACGGTCAGTAGTTACTAAGGAGCCAAGCGTGTCTCGGTTTATGGCGCTAAATATGTTGCCACAACTTAATTCAGCCATACTCCGGTTGACAGATTTCATTCTTATTCATTTAAGTAACTGAAACACGTATCTATTTAATTCACTTGTAAAGGTCAGTGTGGCTTTTATATCACAACATATCCTCATAAGATAACTCTATACCCATGTTCCAGTAATAATCTAGTTTAAACAACAACATATCAACAAATAAAAATAGATTTTTATGAATTAAAATTGTGCATTTTATTGCTTTTGTCCTAATTTTTTAACTATTTATATATAAGCTTTCAATATATGAACTGTTAAATATTCTAATTTATCTATTTCCTTTACGTTTGAAAGCATTTTCTTCCATTCATCATCCTACGCGCCTTTTTTTCAACTAAGTTAGGGTCGGCTTTAAGTCTAACTACGATACGGCCGAACTTCGATATTTTACGTGAAGCGATTGCCATCAGACCTGCACAACCCAAGTACAAGGTGATATCGAAGTTCTGTAGTTAGACCAGGTTATTGGAGTTTTTGGGCTTCAACTACCCGTAACGAATGCAGCAAATGTTCGTATGGCAACCGGGATCGATGGCTTTACGTGCTCTCCGAGGCACGTTCTAAATTTAAATAACTCGACGACCACTTTATACATATGTGTACGTCGTTAGATCAACATCAAAGAATGCCGTATTAGTATTCTCAACCAGGCTAGGTAATCTTCTTTTAATGTCCTTTGTTGTGACTTACGTCCGCAAAAAAATAAGTGGCGGTAGTGCAAGTGGCCGATTCAAAGCCCGTGCCATGTCAATATAAATATTCTTTTAGTATTAGCTAAATAACGCAGTTGGAAAGAGTAAATATGGCTCATAAAAACGTTACCCGTTCAGTGGTTAACTCCTATATATCAAAGAAGGATTTATGCAACAGTACCATAAATTACAAAATCCGAAAACTGAAAACGCATACTAAATACGAAGCAATCAATTTAAAAAAAAACATTTTATTTGATGCACTCTGCTGTGTTTCAACCCTAACAAATACTATTAAAAGAATATAGAAAAAAAAACGCTCTCAATTGACTGGATCTGTGCTACTTTTACACGCTGGAAACTATAAGGAAAAAGCAATAAAAAATCTCACTAAAACTTAGAATAGTCGTTGGAGCGAACATGTTTTAACATTAAAATGCAATGTAAAACTGGCTGGGTTCTCTGAAAGAAATGTATATTTTTTATTACTCTGTAGCTGCAGACTGTAACTTCGTTTTATGTTGCCCAGGTACCAATAGTTATCTGTCACTAGAAAAAATATTACACTGAAGTTAACTAAAATCAATTAACCTCAAAATAACAAAATTAACTTACTATACCGTGTACCTGTGTGTGTGTTTTTAAAATATTTTTACCTTTAAAACATAGGCTAAGTTAATCCCTGAAAATGGACACAAACCACATTCCCTACTGTTCTGCAGAATGACAGTAACTCATAACAATGCTGAAAAATTAGATAAAGTTATAATGCCTTACCTCTAATACATTAAACTCTTCGAATAGCTACGCGGACCACCCTGTTTTCATTAAAGTTGTCGAGCAAGTGTTTGAGTGCTATACCTACCATACTTGTACTCTAATTTCAGTCCTTTGGCACCCGTACCGTGTTCTAAAGATTTTTAGGTCTTCGTTTTAAGTTCCTCAAACAAATACTTTAAAAGGTAGTTTAATTCTTCTTCTATCTATCTATCTAATACCTTTTTACCTGCATTTTAAGTCCAGCTGCATAGTTGTATTTCCTGTAAAAATGCAAATTTACAAAAAAAAATACGATTTTACAAAAAGCTACCGAGCAAGTACTAAGTATTAAAGTAAAGAAGCTTGGAACAAGTTAATAAAACAGTGACCGCATAATATTTATATTGACTTAGCGAGGCAATTCTATCGACCCTAGATTATTTGCTCAACAAGATTTATTTCAATTTGCTCAGACGCCGCCTCAAAATAATCAACTTGGCCTCAAGATAATTTATTCATCTTGTAACCGATTTAAAACCCACGGAAAAAAGTAAAAAAGTAATTTATTTTTCTATGATTTGTTTCTTTTCTGCACAAGCCTACGTGACCCGATCGCAACCTTTGGTTGTACAATACACGAAGCGTCAGCATTTTTACACAACTAGTCATTCTTTGTGAATAGAATGGCGTCGAAGTCCCACCCTATTTTGTGCTGTGGTTTAAGTTAGGGCGGCGGGTAAGTTTTGATAGGAGCTATTCGAGTGAAATTAACACATTTCTTGCTACTTTACGAATGATACATTATTAACGTTCTTTATATAATGTCTCTTCAAATTGTGTGTCAAATTTTGGTTGCGGCAATGTACCTATCATAGACCAAAATTTCATGTAGCTAAAGTTTAAATATTGATATGTAGGTACGTTAATTGAAGGTTAAGTATTGTCAGTGTAATCAACATAATGTTATTTTATTAACTGGGTATATCTTATAAATACAGTATTCCATTTATCATAATTTTTTAATCCCCAAGTAAAAAGTAGGGGTGTTAGTTTAATGTATGTACCTGTGTGTCTGTCTATGGCATCATAGCTCTTTAACGGATAGACCGATTATAATTTAGTTTCTTTTTGTTTGAAAGGCGACTTGATTGACAATATTCTTGGCTATAATTCTAGAATACTTCTGTTCTAGCTGTTTAAACACCACCAGGTCTTTTCTTATCAATATTTATTAACACTTTTACGTTACAATACATTTTTATTCGCTGATATCCACAAAACGCTTTTCCCATGTCAACACGAACTCACTTGATAATATTTAATAACTTTATTAGAGTTAAATCAAATTAGATAAACCCAAGTTCAGCTTTTGCTGCATTGACCTACAGCTATTACTGCATGGTCGAATGCTGTACCTAATTGATAAGATAGGTAGTTGTCCAACAGCTAGCACTGTATCTGAATTAAATAATGTCAAGCGCAGTGATGGCCTGTAATTGGATATTTGCTACTTGACTGTATACTGTGACGAGGGAGCCTCCGCCTCTGCAGCAAAGTGCACAGCAATCCTTGCAGGGACGTGTGTAATTTCCACTGGACTGATCGATTTAAAATTTAGTATCCTATCACTTCAATGATATTACAGTAGCATGTTTTTCAAGACCAGGTTCTTATTTATATTGTGTATGGACTATGGTCTGATAATAAAGTTTATTATTATTTTTATTAATTAATCCATGCACTTACTAATTATAAAACAGTTGTAGTTTGCTGTGACTTTGCAGTCAAAATTATTGCACTGTACGTTGAAAAATTATAGTTCAGAAAAACAAAAAAAAAAACGATTTAAAAGCGAACCAATTAAAAAAGTAAAAAGACTTTTACCATCCACCTACGGGCTCCATCATCAGACCAACTCTACTGAGCCCAATCTCTTGGACTTGTGAAAACTAATTATAAGAGTCCAAATTCGAGGGGTTTATTAGTAGATACTGAAGAGTTTCACCATTTATCACCTGTATCCATTATCAGTTTAGCTCCAAGATGACAAATTTTAGTATTGTCATCCAAACTACATATTACAAGAACAGGTATTACATACCTCTGAATTGCCTGACGTCGACCAGGTTGCACTGGCTGTGGTTACATTCTAACAGTTTAAATACATAGTTATATCATGGAACGCGAAAGTTTAAAAGTTGATAGAATAATTCATAGGGATTGTAAGGTAGGTACGGAAGAGCGGAGGCTCCTGGCACAGGCATTCTACATGCTTAAAAGGAGTCTCCAACAATAAATGTTGTAATGTGTGTTTATGTGTATACCTGTGTTTATGAAAATAAAGTTATTATTCTCTTTATTAACATCTATAAAACATATAAATTACATTTTTAAATACATTATTATAAAAAAATATATTATTATTATTTCTCTTTATTAAACTTAAAACTTATAAATTACATTTTTAAATATATATAAAACAAAATATATATTTAAAAATATAAAAAATAGTAGACCACCGACATCGGGTACAGGGACCAAGACACCGGTGGTAAGGGCTCTAAAGACAGGAATCTCCTCACCATACGGGCCGTGTCGAGGAGAACTGCTTTCTGCATCAGTCCCTTGATCCAGCCGTCTAACGCGAGCCTCTTAAGGTGTTGATCGAGGCTTTTGGCTATTAATCCATGATTATTATTATTATTACATATACCTGCCTCCCCGCATACAAAGTTTTATTTCGATACGACAGTTGAAAGTAGGTTAAAATTTCATTCCAAGATTTTTTTACATTGTTAGTTGTTACAAGGGATGCTAATAAAGTCGTGTTAACAAAGAAACAAACGAATCTGAAGTATTTTCTTTATTACTTTGTCAGATAGTAGTAACACTTGAAGATACTCTGTTGTATTGTCTCCCCAGAAGAACTTGTTATCAGACTATGCGTCCAACTTTATTTATGTGAAATTACTCTACGAAATTGCTCTATTTATTACTTTGTATTTTCCTTGTATAGGAGAATATAGTGATACAATATATATTCACAAAAAATGCATATTGGGGATGGCAAATAAGAGAGGAAGCTCCGCATTAATATTGCCCCTCCCCTTCGGAAACTATATTTTAGGAGTTCATTGACAGTAAGCAATCCGTTTTTCTTTTATTAATGTTATTAAAATGTATATGTACAGCAATACATATAATATAGTCTAACCATGTATTATAGATGCGAAAATTACGATGTCATTTCATTTTACATTTAGGAGTAAAAGTTTTGAAGTAAAACTTTCTGAGAATCGTTGTGATTTGAAATTCGATGAAACGAAAAACTCCCACTAAAAAGAGAAAAACAAGACAAACATTCGTAAATAGGATTTAGGCTGCGAGAGAATGAGATAGAATATAAGTAAACAGTGTTTCCTATAATCTTTGAAAAGAGAGAAACATATTCATAAATAGGATTTAGCTTGCAAGAGAATGAGATAGAATACAAGTATCAGTGTCTCCTATAATCTTTGTCGTTGCGCCTGCATACTACGAAACCTTCAGAAAATGCGTCAATGTCAACGTGGTGTTATTTTTGTGTATTTGCGTATTAAAATTCGTTGATTAATTAATTTATGTTAATTATTTAACACATCTGTGTTAATTTGACCAATAACTTTTATATATAAATTATCTAAAATTAAATCTATTAACATTAGTAAATTGTTTGTGTTGATTTTACTTTTTATTTCTCATTCTTTCGTAGGCTACTTTTTTGAAGTTTCACTTCTGCCGTGTGTGAATTGCACACACATACAGACATACACTTTTTTGATAGTAGATTGAGAACCGTAGATTTCTACTCGAGTTCGATGCGCTGAGGAAGAATCCTATAAAAAAACGCGGGTAGATACCACTTTTAATTTAGAACCATTTCTCTTGTTGCTGCTAAGTAGGTTCGTTAAATCTTCGTGTTTGAGGGATAGAGTAGGCAACGCAAAAGTCCAATGAAGAATTTATGGCCGCTTATCAGAGAGGCCGGTCATATGCTTGTTCGATTCATTTAATGCTATAAACAAGTAGAATATTACAAACGGTTCCCCTTCATAAATGTAAAACCAGAATACGGAGTGTAATCTTTTGTGGTTTCATCTCAAAGGTTTGAAATTATAGACAACCGCACTTAATCACTTATTTGAGGTTAACCTTGATTGCTTTGATTGCCGTCTTTCGATCAGGTAGGTTGTGCCTATGTTGTGTGATCTTTTCATGTCTGTTTAATCGTTTGTGGGTTTTATCAATGAGTAAATTTAGATTCCAAAATCAACCCTGTGCCCAGCTGATTCCCTGGCCTCCTCTTAGTAGGGGTTAACGGGTCTTTGAATAGGAACCTGACTGCACGGATGGTAAAGGGGTCGCTTCACCGCTACGCTACACCGAGTGTTGTGGGTTTGATTCCCACACGGGGGAAACATCTGAGTGCCCCACAACAACAAATAGTTGTTAAGAATCTCGGTGTTCTTTGTGTCCGTAGTTTGAAGTTTTTAAAGTCCTCCGCGACACAGAAATTATTCCTAGTGCAGTCTTTTTAAAACACAAAAAACCTTGAATTCAAAAAGATTTGTGTGATCTCCACAAATCTCAAGCATACCTCCTTATAACAACAATGCATCCTAAAACATTCTACTTGCTGTGTAAGCAATATATTGATATATGTTCTGTAGTAGATATTTTCTATTATTGATTTAATAACTTAGAAAAATATTATAACCCAGGTAGCTCAAATGTTGTCTGGTATGGTAGAGATTGCTATTACTGCTAAGACTGTTCATTCTAAGGTACTGTACGGTACGGTTTCAAGAGTAAATATCACCCCAAATAAATCTATACCTACCATCGACAATTTTCTTAAAATAGCGTACGAAAAGCTTTACGATTTATTCGGCGATAATCGGTTCATAAAAAATTACCTACCTTTCGTAAAAATAAGTAATTGAGGACTACACTCTGAGTTATGACCTAGTATATCGTCGACGAAGCCACGAAACCCGTTAAGAATTATTCTACCTACCTACCAAACACGCTCAACTCTTTTAAACAGGTCATTAAACCCATATAAGGGGTGAAACATATTTTGCCAGTCTACGTTAGTTCGTTGAATTCGTACGATCTCTTTTCAAAGGATACCTGATACTTCGAATTTGTGGGTCATTATTATGTATCACCTGAAAGTTCTAAGTAGAGACTTAAGTAATTGGCAAGATTTGGAGCGCCAGAAGTTTTTGGCTCTTGATGTAAAATAAGATCTGTATTTTGATAAAGCCTTTGTTATCTATATATTAGGTGAAGAGAATTCTTGGTATATATTTTTAAGGAAATTTCGCTAACCTAGGAGCTTGAAATTTTAAAAACATAAAGATTTTTTTATGGTATAGAGGGCTAAGGAGCAGACGGGTCACCTGATGGTAAGTGACTACCGCCGCCTATTCTGGAACTTTCTGAAATTGTAGCTTGCGATAATACTAAAAAGTGCTGTAAATTTCAGCTAGATCGGTTTTAAACTTTTGAAATTATTAACGATCATTTTATTTTTTTAGCCTTAATAGTAAAATGCCCCATTTTTTTTATAAACTGCTAAAACTAGTCGGAGCAGCTTGGAAAATTTAAAAAACCATTTAGGTTTAAGAGCCCGTTGGATTTTTTTTAGAAATATCGATTTTAACCGATATTTTGAGGTATACTTTTACGCGACGTATTAAAAATGTATATCTTTTTTTTAATTTTTCAAATAATCGCTTTTTAATATCTATAATATTTAATAAGATATTGAAAAGTGGTTATTTGAAAAAAAAGATAATTATGTAGTTTTACTTCAAAATGTCGTTATAAAATCGGTTAAAATCGATATTTCAAAAAAAAATTCAACATGTTCATAAACTTAAATGCTTTTACGAATTTTCTAAGTTGCTCTGACTAGTTTTGTTGTTTAGAAAGAAAAAATGGCTGATTTTGCTATTAAGGCTAAAAAAATAAAATGATCGTTAATAACTTCAAAAATTTAAAACCGATGTAGCTGAAATTTATAGCACTTGTTAGGATCATCACAAGCTACAACTTCTTAATTTAATAGAGAACGAAAATGCTTTGGGAACTAAGGACGAAAAACGTACTGAAAACGAGATATCACACGAAATATTAAAAAGTTGATTTTTTTCATCAAATTGTAAAAAAAAAATGACGCCCCACTTGTCCAGACTGCGGGTATGCACTAGGACTGCATTTTTTACTATTTTAAGTATTTTAATCGAAAATTTAAGTATTTTAGTTCCTTGACTGGGCCATATAGGATAGTCATAGAAAACGAGTGGCATGAAAATGTTTTAATTTCACGTGAATAGCATCTATCAAAACTACCAACGAACAAAGGGTGGTACTTCGACATTTGATTCGCGTACAATAAAATAGTTGTGGAAAAATGCTGACGCTTCTTGTATTGTATAACCAGGGTTTGTGATTGGGCTCATGTATGTAGGCTTTATCAAAAATAAATAAAGATAATTACACATAATACTTTTGCAATAAATAAATATCTAATTCTTCGCAACCATTTACGACTTTTATGGCGGATTCTAAGAATGTTTGGGTCGCAAGGGTCGAGGCTTGCGTTTGGCGTTTTTGAGAGTTATTAATAATAAATGCTAGTTCGCAGAAAATAGTGATGTCAATGTTTATTTCATCTCCACAAATTAAATCATGTTATACAACATACAGTTGACAAGATTTTGTTTAAGAAATGGTGTTAAATTATTGATTATAATTATTATACATTTGTTATTCCAACTTTGTTCATGTTTGTTTTCACAGGCCTTTAAAATATTCAATACATTTCTCGATTGATCATTTTTAGGACGGGTTCAAACAAAAGTATTAGTTACGTACAATTGTATTGTAGTACGTACGTAGTAGTAGTAGTGTATTTATTAGTAGTTCATATATTTACTGTTCAGTCAATGATTCTGAAGAAACTAAAAGATTATACTGTAAAATACACAAGTATTACTTACAGTATGAGTATAGAAGTACGAGAGTTATTAACTAATTACAGTATAATCTTGGCACGCCTGCAGAGCCTGAAGTTATTCACCTTGAAAATATACATATAAACAATTTTAACGAGAAACGAAAACCGACTTTATTCCATATCCACTAGTGCTCAATTTCAAATTTAAAACCAAGGCGTTATTCGGAACTTGGCGATCATTTTAGTTTGTGTGTTTTCGATTGATCCCCAAATGCTCAGGCATAATCTGGTTCTAACAAGATTCAATCAAGAATTTCAGGAACAATACGGATATTATTTATAGCGTTAAGACAGTACTTATTGATATTATTTTTTTAAGCAATATTTGAATCAATCTGCCATAGAATAAAGACCTTTAAAAAAAATATGGTGTGTAATTCGGGACTTAATCGCGATAATATTTAAAAGGTACAATACCTTAGGACGAATCAATCGAGCCCACACTCGATTGGTTTGTCTTGTTTAGTTCAGAAGTTCTCATGGCCACCTTCGGACTCCATCATCATACCCTGGATATCATGTAGCGCCAAAGTACTCACCAAGACAAACCAAAAAAGTTTCTATTGGCGTCTTTCCACTCCATCATCAGAACATCTCCATGGTACCATATTATTGTATTGTCACCAAAGATTCATATGTACACCAAATTTGAGCCCAATCGGACACCGGGAAGTGGTTAAAATGCTAAAAGCTTCCAAGATTCGTGCTGAAAACATACATACAGACATTGCAAGTTAACAAAAAGCTTGTAAAAAGTACAAAGAAGGATTCAATTTCTATAAATTAGAAACTAGCTATGTTATTTAGAAATATGGTTTATTTTTTATCTAATTTAAGTAGTAATATATTAATAACAACTCAATGTCATGTCGTTGGTAAAAATAATCTTCCTCTCGTTTTTCACGGCAGAATTATACAATTGAAATTACTTTGCTATATATTTCAGGATAGACATATTTTAATATTGGATGCCTTAAGAACATCATGATTAGGCGTAGGTTGTAGCAGTCCGATTTGACATGCATAAAGTGGTTTTACAAAATGGCCTCTTTCAGTATTTTTCATGATGAAAGTATGTTACTATTTTTATCGTTTAATAGTTTCTCTTAAGCGGTAAACTAAAAAAGAAAACTGTATTTATTTTAATTAATCGGGTCCTCACTTTCTCAATATTTACTACCAGGTTCAACCAAAAAAGAACAATCGGATCGACAAATATTTTAGAAGAAAGAGAGAGATACAACTCTTTAGGAAAATGCCTTCACTAGCTATAATTTTAATTTAAAAAAAATAACTGTAGAATAAAAAATACAAATATATTGAGTGCGTTGTACATTCGACACGACAAGAAATGCATTTGACATTCAGTGGGTTTTTCATATCAATCCTGTTCTGAAAACGGGTTCCAGTTTTAAAAACATCGACCCCAACCCTACATATTTCTTTCCTTCAGTTAAATCAGAAGGAAAAAATATTAATAATAATGATATAAATTTAAACTCTATTCTCTCAAGCAAAGTCACAATATTACTCGTAAGTATCAAACCTTTTTTAGTTAACTGTATTTGAATTTTATCAGGCTTTATCAACGGATGCTATCTTAGTCAGACGATAAGCTAGATAAAAAATTATGAATCATAGCTTCAAAGTTTGTGATCATACATTATAACATGCACCAACGGAATAAAAAAGCTACCCCGATCTGCATTTAATGTTTTAAATGCAGATCGGGATAGCTTTTTTTGTGTAAATTCTAAAATAACATTTTGTAAAACGAAAAACCATTTATTTTGGTGCTTATTTTTCTTAACGACATATGTGTACATATGTATATCTTTTGGTAACCTTTGTAACGCGGCTGCATGGCTTTCGAATGCTTCGTGTTTCGTCTTCGTCGCTCAATGCAAATATTTCTGTGTATGAATAGGTATATTTGAATTGAATTGTTCTGGGTGTTTCTATGTATTTAAATTTTTATATTTAAGTATGTTTGTCCGTGTACTGGAACTGGAAGTAAAAGATTTGTTTAGTTTGAGTCTAAATAGAGCTATGTGATATAATCTATAGGGTATTTTTTATCACAATTTATAGTCACAATATGTTTTTATCGCAAAATACTTAGTCACAGCAACGCGTGGCCGGGTAGCTTTTATATCTATATATGTATTTTCTATGAACGTACAACGTAAAGTGAAGTAAAAGATAGGGCGTTATATCTGGCAGACTATGTTGTAGCGTTGTTCCCAGAGGCCATATTGTGCGTGATAATGGCACAACAACGGGAAAAATGCGGACAATATTTTACTGTGTGAATTTTATGCAACTCTTAGTTTTATTATAAACAATGGCTGAGAAAATCTGAACCGTGTATATTTGTGGTCGCCACCCCAGTTTTAATATTTTATACAAGATATTGCTTTCTCGACACAATGTAGACTGTAAAAATAAGTTAGAAGATTTAACATTTGACACATAAGCGGCTTTAAAAGTTTAGTTGAATAAAAACGTGATTGCCAGATTCTCCATGTGCTCCTCACTGAATTTTGGTCAACGCTGGCAATTTGGATGTGACTTGGTAAATATATGGGTGACATTATAGTGCATAAGTCTGTGCAACTGTATACATTGGTACACTTTCTATTAAGATGGGACATCAATAGGACGTGACCGGAGTTAACAGGAGCAGGACTTGGACTTTTCACACTTTCTGACGCAGTCTGGTCTGGTCGCTGGTCTTGTCGTCAGTAACTTCTTAACCTGTAGTTGCTAATGAGGATTTCTTAACAGAAAGTCTAAGAACGCTTTTTGCCGGACCCGGGAATCAAAATCATAAGCACGTAACTTAAGTCAGTGGACCAATAAGGCTGCTACTAAACTAGTCCGACCACTATTTAGGATAAGAGAACCAATAGGACACGTTCCAGCTTGAAGGTGGTCCAACAAACTAGGTTTAAACTTTTTATTATCATTGGTAAGTTAAGATTAGTCGTAGCTTGAAATAAGGCGGAATTATTTTATTGTATTAAATCGAATGCATTTTTGAAGTGTTAGGGCAGAACAAAACAAATACCTGAGATAAGGATAACATCAGGGTGCGACTGGTTAGGGTGGGAATATAATGAACTTAATATTGTCTTTACACTTATTCAAGACTATTATTTTTATGACATGAGCATGTTGAATAGAAATCGTGAAAGTGAACGCTTTTTTATAGACAGTGCCCATGGGCACCTGCAACTTGAGAGTCACAAGTGCGTTGCCGACCTTTAAGGTGGGAGTAGGGGAAAGGAGGGAAAAGAGGGGAGAGGGGGAGGAGAGAGGGAGAAGAAGGCGAGAACGTAGGATAGGGAAGGGTTAGGGCCGCTGGTAACCTCAGGACACACTCAGCGAAACACAAGCGCTGCTATGAGGCCGGTTTTCTGTGAGGCCGTGGTATCACTCCGGTCGTGCCGGTCTTTACGTGCCGAAGCATGGCTCTCCCACTTATAAAACCTTGTCTTTTTTAGATGTTAACTTATATTTTTTTCTTTTTACATTCTCTGCTTCTACATGTCGTCGCCACATAAAAAACTCTTATTTATTTTATTAAAATTAGGGACCAACTATAATAGATGATAACACAGTTCACTATTTAATAAGAATAAGTCAATAGACATTATTTTGACTGGTTATACCGGTAACACAATGGTATTGGTCGATTGATAAATATTAATGAATAGTGGGGTTATAAAAAGGGTAGGAATAAGTTCAGAACAGGGATTTCAGTGCGAATAGAGGTACGAACAACTTGGCAGTTACTGTCAGTTAGTAATTTTCATCGTTTATATCAGTGGTTGTGAGACTGTTTTCCTACATACATATAATAGTTTCTTGATGTTTGTTTATTTCTGAAATAATTATTTTCTGCCCATGTAATATTTTCGCGACTAATCGAAGTGTAAATCGGGACTTAATCGTGGTAATTATCACAAGGTAATACCTTTCTTGGTTACCCGACGATGCCATCGATTTGCACCGATCGTGGTCACGGGTAATATGGTAGTATGGTGAGAGCTCAGTGACGCCTCCGTGAAGTACAAGTTTCGGCAACTACCCGCACTTGGTCTTCATTATTTTTACTGTTGTACTGTTACCTGTTGGTACTTCGACACACAACACTTACGACGTCAACAGCAAATGCAATCGCTGACGATTGCTTTTGCTGATGACAGGATTCTAAGATGTTGACATGCGTTCTTTTCTGTTGATTTTTTTATTATTTCGACTGCTACCCGTACTATTCTAGAGTGATATAGTAATAGTAATAGTGACGGTCGGTGGAGAGGACCTGTGATTTCGACCTCACTTCAGCAAATGCTTGGTGATCGCTGACTTATTTATCTGACTTGTAATTATTACCGCGATTAAATACCGATTTACACATCTACTAATATACTCCAATATATTTTAAAGCTATCATCATCTTTTTCCATTCAACTAAGTGGAATGATTTTTCTTTATAAAAAAACTCTTTATAAGTATTAACCACGTTCTTTTATCTATAATCAATTCACTGCTCTTATTTCTTCTAAGCAAGTAGGTACTGACCTTCTCCTAATTTCTATTTTTGTTTCTATTCTGCTGTGGATTATTTTTAGTGAAAATTTTGTAACTTGAGGTTGCCTTATGGAGGTACAGTACTTTAAATAATAAGAATTCAAAAGCTTTACATACTATTATAAATACCTTGAATGAATTGAATGGTAGAAACGTCGTGATGTGGAAAAGCTGTTTGGGGTTTAGCATCATTGGATTATATTTTATTGTGAAAATTAACGATTTCCCCTCTCTTTCTATTATTTCTCAAAGTTGTCTGATTAACGCTAACACAGCATGTGATTGTTATGAAGTTAACGTTGTTGCGGAATTTATAAAAATATCTAAATGAAAATAAAACAAAGACTTTAGCATAATCCCGATGGAAAGCCTTGTAGTATAATCATAATCATATCTAAACCATAGTCATGAAAATATTGCGAAATATGTGTTCCAGATAAGCAGAATCCACTGACCCAAGGACAAACACAAAACACTTATCACACTCTCATGATACATTATATTTAAATACATCTATCACATATATCAACCCTTAAGCTCTATAATCAATTATGTAAACTGTTATATGACAAATGTAAACCATTTCTGTTAATCTGTTAGAATTCGGAGAAATTTCATGTGGTTCTGACTGAACGGTAGCCGTGCCTATCGAACGATCTAAACAATTATTATCCAGCGTCACCACAGTCAGTGTTGATTGTAAGATCAACGCTTAAATCTAATTCCCTTCGTGCTTTAGAGAACACGTAACAATGGTGGTCTTGGAGGGTTTTTGTTCACTACTGCTACATTTATGACGATAATTGCGGCTAGTTAGAATACTGAGATTTATAAAGCAGAGATTTCACCAAAAGTCTTATGATATGATTTAATCTCTGAAGCTTATGTCCGTAGTTAAATTTAAATTACCCTTCAACTTTCACAATATTGTATATTTGAGAGTTTAGTACAAATTTCATGGAGGTTAACGAAGTAAGCTATCTCGCAATTAGACTAGCAAAACAAAGTGTGATCCTCTCTGAAAGTGAAAGTGGGCACGTATCTGAGTGTGTGCACAGTTCACAGAGAGTATTTTACCTTCTTTGAGGTAAATGATACATCATTCTGTTCGTTTCCCAAACAAACAAACATCGCAAGGTAAATATTTAAAGCTTTTAATAATAATTTAAAAAAAAATAAGTCTCCTATGCATCGTACTTATTTCAAATTTTCATAACGTAAAATTCTGAGTTAATCCAATTTGGCAACAGTTTCCACAAGGGGCCGCTTTAAGCTCCAAAGTCAAACGTGAAAACAAATTGTCAAAAACGTTAAAAGCGAAAATGTTTTGTGCGTTTTTTGGTGTCGAGAGTTTTTTCGAAAGGATTTTTCAACTATCAGAATGTCAAAGGTGAAAGCATTTTTAGGACCAAGTAAAAAAATAAAGCGTTTATTTTTAATCTACTTTAAGCAATATAAATTACATTTTGTATTAAAACAATTAATAAATGTTTTTTTTTGCTACGGTTCGCGTAATCCTTTTGAGTTTCACCATCATTTTAAAACTTTTACTAAATTATTAAGTTACTGCCTTATTACGTTTGTCTGAGCTGTTTTTCGTCAGTACGATTTCTGTTAGTATATTACACTATGTAACCTACTTACTACTGTAATACATATATGAATATACATTTATTTAGATCCTTTTGCTAAAGAATATATATTCTTTATAAATGTATTCGTAAGTAGGTTAAGTATGTGCTGTTTTTGTAATGATTTATCTTATGTATAAAATTCTCGTGTCGCAATGTTAGTTACCTTACTCCTCCGAAACGGCTCGACCGATTCTCAAGAAATTTTGTGTGCATATTGGGTAGGTCTGAGAATCGGACAACATCTATTTTTCATCTCCCTAAATGTTAAGGGTAGTCCAACCCTAAATTATTTTTTCATTTTTAGATAAATTTTATATTTTTTTTTTATGATACAGCATTAGAAGATACATATAATCCTGAATTTTCAACCCTCTACGATCAACCCCTAGTTTTTAATCGCGATTTTTATATTATTCTGTTCCATCCACAGATCCGCAATAAGGTTGCAAGGTGGCAATCGAATACAATAATTTTAGGTACGATAAATTTTTATGTTAAATTATAAAAAAAAGGCATTGCAACGCATGCCGGGTGCATCTAGTAATATTATAATTAATTGTTTCACTATAATTAGAATTGTAATATTTAAATATAAAAAACGCCGTTGTAACGAAGACCCTTTCCCTATACATAAATATATTTAATGGATTGATGTATCAAAATGGCGTAATTTTAATTTCGAGTTTTTACAATAGTTACTATAAATATTGTAAAAACTCGAAATTAAAATTACGCCATCTGTGAAAGTTGGCCGAACTAATTTATGGATAATTAGTTAGTATACAACCAACATTAAAGTACGTATTAAAAGAATCCACGAATGGCGTAAATAAAATAAATCAACTCGCGGTCAGCTTTTTTCGTTGCGGTAACACTTTTTTTCCGTCTAGCCGCCATCCGGCGAGCTGCATCTGAAGTGTAATGTGCGCTAGGGAACTTCGTTAAATACTATTCTGGGACATATAACACAACGCTATCAAGACAAAAGTTAAATATAGCTTGTACTATGGATTCACACGGATAAAAATACTTAGATATATTTTCTTAGTGAACAGATCGACACGGTCGGACGGAATTCTGTTTACCTTTACGAATATAACCATGAATTTACTTTTCTAAAATAAGTAAGAATTGAATGTTAAATCTTCTCTTTTAGAGTAGGTGTAGAAACGGTCATCTGGCAATTTTTAAGGGAAAATTATAGATATTAAAAACTGCACAAACATTATTATAAATAAATTATCTACATTGATTAAACATTAAATATCAGCAATAAAATATGAAAAATATTTTTAATTGTTTTCATTTTTTTAACGTCAGATAAATTCGAAACTTTGAAACGCTCTCCCTGTAAACCACGACTTTTGACATATCGGTTTGTACGTAGTCGTCGAGATACATATTACACATAGAAAGGCTTAAACAAATAAACATATTCCTGCATACACATATTTGCACTAAGCGGGAATTGAACCCACGACCTCTGGCGTTGCAATGGAATGCTGTACCGCATAGATACATAAATCTATAGATACATAAACCTTCAATTAATGAATGAAAGAATGATTAATAATTACTTGGTCACTAGCCATGGTCATTGGAATCTCAGTTGGTATATATGAAAACTAAAAACATACGAACTAAAAACTTTCTCAATAAAATCAATAACTTGGTGTTTGTTAACAAGAATAATATAATATCGATTTTGTTTATTGATTTAAATAAAGAGTAGGTACCTACTTTTTTGTGTTTTTAAAGGTTTCAAGTTCAAAGAACTTTTAATTAAATTCCAAAATATATATTCATATGCAGTTGTTTCTTCATATTTGTTTGTGTCTCTAGACGGTCCTATATTTACAAGTAAGATATAAATCAAGTAACCCGTACCTATTATTACGAATCTGACAGCGATTCTTTTGTTGGTCTGATGTTTCAGATAAATATGAGTAAACATGAGCGAACTTCGAACCGACCTTACACAAGAAATAGTGTTATACATAGATAGTTAATTTAAAAAATAACTGTTGTTATTCGTTAACCACTCTAAACACTTTTTGCGGTTTTCATTCGACTGGTACATTGTCCTTTAAAATACACGCTTGTGGCGCCACATATTTCTTTCCGAATATCTTCATCCTCCGCGTCTTTTCCCAACTAAGTTGGGGTCGGCTTTCAGTTTTATAATTTGCAAATTTCAAATCATATCAAATAAATGATTTGATTTGATTTGCTACTTTTTCAAATTTTATTGTATTGTCATGTTTTTACAAATATATTTTTTTATGTATTTCATAACTTCTCAAATTTTATTGTATTGATAGTTAGTGTTATTGGCCTACAGCCGTTGTAATTAATATACAGCAATTCATAACTTAATTTAAATAACACAACGGAAAACAATTTGATTCAAAGAAGGATAGATAAGTAAATATCACCATATTAAAGGGACATTCAGACACAAAAGATTGAGTAATTTGTACAGGCGCCTTTTAGTAAAATAGTATTATTTATAAGAAAATAAATGCGTATTATCTCCAATACGATGGTATTTTCCGGTAATTTAGAAGGATCCCCTGGCTGAGTCAGATTTGTTTTTTTTTTTATAAAAAAATCATTTTGTTTCAGTTTTGTACTCTTATCACTATGTCATAAATAAAAAAAAGTACACAGAGTGAATGAAAATCCAATCGGGCAGAACATGACTTTAATTTAAACTGAAAAAGTGGTCGAAAATCGGCTCTTCCATTTTATAACGTAATTTGAACATTATTAACAAAAAAAAAATTGCCGTTTAATAGGAAAGATCGATATCAATTATAGTACAAAGAAGGATCCATATCAATTATAGTACAAAGAAGGATCGATATCAATTATAGTACAAATATCACAGTACTAATTAGTGGTTATGATAGAAATGTTCTAATTAAATTCGAGCCGGCCCATATTTATCTGCGGAAGCATGGCTCTCCCACGAACACTGAACCATTTTTTTCCGCTAAAGGTATATATTATGATGACCCGTTGAGTATTTAAGACGTGATAGCGTAAAAACAAACTCACACTGCCTTTTATAACATTAGATGGGATACTTAAAAATTGCCTTGTATTGAATTTTGTACTAGTATTGCCTAAATTCTATTCACGTTGGAACCTTAAAAAAAACGTATTCGTTCATTGTTTTCCTACAATATACCGAAGGAAATCTCTCGGATAATAGCGGAACGAAGACATACAGAATGAACGATCTGTGAACCAAATGAACGTCGAAACTGAAGACGAACGTGACAGGAAAGCTCATTACTATCAGCGGCCCGAGGTATTCTAGCCTATATAATAAAAAAATAAAGAAGCAATTTTTCAACACCACTCTTGGAGTAAATTTTTAGGCATGATTTCCATTATTTTTTTATTTAAGCAAGTATTGACTCGCATCTTTATACGATTGCAAGTAAAGTTAAGACATAATTTCAACACACATAAACTAAAAAATACTGGATAACATTTTGGTTTGCTTAAAATAAAGTTGACAAAATCATTTTATAATTTGACTTCAATTACCAACCTACAACCGCAGTTATATTTTACATTCCATTCTCAATTCATTCATTAAATTCTCCCGGGGGTATGGGGTTCAATTCCCGACCTGTGCAAATATTTGTATGCATGAATATGTTTATTTGTATTAATCTGGGTGTTTCTATTTATAATATGTAAGTATTTCCAAAAAAAATTGTATCTGTCTGTTAATCCATATTCTAGAAACCATTGTTCAAACTCTGCTTAGTTGGGTCTAGCTAGCGATGTGAAATATGTCGCAGGATATTATTATTATTGTTGTCTTTATTAAACTTAAAACTTATAAAATAAATGTAAATGGTTTACATTTATTTTATAAGTTTTAAGTTTGTGGTCATTTAAACCCTGCCTCGTATGTTTTGTAATTGCCCGTAATGTGCTTTATATCAATTTGTATTCTACGATTGTAAAGTCCCTGCCACGTATATTTCCAACACAGGAGGTTATTACCTTTAAAAATAGTATATGCTATTGAGGGGGCTTGTTTGTTTGCTCGGTTCCTTCTCAAAAGGCTCAACTACTTGGACACGGGCAGTTATAGATTGACACTGGCATGTTTACAACACAGTATTATTTATTTTTATATATTATTCGTTTTACTTACGACAAAGTAACCTATTGTTTTGGTAATATTAAATTGATTGTTAATTTTAAATAAAAAAAGACAATCAGTCCAACAATTTTTAAAGAATTTTATGCAATACAGATATTTGCATTTGAGCTGGAAATATCATAACTAAGTAAACATCCAGAAGAGGCCAGGCTCGGCTCACTTCGCTTTGTAAAACAAACTTTATCTAACTATCCATAATATTATCCTTTATTTACAATTAAGGATAGAGAAACTAACTGGTTCAGAAGAACAAACTTGTTCAGAAGGTACAGAACTACAATGCTAAAATTAGCTTTATGTAGTTTAAGGTTAAAATGTACCTTTATGTAACGACTTTAATCACTTTTTAGGTTTATTTTGGATATAATTTAAATAATTTTGGTTGGTGTGTAAATATCGTTATTTCTTTGGGATCATAACATCTCAAGGATCGTAACCATTCATTAAATTAGATTTTTTCTCCGTGTCAAATAAGTCTACAAATATTTTGGTACTTTACTTATTCTATTACCAACTTTCCCTTTTAGTTATTTGCTTATAGTTCGTTTATTTATGACTTTGTTTTAATCTAGGATCTATATGTATTCCAAAGTTCACCTAAATATAATGCCGTTTCAGAGTGAAGGATTAAGAAAGAATCATGGTACCGCACATATACACGCACGCATTAAATAGCCGCGGTGGAAACCCTCTGGGGATTTCATCCGAAGATAAAGGTAGATGTAGAATAAATACAACAATCCTACATTAAATATTTGACTGTTGCCATATAGCTATAGTGTATGGTAGTCCCGTCGTTTAAAGAACATCACTTTTGGGACCGTTCCTTGTGCTGCGTTCAGCAGAGTATTTATGGGGCGTTGCGGAGGAGGAGGCGTTAAAAAAAAGTGTAAGATTTTTATGTATAGTCTATGTATGATGGCTATACAGTGTCTAATGTATAGTCTACGTGATGACTGTTATTATTAGTATTATAAATTTTATAAATCATTGTAAATAAAATAAAGATGTTAAGATAATTTTGTAAAGTAGTTTTTTTGATTTTTATCGATAAAAAAATCATAATAAAAAATGTATACCTGAATAATTATTTTCTTTATACCTCGAATAGAACTTGGAATTAATATTTCTATAATAAGGAACTTCGTTCCTATCTGGTGTCCCACGACACCACACAGTTTTTGTTATACTCATTAACGTGAACCCACTCCTAACATAAGCGTTCAGCTTAGCTGGAGGGGTTAACAAGAATACTAGTAATGTGTGACCCACTTTACTAGTAAACTTTACATATTTAAGAGATAAATCGTTTACATGTCTGTTATCGTGTTTTATAATACGGGTAATTAATTTATACAAGACTGAAGATAAAATTTATCCTAAATAGGTCAGAGCTGAACATTATCTACAACTGTATGTAAAAAAATATACGGGTGGACTTGCGAACCTTCGTTTTTTCGTCGGTTAAAAACTTTACTTAACTGACGTGGTATAGAGCATTACATAATCGTGCAAAACTATTAATTATCCGCAAAGCCAAGCCATCATCATTAGTTTCGTAATAGTATGCAAATTATACCACTATCTTGCTGCTAGCACTTAATACCGATTTTAAAAAAAAGATACCTACAGAAAAATTGTTGCGAATTATTCATGTTGAGTGACAGTGAAATATGTTAAAATCCTATTCCGATAGTAACCTCACCCAAAGTTAATTGAAGTCAATTTAATCTAGTATTACGTTTCTGAAGTACGTTTCCTTAACAAGGTATCAATTATTTTTTCCTCTTTGCGATGTTATTCAGAGAAAGTAGAAAAATACAGTGTTGTGTTTTCCTAGAATACGTAGATAGGTAATTGATATATTAAAACGTGAAAATATTTCTTGTACCCACATTATATTTAATAATTTCACATTCCGACGTGCGCAAAATTTGCTAAAAAAGTAAGCAAATTTTGCTCACGTCGGAATGTGAATGAAAGTAATGTTAACCTTTTTCAAATGAAATTTGTTGTATTGTTGACATTTAGTGGTACGGAAAGACTATACAAAGAGTTCAACTTAGACTGGAAATTAATAGGTCAATTTATTATTTATAACAAAGCATTGAAAATATAATTCGACCAGGTGAATTGCCATAAACACGATATTGATTTCCTCGCATGCAGATGGAATGGACATATCTAAATCTCTCTGTCGACTGATCCCTCTGTAGCCAGTTAGTGTACAAATAGAACACAGCAGTGAACCTATCTAATAATTCAACTGTACCATCGATCCATCACGCAACAACGTTCAAATTTGAGACCGAAGTAACCTATTCGTACCTACATCAATCTCAATTCGTACTCGGTACTGATTTTATACAATTAATAAATTGTATAATTCGATTCATAAATCAATAGGTTTTTAATAAAATTTAGATCTATTCAATTTCATTGTCTATCTGTCTATCCAATTGTGAATATATTCGATTTTTGTATCGATCGGTCGATTCGATTGTGGATTCTTACTGTACGATGACGTTTATAACTTTTTGAATTTTATTTTTTTAACAATTTTATTGGGTAGAGCACGAGCACGTACTGAGGTACGATGTTGCTCAAATTTAGGAAACACAATATAACTAGACTTAAAGAGACTTAGAAAATATAACAAAAAGGGAAAATCATAAATTACAGGAATAATAGATATTTTTTTTAAAAGAAAACTTCCGCACTAAGAGTGGTCCTTGTGTCGCTCGGGACTTCACAAATATTCAAACAATAGACACAAAGTACGCCCAGACTCGGGTAAATAAATTGTGAATCACACGAAATTTTGTCCCTAGTGGGAAACGAAACCGCCAACACTCGCCTTCCGTGTAATATCACTTTAAGGCCACACCTTCAAATAGGCTACTAATAAGAAAAAATCTTATATTTTAGGTAGACTGTTTGTCTACCCAAAATATGAATCATGTTTATTAAATAACTTCGACATTGTCACAGTAACATTCCAGTAACTGAATCTTCCCAATATTATGAAAAGTTCCACTAAAATGGAAATATTCAGTAAAGATATTGATATCACTTAGTCCAATTCACGTAATTAAATACAGCCATCGAACTGAGTTAAAATATGAATAGGTAAATCTATAAGTAAAAAACATATTAGTATATTCCTTATTTTTTTTTTTTTAAAAGATTACTAGTAACGTTGGTCACACATTACTAATAATCTACATCAACAAACATAAAATTAAGTAAAATATTCTCACTTATTAGACGGTGTTTTTAATTGATTTCTCGAGTATTTTTAATTATATAGACAATACCTTTCTGTGCCAATCTTCGCGTTACTGAAATATTTTCCAATTAAGTTTACAAATTCTTAGCTTCCAAATCAGGGAAGATTAAATATAAAGTATTCAGCTATTTTGCAAGTTACAAATTGAATTGTAGATGCTACAATCACGCGACTAAATCAATCACTACTCTGAGATTTCATTAGACGCCAGTGTCAACGTCTACTCCGATTTTGAAATGTTTGATTGCCGCCTGAAATAGAATTATTGCTTTCAGAACAGCCTTTTGCTTCTTTTGTTCAACGATTTAGGTTAAAAGGAGGGAAACATGCGTAAGATAAATAATTTTCCCGTTCATTCATAAAATAAGTTTTCAGTTTATACTATTTGAACTGTTTCCTTATTTTCGTAAAATATAGGGCAGTGACCGCATAAAATTTTAAAACAAAATATGGGATAAAGTTCAGAATTTGGCACAAGTTCAAAAGTACCCAAAATACGATTTGTTCTGCGTCTGCATGACTCGCTCTGTACTTTTGAGCCAAAACTTTAAGTACCTACTTAAAACAATTTCGTAAAGCCAAGATTTGAAAAATATCAAACATTTTTAAACAAGTGCCTTAAATAATATTTTATATACGAAATCGTTTGGGAAGTGATACGATGCGTAGAAGCATGCACGTGTTAATCATGCAAAACAATGTCAAATGGTTTAAAGGTCGAGTTAGTGTTAGAATACATAGTTCTTAACGATAATTTCTTCAGTAAAATAGGTTTTGCAGGTAACTGATAAAGAACAATGACAAAATAATTGTTAATAGACTGCTGGAACGTTTAAAAGTATTGTTTTTTTTTTAATAAAGAATACTAGCAACGTGGGTCACACATTACTGGTATTCTTGTTAACCCCTCCTGCTACGGCGGTAGTGCACTGGGTGGGGTTCGAACCCGCAACCACTTGATCGCAAGTTCGACGCCTTAGCCATTACGCTACCGCCGCTGTTATTACTAACGTATAGATATATTATGACATTGCACATTTTTAAATGATCATCAAAGGATTGCGTACCTAGTTGGCAATTTGTAACACCACTTTAAGTTTTGGAAAACCCAACTGTTTTTGAACACTTTTGTAAAATACTTTCATAGGAAGGAAAAACTCCACTTCAGCATAGAGAAAGTCTCGTGAATCCTACCAATAAATATATCAATACATTATTTTTACAAATCTGCCATCTAAAATGTTTTTTGTGAAGTATGACTTAAATATTTTTTGTATATCCAACTTATTACGTTGATTAACTCCTATATAAGGGATAAAACCTACCACGCTTTTTAAACTGTAAACGTACCGTAGCCGTACCAAAAAACTTTGTGAATTAATTTTTTGATGAAATTAAAATTTGCATAAATATTTTGGTGAATGAAATAACAAAACATTGAATTCCTGGGAAAACTGAGATAATGTTTTTACAATTTCATCTTAGTCATTCGCTTTTAGCGATGAGATTGCCCATCGTACTTACCACTTATTACCAATTGTTTTTAATTATGTTTAACTACTGTCTAAAATATGGTGTCCATTAAATAATGTTCTATCATTCTCACACAGAATTAAACATCGTTGTATCTATCAATTTATTACTTCGTTACATTAGTAAATCGATTTTAATAAAACTATTATATACCTATACCTATGTTACTAGTATTCTTTGAAAAAAAACGTTGCGAATTTTCACAATAATTCAATATATACAAGGTTGTTAGATATGTTTAGATTTGAAACTCAAAAGTAGTTAGACGTCAAATAAAACCCTGCCTGAACAGCTGGGCGTGTATATAAATAAGATATAATTCTTTAATTTGTTAGTGTACTTATATTTTAGTTATTGTTATTTAAACATTAAAACTGAGTTTTAAATTCCCTTCCCCGGTTGACCACTACTCCCTCTACAGAAAAGCTCCACTGCTGCTCTCATAAAACTCTTTAAAGATATATACAAAAGTATAGATATAAAAAAACTACATATAAATATACTAAGCATCATTTATTATTAGTGTGGTCAGTCTTTAAAATAACGAAGACGTTTCTCCTTCTTACATTTTATGAGCACGATGGATTATGATGTCTTTTGTGAGAACTTGAAGAGATAACGAGAACGAGAAAATGTCAAGGCTCTATTGGTTTGAATGAATATTTTAATATCACAGAACATTGCACAATGGGTTGTAGACTTATTATTACACTTAAAAATTTTAAATTTCTAGTTTTTCAATTTTTACGTTGTCTGATGTAGAGGGAAGCAATGATACAAAAGTCATTTTACAGTCAATTACACGTATACAAGGCTTGTTAAGGCATGTAAGAATGCAAAATTAATACTACTGAAATACACCAGTGGCTTTTGCGTTGCGGTGAAAGTCTGCCTGGTTCCCTGGAACTTTCTTCTTACGATACACCCACCGGACGTTTACGTTTGTTGTTAAATAAAAGGAAGTAAAAGTTCCCATTGTAGATTATATAATATAGAAGAGAATATACATAGAATTTTAGAAGTGCAGCACAAGCGTTAGCATGAATATTGTTGTTAAGAGTATTTGATAAAAATAACTATATTGAGATTAATTGCCCATTACCAATGTCTTCTCATTGGTTCTACTTATTGCACAGCAAATCTGGCAGGAAGCTTAAATGTAGAGGCAAAAATGTTGATTTTCTATTAGTTACTTTGTGATCTAAATTAATAAGGATATTGGGTTCTATAAATTACACCCAGTCATCCAGACTGAGTGTAATTTATGTATAATATGTATGTTTATTGAGTATATTTAGTAATAAATTAGTATGTTTATCAGCTGTCTGGTTACCATAGTCCACCATAGTACATCTGCCTAGTTGGGGATCAGATGGCCGTGTGTGAGGTGTCTCAAGTTATTATATTATTATTTTATTAGTAGGGATGTCAAATGCAGCAATATTAAAAAAAAAAATACGAATTTAGGATCCATTGTTTGCGTATTTTTTTACGTCGTTATTCCTATTGTATTTATTAGGCCAGTATTTCCAAAAGTTTAGAAGTACAATTTAATTTTCTAAAATAAATAGAGCGATTTATTTTGCTTTATATCATTGACCAGTGTAGATTGATCTGTCCTTTTTGTAGCCGTTTTACAATATTTTTTTAATTTATAACACATATTGATTAACATTTTTAGCTTTCTGCATATCTACATACTTTAAATATTCCAAATTCCTCCGTGCGCACAATTTGCTTAAAAAGGGATACAAAGAATGCTCTTCGTGTATTAATATATAAACCCTTTGTGTTCGCATTAGAAACCCCCGATGAGCCATGAAAATAAGCAGAATTTAAAGTAATTAGGAAGTCGTTTTACTTGTACTAGGTATCAAAGAAAGCATTTTAGCACAGTTTTATTGGAATAAGTAGAATATTAAACTACCACGGCCGCTTTATAGAAATATATAGAGGCTGGTCAATCATAATAATAAGCTTTATAAACATCTTAAAGCCATTTGCGTACTGTGATTCAGTGAGCAATTACAACTTATTTGAAAGTCTTTGGGTTTTTTTAAATTGAATTTTTAATGAAAATCAGGATAAACAAACAATCGAATACTTCATAAAACCATTGTTTAAGTCACAAAAACTCACTAATAAATAAATAAGCCTTTTATTTCTTGTTTCTATATAGTTTACGGACTGGTATGTTGGCCTAGTGGTTAGTAACCCTGACTGCTATGCCATAGGTCGTGGTGGTGGTTCGATTCCCACCCGAGTCTAGGTGTTCTTTGTGTCCGTTCTTTGTATGTTTGTAAAGTCCCCCGCGACACAGGAGTAATTCCTAATGCGGGAGTTATATTTTTTTAAAAAAATAAAGAAAAAATTGTTTAAGTGAACAGTGAAAATATTCAATGTCATTGGTTAGTATTTCATTTTAATTAAAATTAGGTTTGTTAGTAATTTTTAAAATTCAGAAAACTCACTAATAAACATCAATACTTAAAGTTACTTTAGTAACGCTCACAATGCAATAAGTAGATAAAGACTTAAAAGAAAAAATATACCAGAATTTTCAGCCCGTTTTTTTACGCCCCAATCTATTAAATCAACTATTTGCTATGTTGTCTCGATGACTTAGCAATTTCTCTAAAGCCCATCTATACATATTTATTAATCTTCAAAAATATTATCATAAAGAACCGATTTTCTTTCAACAGTACCTTAGACACCTTCAACTTCGGTTTAGGGTTACGTCAGCCACATAATATAAAAACAAGTCACCTCTGTCAATTTCACGCGGCCCATCTCACGAGGGAGGTGATGTGAAATAGAAGATAACTAAATCTTAAATGGATTTTCCCGCACCTATTCACATCGAAAACGATCTTAATACATCATATAATAAATAAAGAATATCAAAGACTTGCTATAAAGAATTTTGAAGATGAGAAATGCGTTTCGCGTATAATATTGTCAATCTATTTACATACCGAAGTCTATTGAAAATTAAACTGCATTAATTTTAGTGTTCTCTTATTCGTAATTACGAATCGGAACACTACATTAACCGCAGTTTAGTTTTAAATTATAATAATATTATTATACAGACATAGATATTTAGGTAATTCCTATACATGAGCATGAGAAAAAACTGTTTTACTTGTTTATATTTTCATCTCGGCCATCATTTTACAACTATTTTCTACGCACAATCTTTACTTAACAAAAACCTCATACGATGCGGCATAAATGCATAATTACCAGGCTTAAATAGGTCTAGATTGAGTATTGAGTAAATGGGAAATGGGTTAATGTCTAGATTTTGATCAATTTTGGTCGAATTTTGACCATAACTCATCAAGTTTTAATTTTTTTGGTTATTTCATTAGCCAGTAAAATTTGAACCGTCATTCCATAGACTTTTGTACAATGACAGGCTAAATTATATACTGGAACCCTATAGCTTTATGTAGCCCTTTTAACAAAAAAAATTATACTACATATTGTATAAAATTTTAGCTCTCTCACATTCCTATCTGTGTGCATTTGTTTAAAAAATACGTACAAAGAATTCTTCTCACGTATTAATATACCCACGACCGTGAAAAAGAATTTCCTGTCGTTTCTACTGTCCGTACTAATTAATATCTTTAATTACTGGTACTTGAAATATCATGAATGCAAAAACAAAATAATATTAAACTACTCTTTATACAGTACCATGTTTTTTTTATGGTATAGGGGGCAAACGAGCAGACGGGTCACCTGATGGTAAATTACTACCGCCGCCCATGGGCACCTGCAACTCGAGAGTCACAAGTGCGTTGCTGGACTGTGAGGGGGAACAGGGGAAGAGAGGGAAGAGGGGGAGAGGGGAGAGCGGAGGAGGGAGAAGAGGGGAGGGGGGGCAGATGGAGAGAGGAAATACACAAAATCATTTCTTCACTGCCGGTTTTCTGTGAGGCCGTGGCATAACTCCGGTCGAACCAACCCATACGTGCCGAAGCATGGCTCTCCCAAGAAGTTAAAAGAAAAAATATTGCACATATTGACTCCACATTAAGTAAAGAGTAGAACTTCAGCATTTGAAGACATTGTGATTAAAGTTTTTAATCAAAACATTTACTCATAATATCTTAGGTATGGGTTCATTAAAAATAATGTGACGAAAAACGTATCTGACCTTTTCCTACGTTATTTATTTAATTAAGTTGACTGTTTGGTGTTAAGGTACTGTACTGCTTAATTAAATTAATTATCTCGGGTTCCCACCTGTTGTGTTATTAATTAGTATTTATTAAAGGTTGTGTGAATTCTTCCACGGTGTTTCGTATTTTTAACTTAAGAAAACAGTTATTATTACAAAGTGGGAGAGCCATGCTTCGGCACGTATGGGCCATACGAGGACGTGGTATCCAATGTCCTTACAGAAAACCGGCAGTGAAGCAATGCTTGTATTGCTTTTCACGGATCGAGTGAGGTTACCGGAGGCCCTAACCCTTCCTTCTCCCCCTCCCCGCACATTCCCTCTTCCCCCCTTCCCCTACTCCCACCTTAAAGGCTGGCAACGCACTTGTGATTCTCGAGGTGCAGGTGCCCATGGGCGGCGGTAGTCACTTACTCGTTACTCGTTTGCCCCTTATATCATAAAAAAAAGTTATATAATAATCTTGACTATTTTGTATGGCCTTGGATATGACTATGAAATGATATGTGTGATATACATGTATTTACATACATATGAATACAATATGAAATTACGTATTTAATTAAGTAATTCCAATACGAATATATTTTACTTACTTCTAAAAAGTAGTATTTAAGTCTTAAGTAATTCAATAAATTACTTATAATAATCCAAAGTTAAATTGTAATTTTAAAACCATAACAAGTTGTGCTACAGAAATTGACATTTTAGTAAAAAATATTAAGTGAAGGAGGTTCCTGTTAATAGTGTGTCTGTCGTATTATTTACTATAGTGGCAACAACGTAGGCCGCAGTCAACAACATGATAAACCACCGTAAATAAATAAATCAAAGCCTTCATCATTCCCCTACCAAAATTGCAAATCCCATCCTTATTAATCACTTTAGACCTGTCTCTTCCGTTCCTCTCTAAAGTGCTAGAATAATCTTATAAGAAATGCCAACACCATCTAGCTTTGAAGAACTAATCGACATATAAAAGTGTCTAAGTTTGTAATAATTATCTTTTTAAAAAAGTATCACCGAATTCAATGCGCCACAAAATACCCAAATCGCTTCAAGTGTGGCTATAAAATTTGAAGAATTCCCTCGATTTTTCTAGGATCCCATCATCAGATCCTGCCCTGACGACCATGAGACCTGGGAAGTATACCCTTTCAAACAAAAGAAGAATTTTCCAAATCGGTCCAGGTGTCTTTGAGTAAACGGTGAACATACATAAAAAATATACATATATATACAGTGGAACACAGGGCCTCCTCCTTTTTTGAAGTCGGTTTAAAATAAATTCAGTTACTATTTAAATCCTACTAATATTATAAATGTGAAAGTTTGTGAGGATATATGGATGTATGGATGTTTGTTACTCTTTCACGCAAAAACTACTTTAACCGATTGCGATGGAACTTGGTGTTTACGAGTAGATAGCTGAACACCTGGATTAACACATAGGCTACTTTTTATCCCGATATTTCCACCACCACCACATGATTTGAAGTACATACAAAAAATTAAAATTATAAATGTACTGTTTAAACTATTACAGTAGCATTAGTATTGGTAATAATGAACAATATAGGTGCGTGTTTTTCTAGAGATTAAAGAAACTTCTAAAATACTGGAGAAATAAACTCGGAAAACAAATGCTAATAATGTTTGCGAGTCTTCCAATTGTATGTTGAAAACAATTTAGTATTCAAATTCGGTGCTTAAATCCACAGTTCACAGCTGGGATCAGTGAGTTATGTTCTGCCATCTGGCTTGCGGCTTTAGGGTCAGTTCATGGGTTGATGTAGGTGACGTAAAAAGTAAATAATCCAATTCTTTTGTGTTCGAAATGTTGAATTTATATCCGAAGTGTTTGCGGATAAAAATATTTGGTAAGTAGGTATAAATATTACATTATGCTAGAATATTAACCTTATAATGTCTGTAAATGTCAATTTCTGTAGTACAACTTGTTATGCTTTTAAAAGTAAGTAAGTAATAAGTAATTTATTGAATTACTTAAGACTTAAGTACTACTTTTCAGAAGTAAGTAAAGTATATTCGTATTACAACCAATCTCGATACGACCTTCAAACCTTCAAGAAAAGAGCACACTCCTATCTCAAAGGCCGGCAAAGCACTTGTGACTCTTGAGTTGCAGGTGTCCATGGGCGACGGTAGTCACTTACCATCAGGTGACCCGCCTGCTCGTTTGCCCCCTATAATATAAAAAAAAAAATTCTAAATATGTGTATATAACACATATCATTTCATAGTCATATCCAAGGCCATACAAAATGGTTTACATTACATACTTTTTAGTCTTTTTTTTTTCTTATTTTAATTTAATCTTGTTTAGTTTTTAGTATCCATATTTTCCATTCTTCATTTTAATTTGCTGCTTTCTTAAATACATAATAACGCACTACCAAAACAGTGCTGTATTACATTATTTACACTAAATACTTTAAACTATCTGTTGTTTTTAAAGAGTGAGTTTGTTTGCCCGATTTCTTCTCACAAGGCTCAACTACTTGGATATGTAGGAAACAGTCTCACAACCACTGATATAAAATATGAAATCACTTACTAACAATAACTGCCAAGTTGTTCGTACCACTATTCGCACTCAAGACCCTGTTCTGAACTTATTCCTACCCTTTTTATAACCCCACTATTCATTAATATTTATCAATCGACCAATACCATTGCGTTACCGGTATAATCAGTCAAAGTAATGTCTATTAACTTATTCTTATTAAATAGTGTACTGTGTTATCATCTATTATAGTTTGTCCCTATTTTTAATAAAATAAATAAGAGTTTTTGATGTGGCGACGACAGATACTGGCGATAAGAGATGACACTGGCAGATAGCGATCTTACCTATTTGTAACACGATTGTTTTATAATTTCTATATGTTATTTGTTTTACTTTGGACAAAGCAACCTATTGTTTCGGTGACATTGTGTTGATATGTAATTTTTAATTAAAAAAAAATGTTTTTAACGTATTTTACGAAATAAAGATATTTGACTTTGACTTGACTTTACTCTTAAACTGAATAAGGATGATACACAGAACAAATGAAATACAGCTATCTTTCTGCACGGTGATATCTACCTATTAAATAATAATTAATCGATGGCGATAAACACACGACATAAAATTAACTTTATAAGTAGCGGAATACAAAGTTCTCATTGTTCATTTATTTTTTATTTTGATATTAGATGAGACTTTCATTTACAGTTATTTGAAAAAGTTTTAAGCACGTTTTTGCGGACGTCCATTAAACCATTCATTATTTATCTACAAACTGTTAAATTGTTACGACCAAATGAAGCTACATGAAAAAGAAATTTATACCTTGTCAATAAAATCAATATTTGAGTTATTAATACAAAAGTATTCTACATATTCTAAAATTACGTTGAAACTTACAAATTAGTTATCGCTTTTAACATGGTACGGGACATGAACTTACATGAGAGATCTTTGTTTAATTAACAAAAGGAAAAGACTAAACCTGCGGCGTAGTATAAGATTTACAAAACATGTAAACATGTTTAAACTTTCGCGTTTCATGATATAATATTATTTATGTATTTACGGGAATTAACGCGATCACGAAAAGGTATCCCATACCTCTGAATTGCCTGACGTTTCGACCACGTTGCACTGGCCGGTGTTACTTTTACGCAAGTCCTCTCCACGGTACGTCACTTTTACTCAAGAGTTGTACGTAAAGCGATTGAAATTAAAAAACACAAAACTTTCAATCGGGAAGATGGTTTCAAATTATCTTGATAAAAAACATGCCACCTCGCTTTTATGCGCAGTCGGGTGAACACCAGAATAGGGACAAATCGGTTTGCTTACAGAATAGAGACACTGTTAGGATAGTATGTGACGGTACATGGCGAAACGAAAATATCAAAAATATCGAAAAAGTCGGGGTGGATGAAGAACCTTCTACCTCACGATCTCGACATCGGAGGGCGTGCAGCGCTGAGCCAGTCAGCCTGTGACCACGGCCAGTGCAACCTGGTCGAAACGTTAGGCAATTCAGAGGTATGTAATACCTTTTCCTGATCATGTTAATTCCCGTAAATACATAAATGTCTGTATTGACGCAGAACCCTCGTTGTCGCAGTTGCCTCGCACAACCAATCTCTGGAACAAATTGTCGCCTGCGGTATTTCCGGACCGATACGACCTTCAAACCTTCAAGAAAAGAGCGTACTCCTATCTCAAAGGTCGGCTACGCACTTGTGACTCTTGAGTTGCGGATGTCCATGGGCGACGGTAGTCACTTACCATCAGGTGACCCGTCTGCTCGTTTGCCCCCTATAAAAAAAAAAAACCTTACTACTCGGTAATTTATAACGTAAGTATTCCTCGTTTAAGTATTAAACAAAAGCTGGGTAGTAAAAAATTGTTGGGTTATAAAAGATAAAATTTCTGTAATACATAATATGTACATAGTATAGAAAAAGTAGCAAATCGTTTTGAAGTCTAAAGGACCATCCATAAGTTACGTCACACGTTAAAGGGGTGGGGAGGGGGTCAATGAAGTGTGACAAGGGGTGCGGGGGGTCATTAGCTTCGTGACGTCACATGTCAAAATCTAAAGTATTAAACACAAAACATTACTTAATTAACTGTAAACGAAAGACTACATACGCTACTACACCTTTACTAAAAAATAATAATTTTAGAACTGATCTTTTCAGTTCTGGGTGTAAAATTTCAAAATATGTGATGTCACACCAGGGTGGGGGGTTTCACAAATGTGACCACCTGTGACAAGCACGGGGAGCGGGTCCAGATAACATGAAATTCGTGTGACGTAATTAATGGATCGCCCCAAACGGAGAAATGTGACATCTGTGTGTAACATGTTTACTGACAGCTATTAAAATAACCATATACAAAAAACACTTTCCCATTGTAATTACACAATTTTCGTGAAATAAAAATAATGTTTGTCCTACAAAATAGGTACAGTAATACAAACTCTGTAGTAAAATGTATCTAACTACTTTGTGTTATGTTTATTATCAACGTAACTTTAGGTTGCGTTGATAATATACAGAATGTTACAAAAAGGTATGGTTTTTCAGTTTCAAACTAAGATTTCGGTATTAAAAGTCACGAACTTTCATAAAATTGTTAACGCTTTACGCATTCACGCGGTCTACTATACGGCCCTAAAATATGACCACACGTTTCCGTAACACTCTGTATATAAGATTGTCAACAGATGTAGGTATGAGGTTAGTTGCGAAATAAATCGCCTCAAAAACAAAGTTGTGTACATTTCACAACTAATTATAAGAGTAACAGAAATAGATGAAAGATGGGACTTCTTTGTCACTTTCTGTCACAAATGTATAGTACGTTATTAATACATAAGTGAGGTTTGTTTTTATGTTTTTATCCCTTTTCTAACGTACTCTGCTCGCACGTTGATAAAAATATTATCAGTCAGCAGCAGCCACTGTAACGTACCCGTAAACGAATGTTTAGAGCGACGGAATATCTTTTATATAAAATAAACTAATGAAAAGGGCTGCAATTACTAGTTTCAGAATCTGTTTACGTTGCTTTATTTTATTATTATTTATTTTAAGATGATAACGCCTATAAATACCGAATACCGAGAATAGTCATTTAAGTTTGTTCTAGGGATTCATCTAAAATGTATGTATAAGAATTTTAAAAGTATTACTATTTATACTCGTGTATAAGTAGACTACTTCTTATATACAAAGGTAGATAAAGCAACCTGAAAATCCAAACGAAAGATGCCAGCCCAAAGAAACAAATTGAATTTAATAGACAATTAAACACTCCTTAAATAAAAGTAATAAAACTTCTTGGTTGTTGTAAATTTATGCCTGCTCTTATGGAGGAATGGGAGAATATTACCCAACATCGTAAAAGAAACTTGGTGTACAGCATGCCAAGCTGCATAATCGCAGTAATGACAGCACGCAGAGATAACATAAAGCACTACAATATGAGAAAATGATAAAATCGTAGAAAAATATTGTTTTTGTTTTAAGATGAATTGGTTATTTTTTTCTTTATGTATTTTTTTATTTTATTACTTTCATTTAAGGAGCATTCAATCCTCAATCAAATCGCAATTTTTCCACTAGCATTTGAAGTCTCCGAAATTTTCAGGTATCCCGGATTCGTATCTTTAAGTGACCCAGATTCATTGTTCTCGAGTGTATTATGTTAAATATTACCGTGTTTGGGTATTGAATCTGGGTAATTTTGGGATTATTTCTATTTTTTATGATACTATAGGTTTCAGCTTTATTATTTCTGACCGAGTCTTGTGGGAAGTCTTGGCATTCTCATCTGCTTTATATTCCGATCAATAAAGCACTTTACGTCGAGTCATCACTTAAGAGCCGTCTTACCGATAACATCCCATTGCTAAATCATCCTAAGCAATTAGCAGGTATTAGGTTTATGTACGGTTGGAATTAAAGTAAAGCTTCAACAAATGACAGCAGCGTGTGTAGGGCAGCTTCTAGTTTGTGCTCGAAAATGTTTACACTACAAACAGTTTTAATGACATAACTAACATTAACGAATTGTTACATCATCTCTACTTCCTGTAATTAATTTTTTTACGTAGTAAATGTATTTTACCTGGTACTACTTTTAGTTAAATGCTGAGTGTAGGCTGGTTGCACTAGTGTTGGGGTATTGAGGGGACTCTAACCGATTATAATTACGTAGATTTTTTGAAGCTGGTTTTCATACAAGCTTCAAAAAATTTTAAAAGCATCTTAGTATAAATATATTCTTATATGATAACTTAAATAACTATTTAAAAATATTAAAAAAAAATTAATAGCAGATTAATATACACTTTGTCTATAGTTTGAAACAAGCTTGGTCAATTAATTTTTAAGACTGCTTCATAACAAAATATACAGGTTGTTACAAAAAATCATATTTTAGGGTCGTATAGTAGCCCCCGTAAATAACGTAAAGCGCTAACAATTTAAGGAAAATACGTAATTTTTAATACAGAAATCTTATTTGAAACTGACAAATCGAACTTGAAAATTTACCGATTTAGTTAATTTTTCGTAGAACGCGGACATTAATGAAACTATGGGTATTTAATACAAAGGATGTTAACGGAATGTCCAGATTTTTAGAAAATGTCTGCATAAAAAACAAAATCATTGAAATTGGCATGAAAATTGATAATATATTGTTTAGAAATGTGCACCTACACTTGAAACGTGTTTTCCGACAAAACTTTTTTTCAGCTGGATTGACTATTTGTCAGCTACATAAAACGCTCCTAAAATTTGACCACACCTTTCTGTAACATTCTGTATAATAGTAACATTCTGTATATTATGAGATTAGGTTATTAAGTTATTTATTATAATTAGGGTTGTAAATGCAGTAATGTCGACATCCAGACCTTCCGGACTTTTAAAATATTCAAATTGGCACTGGCCACCACAATAAATAAGAATAGAAGTCCATACTTGGAGGAGCACTTTAAAATTGAAAATTTCCCTTAAACCTTTCAATTTATCACAGATACAGACCTCTTGTGCAAAATTGTGTAGCTATGTAGGATTAATTTATTTTGCATAATATGGTCCTTAACAATGCCACAAGTGCTGTAAGTTGATCCCCGCAGTTGACATTTATTTGTGTGATTTATTCAAAATTGTTCTGATTCTAGGTGTATTTTAAGTGTTTTTTTTTTTTTGGTGAAGTCCCCGTAATACTGGTAGGTATATTCAACACTGTTTTTACTTGCAAATTTAATCTTTTATAAATATATAGTGAGCTTATAAGAAGAAAGTTACGAAACAGCAACACGATATAAGTAGATTAGAATATGGAGAGCAATGGTTCGATGTCGCTAGTAGTTAACAACAGGAAAAGCTTTTTTTTATTTTACTGCATTATCTGAATTCTATAACTCTTACATTTTTCATTAAATCTATATTATAACTTACTTTCAAGCCGGTTGTCTATTCATTTACCATCTTATTTGAATAAGTTCATTTCTAAATAACATTTACTCTGTAATCGATTCTCATACACATAAAAGTAGTACGTCAACCGACGTTGGTTTCCTAGATATACCTGGAATGTTCCCCAAAGCAACTCCTTGGGGAGGATTCGGGGTATAGTATCGAAATATAAATATGTCAGATTTGTATCAAATAAAGCCGTCCCTAGTTGCTATCACCAACTAAGCTATATTGATATTGGTTCGGGGTTGTTTTTTCGTAACATGCATCTGTAGCCGCACACACATGTACCAAAACTTCCCAAGGGAAGTGAAACTACTGTCGATACTACTAAAATAACATGTAATATACACTTTCTATACATTTCCAAAGATCCGCTTTCAACAGCCTCGGTATTAAGTATTTGAGTTCACTACTAGTTAACTTAAACTACCAACTTCTGAAATATAAAGGCAGCCTTATTACCATTTAATAAACTATGTATGGTAAGATCCTAACATATAGAATAAAAATAGTCTCATGTGACTCTATTTCAACTGAATTAAAATATACTACATTTTTTTATAGTATATCAACGAAGATTGTTACTATTTACGTAATATTTGTTACAAAATAATGTAAAAAAGTACCTATTGCCTGATCACTTTTATAGATATTTATAAATACCTAATAAACCTAAAGTTATCATGTGGTCGGTAAAATTTTCCTAAACGACAATGTAGTTGTTACAATCTACCAATAAAATTGATATGATGCCGCCCGCTGGTAAATATAGCGTTTGGCTCGTAAAGTGCCAATAAGACCGTCTACCTCGCTAATTCTTGGGACAAAGGGCTGTCTGCGAGGACTTTACCGTTTTATTTATTACTTCAAAGTTTTCAATCTTGGCATTTGAAATGCTAATAAACAGATTCATCTAGCTGGACTGTAAGCTCACTTTTATAGATCTGTGTTTACTGGCTGTTACTATGAACCGGACCGTATTTTAAAGCTTTTCTTATACGGTCCGGCTTATAATGCATGCATCTAAATGAACCGGACCGTATTTTAAAGCTTTTCTTATACGGTCCGGCTTATAATGCATGCATCTAAATGAACCGGACCGTACTTTAAAGCTTTTCTCATACGGTCCGGCTTATAATGCATGCATCTAAAAACATTATTTTTAGTAACTAGGTATAAACTAATTGTTATAGTTCTTTAATTAAAGAAATTGTAGTCTAAGCCCACTTTAAAAGTACGAGTCCATATAAGTTTTGCTACATTCCTGATGTAGATGAAACATTTAATTTGAACAAAATACCACGAAGTGACTAAGCTAAACTAAAGAAAAGATAACTTAATGCAAGCAAAGCTTTAAGAACTTCTGTCTTAAGAATTTAGCAATATAATGTACCATTAAACAACGAACTTAAGAATCTTTTGTTTGAAGTTCTGACTTTACATCTCATTTATTTAGAAATGAAAAATGAGTAATATAAAACCGAAGTAAACAAACATGTTACTTTCATAAGTTTAAAATGTACGCTAAAATGAAAAAGGCAAACCCAGAGAACGGAAAATCGACAACCGTTTTAACAGAAAAGTTCTGAAGTGGCAACCACTGATTCATATATTATTGTAAAAGTCTTTTTGAGAAAGACTTCATATGGTTGTAAAGAGTTGTTTGTTTTTAATTATTAAGAAAATTCAGGTCAGTTTGGGCATGGTCTTGAAAATAATCATTTTTTTAATAGCTCGTCAGTATGACTTTAATCCGCCTGATGATAAGCTAGATTGAGGTCCAAAGATTGAAGGCCACCATTATAGTATGAGGTGAGGAAATGTCTTTGGCTTTGTGTGCACCAATTTTGCTAACATCTGTTTTGCAATATGTGGCCGGAAACGTAAGAGGTATTTAAAAGCCCATAGCGCTGGAATCACTTACAGTTTTGATAGAAATTGTCAATCAACCAATGAAATGTAACTATGGTACCAGATAGCAAAAAACTGTATTAAATAACGTCATCGGATGATTATATTTTGGTGGATCATAAACATACACAAAACACACACATACTTGTTTAAGGGCTAGTCGCCCACCAATGAAACTGACGTTATTAGATTATTATTAATATTTCGCTGTATTACAGTTTGTTGGGTATGTAAGTGTGTCGGGTAACCAGAAGTCCGTCCATGGCTAACATCAACAACTCACAACTCATGTGCCTACAACCAGTATGCTTCAAACACCCCCTCACTGATGACTGCTTACAATAGAATGAATCAGTTTTTATACCGTTCAAAAAGCATGCATGAACTTATTCAAACTACACTAACAGTAGCTTCATTTTTATTTAATTAAAGACTGTCGTCATCGTTCTCATCAGGTACTAACGTAATCTATATATTAATACGTGAAGCGAAAACTTTGAATCCCTTTTTACTAAAATTGGGCGGACGGAGGAATATGAAATTTCGCACACTTATAGTTTATACAGAGAAGAAGTGACGAATGCTAAAATTTTTGAACAATATTTGCTAGAAAGTTAAAAAAAATGCGCAAACGGGTACATACAGCTATGAGTGTCCAGTATATATTTTGACCTGTCATGGTACAAAAGTCTATACAATGACAGGTCAAGTAATATTGGCCAATGAAATAAACCATGGTCGAAATTCGACTACCACGCGATCTCTAGTAATAATAATAACTCCACACATCTCACACTCTCTCTCTCTCACTCACTCCATAATAATTCGAATTGATTTAAAAGCCTTCGGTAAATTTTGTTGTTTTTGGTGCCGGAAGAAAGTGTAATTTCTGTAACAAGTACAATAAATTCAAATGTTTGAACGTATTCAGCTATAATTCAATACACGTGAATACACGCCAGAAAGTAATATAGTGAAATAAAAATAAGTTAACAAAATTCGTACAGCATTGGAAGTTGGCCTGAGCCTTTAACATTTCCATCACGTACGTGGTTTGGATACCAATCATTTATGTGTAGTGTATGTTGTATAGCGATTAACGGATTATCTCGCGCGGATTGAGAGCTTTGTTCACACAATAATAGAACCTCATCCGGGAAATACATTTTTGTTTGATCGTGATAAGACGTCATGCAATATGAGAAAATATACAGCGAGACGCATAAAGGTTGTTATCTGTTTAAATAAATTGCACAAAATACATATATGGAATTATGCAAACCGTAAAAGCTAAACATTTCAAAGTTACGTGTTTATTAAATATTTAATTCTTATCTTGAAGATGACTTAAGTTGAAGATATGCTTCTATATCTAAGGGATTATTGAACAAGATTTTTTTTTAATGATCTGCGTTGGTAAGTATGTCTTGGCTTGAGACCAACTGAGTCGACCGGAATAGTTTAAAATTGTGAGAATGTAATTTTTTCCAAAGAAAAATTTGAAATGTGAAAGTACTATGTATTGTTTTTATACCAAACAAAGTGGCAAACTAGCATACGGCACGCCTGATAAATAACAATAATAATGTAATTATATAAGGGATGCATTCTTTAGATTGATGATAGTTGCACGATATACATTTCATTACTATCTTACTTGGGACAATGACTTACCAGAAGAAATAACAGGACTATCATAATCTAATTGTGTTGTTTAACTACGGTCTTTTGGAGAGTGGAAGAATTATCTGATCACTTTAAAATAGATTTGTCACATAGTACACATACAACGAGTAACTAAATTATATACTTGTGTGATGTGTGAATTGAATCACGAAATCGACGTACTTTACCGGGGGGGACTAATCCTACTATTATTATAAACATAATAGTTTGTGAGGATGTATGGATGTTGGGTCCTCTTTCACGCACAAACTACTGAACCGATTGCGATGAAACTTGGTATGTAGATAGCTGGACACCTGGATTAACACATAATTTTTATATTCCGATATTCCCACGGCATCGGGACTTACGTGGGTAAAACCGCAGGGTGCGGCTAGTCCTAAATAATATTATAAATGAGACGGTGAATCTCTTTGTTTGTTACGTTTTCATGCCCTAACTACTCAACAGATCATCATGAAACTTCGCATACACGTTGTCAGGGGGACAAAAGGACAAAGGGTACCTGAATTGATTGACAAAATTTGCATTACCGCTTCCAAAGCTATTTAATTAACGTTACCTTTATGTGTAGTAACTAGAGATGGCCCGGCAGAGGGTTTAAACCAATGGGCGGAAATTGGTTTAACCGTTTTTTTTTTGGACGGAAACAGGTTTTAAGCCGAATAAAAATACAAACGGCGCACATTTGGGTCAAATCTTAAAAAGCAGGCCAAAAGTAAAAAAAAAAAATTTTAGTTATGGATTTTTCTATGTCAAATTAGCTAAAGTGATCCTTAGTGAAATATAATCGAATATAATAGAACCCCAACTTAACACTCACCCTTAGAATTCCAATATAAAAGTAGCTTTTAGGGGAGCAGTGATCTTGTGTTTCGAAGAGAGAAAATGACTCTCATTTACAAACACGCACAAAATTTTCCAAATTTCTCTGTTTTTTATGAAACCAAATGGAATCGTCAGCTAAGGTTTAGGAGAATACTAGAAAATTAATGTAATTACTAATTTATCAATCAATAAATTTAGAGAGATATAGAATCTTACGTAGTTTTTAAGCTGTAAAGTTTTCAAAATTGTGTGCTATAAAGTAAAAATCAAAAATGTTCCGCATTTTTCCGCTCTGAAACGATTGGAGGTGGTAAATTGAAGTATTAGAAATGAAATAAAAAAGAATCAGGTGATTTTATCTGCTATTCTGTGTTTAATCGATTTTTTCGAAAACCTTGGAAGTGACCTGTAACCTGATTGCGTTATGAAATAAAGGGTTTTTCATGCAAGGGGGTGGTCATTAGGGGGTAAAGGGATGAATGTTTGTAAATTTTAAAATTCGTAATCAGCGAAACCAAAAACCCCCGAGTGAGAGATTTCAGATCGATTACTTGATTTTTTATTTTTGTCCAGCTTTTTGGCTATCGGCCCCACTGTGTGGCTGGTTGGCACTTGTATCTTGTGTTGTATATTATGTTATTTCTCATTTATGTATAAAAAAACTAATATACACTTAAAAAATAAACATATTTAAGTAACTAATTGTTGTCTAACTGACATGACTTATACTTTCATGTTCTGTTTACTTGTAATTGGTTGCTTTGTACGATAAATTAACATACAATGTGTTGTATGTTAATTTATCGTACAAAGCAACTGTTGGTAGTTATTATTATTTATTTGATCTTCGATACCAAGTGTTACGACGTATGTTTATTGTTTTAACTTGTAGAAGATACATAAATAAAATAAAAGATAAAGAAAGAAAGAAAAAATATTTTTCTTTTATATAGATATATTCTTAATCTTAAAAAAACATAAAGGTCATTAACTACTAGGGACGTGAGTCACTTTAATAATTATTTAAGTTACCAGTATTCTTATTACCGTTTGAGGGAGCTTATTAGCTCCCTCAAACGGTAATAAGAATATACTCGTTGAAATATCTGTGCGAGCCACAACTAGTCGTTATTTTACTTTTTTACTTTATAACATGGTACTTTTTCTCACTGTTCTTATTAGGTTACAGACTATTGGTACGTATCTTTTTTCGATTGAAATATATAGATGCGTAATTTTTAAAAGAATGCTGCTTAATAGACATCAAATCTAAAAATTGTTTTATAACTCGTACATGTAAAGAAAAGCTATATATAGGATTTTTATGAACTCAAGCTTAAGGTGCTAAAATATACTTATTTTTTAGTTAGAATGACTTATATTCTGTTACTATAGAACATAAATAATTTAATACTGAGATGTGTTTCTGTTGCACATACATAGTTAACGCAATGAAGAGGTCACTCGGGAAATAGGAGCTTTCCTAAGAGATTAGCTCTTCAACGCTACAAGAATATCTGTGCCTTGATATTTTAAAAGAATATATTAATAAACTAATTAATAATAAATTTCTATCACTAACACAATAACAAAAGTTATATTGCAATTTAAAAATATATTATTTTAAATGATAGAACTTTTTTTTACTAAATTTGTAGTCACACTCGTTGCACACCAAATACATATACTGCACACATATGTGTACAAAATATAATGTTTGATACTTAGCCATATGTATAAGGGAACAAAGTCTGCCTTGATTTTCGGGGACTGCTTTTTAAGGTATATTTCACTGACTTGAAAAAGTTGTCCCAGTTCGTCAACTTACTGTGGTTATGTAAGATACCCATATCCCCAGATCCCGATTCCCGGTCTTGACTGAAGCAAAAAAGTTAAGTTAGGTTATGTGTCATTAGATATGTAAAAGAACATTTTAAACCTAAAAGTTTTTTTAAATTTTGTATTAGATATCTACTTTTAAATCGGTAATATGAATGTACTACGCACGTGCGAATAAGACAGTTAAGAAAATTGCAAATCAAACAGATAGATGGTGAAATTCAAATATGTAGATAATTAATTCATAAAAACTTTTCACGATGTACAAGTCCCTAACAATTTAATGTAAGATAGTTTTTTCATGAGGAATTCTAAACTCATTACTTAAGAATACCGTTTCTAAGCAATTTTATATGGACGGTCGCAGACACAGTTCGTGTTGTGTTTATGTCCCAAACACCATACTGCCGTCTTTTAACTAGAAAGCCGTTAAGCCCAACAAGTTGTCGGAAGATTAACGGCTTTTTAGTTAAAGGACGGCAGCATACAACTGTATCCGCAATACCTTAAAGAAAGAAGTAAACGAAACTTTAATGAAGGAATGTAAGTTGTAAGCAGCTAAATAAACTCTTCTAGTACAAACGGTTGTGATGGAAGATTGAGAACGAAATAAATTTTAATATGCCCTAGTAAAAATAAAAAATAATTTTTAAAATACCTTTAATGAAGTAACTTTAATGTTATTATACTATCCATAACGTCCTTTCGTTTCATCAACCACCGATTGACGGTAATGGATCTTGAATTGATCTAAACATTTACCATAGATACTACTTAATTAACGGTAATGCATATTATAAGTCCCTAATACGGAAAATGACTGTAAAGTTAAATTAGTTTTAGTCACAACATCTATTAAAAATCTTGTTTAAAATTTAGATTTCTGACGCTTCGAAAGTTTTCACGGGTTACATGTAATTAGGTTATGTAAATTCAAATTTTCAAATTCAAAATCAGTTATTCAATTAAGACACTAAGTGACATTTATGAACGTTAAATTGAAGCTACTGTTAAAAATCATAGATCGACGCAAACAGACGCCACAGCATGTACTGGATTGTCGAGGTAAATTAGGTGAAAACACCAAAATCTACTGCCTGCTTGTGTCGATCTATAACTTCCAGTTTCCAAAATGCGTAGAGCCTTATGAGAAGAATACTGGCAAAGAAACTCATGGCCACTCTTTTTAAAAGTCAGACGTTCAAGTACAATGGTATTAGTGTTACATGAAAGGTAAACATGATGCAAGCTGTTGCCACCTGAATTTCATTTTATTGAAATGCCCCAAAGCTAACGTACAAAGAAAAAAAATCACTCAGTGATACCGTTGAAGGTTTGAACCTATTAAACATAGAAATCATTCAAGGTACACATCAGTTACAAAGTCTACTGTTAAAACTAATTCGTGACTGGATTAAGAGGCTAGAGTTGCAGTTGAACGAACCAAAATAATAGTATAGGCTAAAGCATCGCTGACTAGGCCGACCAGTCACCCCAAGCAGTAACGTTCGCTATGGCCTACAATAGCAGAGCAGAAACCACATATGCCGATTAAACTGTGGGGAACGATTTGTTAAACATAAAAAGTATTTAAGGAGGGAGTAACGTATATTATAGGGTAGAAAATCGAATTGCCTACGTTTTTTTAAAAAGAAATTCCGATCTCGAAGGGGAGTAGTCACCCATAAAACTTTAGTATCTCTCGATGTGGTACATATCGTGATTTTTCCACAGAAGTTACGCTCTAGTGAGAAATTATTGGGGAATACGGCCAGGTCCTATTCCCCAATAATTTTTCTCCTCGGGAACAGATAGGATCGGTAATCGGTATCGGTAACCCCTTTTCATTAGCACTACTTCATAAAAATAAAAGAAGGGGAAATGCCCCTATGATTTATATAAACTGGGATTGATGTCTCCAAACATACACAGTTAACAAGGTTTAGTATATTGCAATAAAAAAATTTACTTGTTTTGTCAATTGCGTTGAGTTAATATTGCTTTGCATGATTCTGACACGTTAACGATCGCTACTAGTACTTATTTTTATTTTTTCCTTGTTAAAAAGGTTGACGATGATTGTAAAAAAAAATTTACTCCCTTTGTACTGAAACATCTGATGATACCCCTTTAGATTCCGGTGTGTTTAGTATAGTAATATACATTTAGCTTTATGCCTGCCTTTGAAGCCTGTTACAACACAGGGACAAAAGACAAATGATCCCTTCCATAGTTATAATTTATTTTAACGTTACCCATCCTGTCACGATCCATTTAGGAGCTCCTAACTACCCAATTTCTTCGTTAGAACAGGATTAATTTTGTTAAATGGTTGGTTGAACGCAATAAACCTATTAGATTATAATAGTATGTAACAAGTTGTCAAAGGATTCGAATACAGGCATTGCTTGTTAATTCAGCCCATGTACCTACTACGGAGTGAGCCTCTTGTCCTAGTTTTAACTAATATTTTTTAAGAAAAGTAGAAGGTTATAAAACCTGCGTAGTGTTAGTTTGTGTTGCTGAATAGTTTTGGAATTCGCTTGTGAATGCGTGCTTTTTATTTTATAATTGTAATTACCTCTACCCACATAATTTTTAAATAGCATACTTGGCTAGCGTGTGGCTAGTTTGTGGCTAGTGTGTGTGTTGTGAAATAAATTTTCGCTCCTAGTCTTAAGACTTATAATAAGCTGTGGGTATGGTAAGTTTTTAGGATTATATAATAAAAAATCTGACACTATAATGCTATATGAAAAAAATTTTTTTCAAGATTTTCGGAAAATTTGAGGTTAAGTGAAAAAATTATTGAAATAAAAGTTTTAAATCTTTTAATTATTTTACAACTTTTTTCGATAGGTCTGGTTTCGCTGGAAATCGTGCAAGGCCATGTTCCACCCTAAAAGTTCACCTTATTTCACCATTGTAACTCGAATTGACTTTATTTTTTACTTACTTTACCTTTCCAACCGTTCACTCGGCGAAAAACAACGGATGCTCCGTTGTTTTCATCGCCGTTGCTTCACTACCTTTTTTCTGTGAGGCCGTGCTATCATTCCGGTCGAGCCGGCCCATACGTGCCGAAGCATTGTTCTCCCATGATTAAGTTAAGTTGTATTACTACATTATAAATACTAATCTTAAGAAAAAGAGTCTGAAATAAATACATTATTATTTTTATTAAAACAACTAGGAGCGACGGGTCATAAGTATTATGTAGTATATTTCGGTCCAATTCATGAGTTATTTCTAGTTTCCTATCTTGTTTCACATTGCAACGATGGGACTGTTTCCATTTTCCCCTCAGTTTAAACTTGCTCACAACATTTTTATCTGTACCGTTAAAACAAAATAGAGAAAACATAATTGCAGGTGTTTTTCTTTTTGTTTGAGAGGATGTTAAGTTTTTAATACGAGAGTATTGCAATATGAAAACAAGCAGAATGAAAATACTAGTATTTCATATTTATGGAACGAAGTCCTTTATCGCACGTTACACTTCAGGCGCTCGGCGGCTGGCAGGCTAGCCAAAAAAAAGTGTTAGCGCAACGAAAAGTGCTCACCGCGGGTTGATTTATTTTATTTTTGCGCCAATCAAAAGATTGACTACTTCTATGTACACATCGATATACGTTTGTGCTATGCACATAAAAGGTATAAAAGTTATCCAACCAGATTTCGTTCTCAAAAAAAAATCTTGAAATTTATCAGGTTACAGATAATACAAACTACCTAAAAAGACTTTGTTTCAATCTAACAATATCCAATTATACTTTTATTTGACTTGTGAAACAGTATCAAAACGAGTTTATAGATTTTTCTCTTGACATACGCTCGAGTAGTTGGAATTTGTTACCTGCGGTAACATATTGATCAGAGTTTTAGTTCCGATAGTTTGGGACAGACAGTTTCAACTATAAAGGTAACTCGCCTGCTTTCGCATACTACAGAAGGCAGGGTTACGATTTTGCTTTATTTATTTTTATTTTATTTATTTCTCTTTATTGTACAGCTTTAAATAGTAAATACTGCAAAACAAGTTACAAATGTTAAGGTATAACAATCGGCGGTCTTATCACACACGGCGATAAATGGCATAATGTATGGCTATGTGTTTTCTGGCCCTAAATAATCTGTAAACACGATGTGGACATAAATTAGCCTCATAATCTCAAAGTAGTTTCTTTGGAATTAGTAGATATTTTATTTAGCTCACTCATTATTTTTAGTTTTTTTATATGTTCATTTTAACCTAGAAATGTAATAAATATATTGAAGTTACAGACAAAATAATGCAATCACTATCTTACTTTATAAGAAGGCGAGCTTTCGGCGAGATGTATGCTTGCTTACTGCCTAGGAATTAAAAAAAATCTTATCTTTTTGTCAGTAAACCCTAACTAAACACATACTAATAATGTTTGAGTTATTTTTATGTACAGTAAAACTTTACGTATTTCTTGTCCAAAACTTCCATGATAAAAACTCATCTAAACTCAACCCAGTAATGCAAAACTATTCACTCCTAGCCTGAATGGCTGCCAAGAAACACATCTACTTTATGACCGGGGCAATATTTGTTGAAACTAGAGGTTCTCCACAATGGTTCAATCAGTAAGGAACAGAAACATTTTACCAATAGTAACCAACAGTGTTACTTCTAACGAGTCGCTCCGGGACCTCACTACAAAGGAGACTATAAACATAGCTCAGCTAACTGTAAAGGCCTTAATTTGAGAAGTTTATGTTTATTCCGTGACCTATTTCCTTCTTAGGAATTTATTGTTGGAATAAATAACTGTTTTATAATCAGAATTCTGCGTTATTATCGTAAATTTTACTTTAAAATTATTTCGTGTATAATATATCTAACCTTTGTGTAGATCTAAATAGAGCAATAAGCATTGTGAACGTAATTGCAAAAAAAAAACATAATTTAGTTTTAATCGCAACTAAATTTTATCGTCTGTGGACTCAGCAATAGATACCCGCAATAAAAACGGGGGCTACAAGAACACAGCTACAGTGAAGAATAAGAAAAAACATTAAAGTACCCTAGTGGTGTAGAAAATATCGGATATGGTCTATTCGTTCTACGTTCTACTGCTGGCCCTATAAGTGCTCAAAATCTCGATCCCTATTTTCCTGTTTGATTACTGCCTGTATTACTACCACAATGCAAAGTTAGTAATATTTTTACCAACTTTTATCCGATAATTGATTTTCAGTATGATATTTTCCACGATAATGAGTACTTTTTTGAAAAACTACAAATAGCAAAATTTCACATTTAGTAGTCTCAGCATAGCTTTGCCACTTAACTTCGCCACTTATAAGTTTATTGCTTGTGTTATGATTAATTCCACGTCTACGACAATTCGATTGTAGCTAATCTTAATCAAATAAATAGTATACTTATGTAAATAATGGTGAAAATAGATAAGTATTAAAAATAAACAGTAATAATTAATACATAATATTATTTTGATTCCTACTATAAAATGATACTGAAGACAATTTTTATTAGTATATTCTATATGCAGTAGTTTGTAACAGTTACGGTTTGAAATTAACTGTCAAGAAGGAGTATCTTGTATAATGTATTTTTTCTTACTTGTCTTATTCGGTAAACAAACAATACTCGCAACGAAAATCACGAATTTTCGGATAGTTATACATTTTTGGTTTAGGATTAATCTTTTCATCTATTTGAAAAATACATACGACATGAATAACACTAAAACTTAAAAATACTTGATAGTAGATTTAAGTCTTAATTGACAAGTGAAATTGTTTAGTCAGGAATAGGGTTACCATTGTTACCAATAACCTGATAAATTCGGCATAGACCGAATTTTATGAGCCGAGACCAAACTTCGCGCGAAGTGCCTATTGCGACAGACATGCCGGCGGCCCACCTGATGGTTAGTGATAACACAGCCCAGCCGCTGTCCACGAAACCCTGTGAATTAAACGGGCAATATTAAAATCACATGTTGGGAAGAATAACAAAAGTTTTAAAATTACTTAAGTCAAAGAGTTAATGACGGCGTCTTGGATTATACTCCTTGGATGATATTTATATTGAAGATACACAAAAAGAGGAAAGACAAAATGATGCAGCTTGACTGCTAAATAGATGCTGCATCAGATGCACCGAACCCGAGTTTCATAATACATGTTTCCGATTAAAACGATATATCGAGTGAATCATCCGAGTAATAAAATATTAAAAACAGCTTGTCGCATTATTTCTACCCAAATTCTTTGATTGTGATCATTATAAAAATCATTTATTTCAGTTATTCGTTCGATAATTTCCCATCCCTATTTATTGTCTCTGGTTACCAGTACGCCATGTTTGTTTACTAAATAAGAAAATTTAGAAAAAAAAATACACTAAACGTATGTAACGTTTGTTAATTACAACACCACTGCACAATAGAATGTATCGTGTAAACGACCTGTGATGCATTAAGCCATGTACATAAAGTCACTCTTACAATGTAATCTTTAGCTATTCATAAAAGTAATAACTAAAAGACGAGTTGCAATTTCAGAATATGAGACATTTATTACAGTATGTTCAAACGTATTTATTTACGCAAAACTACTTTATTACTTGAATTATTTAATTAACAGCACACTATCTGGTAAAATGGGTGAAAATGGATCAATTACCAGCGGACCAAAATTTCATACCTAAAATATATTGCGAAAAAAAATGTAAAATCTAATTCTGAAACCAAAGCTGAAAGCTGTTATCCACATAAATAAATTGTCACTCTAACGATATGAATGTTCAGAATGTTGATAAATAATCATGTGGCACTCGCATAGTATTGATCGACGCAGAGCCGATAAGCTACTCAGATATCAACACAAATATTATAAAGCTGAAGAGTTTGTATGTTTAAATCCAGATTCCAATTTGAAAAATCTTTATAGTATACACGGCCTGTTAATAGAGGGATACCTGGGCATTATCGCTACGTCGGGCTAGGGCAGCGCACCTTTTTTTAATTGGGCTGATTAAACAAACCCCAGTATTATCTTTTTTATGAAGCAATTAGGACTAAAATACGGTAAATTGAACATTTGACGGCAACAAGTGGTCCTAATCGCTCCGTAGAAAAGAGCTCTTTGTTTGTGATACCGCGGCGCTAATAACCGTTCTTCAAATGTAATGTTGTTTTATAAAGGGAATGTAACCAACTTAACGCTAATATTTACTGTTAGTGTATTAGATTGCCAGTTAATTGCATAATATGTGCGCACATGATGTCAAAGAGCTCAGAGCCCTTGCTATTTATCTACCACCTACGTTAACATACATTGAATAGACTATTTCTATTAACTAGGCCATCACTGAGAACTCCCAGTTCCGTCTGTTTTATACTAGATTTGCATTATCATCGTCCTTAGTCCCACACATTGTCGTTAAACTTATGATGCCATTACTTTTGGCATCCAATTTATGATTTTGACTTGTCTGCTTTATGTGGGTAATGCGTTTATTCACGTTCAAATGGTCGGAATATATACAATTACACGCAATTTAAAATAGCGTAACACTAAAAAAATTAAATATATCTATCGCTATGTAATGATAATAGACCAGGCTGCAATAAAAGACAATCAACTAACCTGGCGTCCGATTTGTTAGATTAGATAAAAAGATCAGAAATTATTACAAATGGTAAAAATATCTTATCTTTTATCTAATAATAATATTAAAAATTAGTATTTTATTAATTATTTCTTTCTTTTTCCAGAACCGAACGAACAGAAGACACGGTTTCTAGCAGCGGCAATCTGACTAATAATGCGGTGCGTCACAAAATTGTAGTCTTAGGAGCCGCAAAGGTTGGCAAGTCCTCCCTCATAACTCAATTTCTATATGGATCATTTTCACCTAAATACAAAAGGACTATAGAAGAGATGCACCACGGAGATTTCAACGTATCAGGCGTCAGACTAACATTGGATATATTAGATACATCCGGGGCATACGAGTTCCCTGCAATGAGAGCCTTGTCCATGCAATCTGCAGACGCCTTTATTCTTGTTTACGATATAACAGATGCCAACAGCTTTGCAGAAGTAAGAGCTTTGAGAGATCAAATCCATGAAACGAAAGACAGTACAGCTGTTCCGATTGTTGTTGTTGGCAATAAAGTGGATTTGGCAGAAACTGGAGCGAGACAGGTAAGCCATTCTTTTTTAAAATACAAAATAGCTAAAGTATTGTTTGTGAAACTGACAATCTTATCTCGATATATTTTTTGCGTCTAGTATTTATTTTATATTCATATGTTCAATGTTTGTGGAGTCTATATTTTCCTCACGATTGTTGATAGGTACTATTATATAGATTAGGTTATGTAGGTCGGTAAAGTGACGGGTGTAGTATGGATCAACGCTTGTCACGTATCTCTTAGCCTCCAGGGATTTGCTCGAACGCTCAAAGAAATCTATCGACTGAAAACAACAGATATTCGAACTTAACTATATAATTTTACGCACCTATAAACTCTTTATATAAAATTTGCGGCCCAGCTTAACACCGAATTTATAAATTGTATTTATCAGTATATTTTCATGGTCATGGAACGAGTGTCAAAAGTTGGTTGTAAATTCTAAATAACAAAATTAAACAGCACAAATACCGATGCTTGGAAACGAAATTTTATTCTCGACCATTCTGTTCCATTCATTGTCAACAGAATTGAATTTCCGAGGTGTCAGTGGTCGCAATATGCTGAATCGAAGATCAGAAAGACCTGGTAGCTGTATCGGAAGTCCACCGGATCTGGCGAAATCGTCTGAATCGTTCGACTTTTTTGTCACACAATAGGCCCTATTATGTTCAATGCCTTCGTTCGGGTTCATTAATTTTTACGGTGCTCTATATCCAAGTTAACTCTGCTGTAAAATAAACGATCGTACTTTGTTATAAATCTTTACAATATCGTGACAACCACTTATCTTCTATATATGTATGTAATTACGTACAAATACGTGTAGGAAGTAAAACGTAAGCAAACATATTGCAATATCCGGGGGGTGTTCCGGCTTCCAGGACCTTACGGTCGCTAGCGAAAGGAGAATAATTAAAACATTAAGCAATCATGTACGACGTTGTAATAACCATTAAACTTATAACACATTTATCAATTAGACATAAATCTCAAATATCTTGAACTACTTAATATTTCTTCAGCGGTCCGTATGTCCTGCACGGACCCTGTCACCGAAGTCCTTCCTGTCTGTCCTAATCTGTCAGTTATATAATTCAAAATACATTCATTCTAAATCAGTGCGGGCTTCTCACCCACCAGTACTATTGTAATTCACAGAGGCGTGACAATATACTCACACCTATACACCCAAAGAGATAGGCAGAAGTGATTCTATTAATTATTATATAATCATCAATAAATTACAAATGCCATTTTGTTTCATCTATAAACATATTTATATCTATCGTCAGATCGGTCAGACTAAGCAATCAGACCAAGTTTTCAGAGGGTAATAGGTTAAAGGTAAAAGGGTAAAGGCGCTTTTTTTTCATTTCCATGAGTTCGATGACTTTAATATACATGTTGTTAATATACATGTATAATGAATACATGTTCTGCGATTTCGGCGGTCTCTCCAGTCCTGAAACCATTTCGCTGGATGGAACAGCGATTCCAGTCTGCTCCGACTTCAAATACCTCGGTTTCCTTCTTCAAAGCGATGACGAAATAGACCGCACTGTACAAATCAATACAGGGTGGATGAAGTGGCGGTAGGTAACAGGAACCATTTGTGATCCCAAGTTTCCTATTAAGTTAAAGGGACAGGTGTATAAGACTATCATCAGACCTGCCGTCCTGTACGGATCTGAAAGTTAGCCTACAAAGAGAATGGATGAGAGACGCCTGCATGTAGCCGAAATGCGAATGTTGAGATGGATGTGTGGTGTGACTAGGATGGACAAGGTGAGAAATGAATATATTAGAGGGACCCTGAAAGTAGCACCAGTGGATGAAAAACTGAGGAGCAATAGGTTATCGTGGTATGGACGTGTGATGCGGAGGGATGAGCAAAATGTAGTGAAAAGAGTTTTATGTGTGGATGTTGACGGGTACAAGAGAAGAGGATAACCAAAGAAAAGATGGATGGACTGTGTGAAAGAAGATATAACTAGAAAGGGAGTAAGCAGTGAAATTATGAACGATAGAGTAGAATGGAAGAATAAAACAAATTGCATCGACCCCAAATAAAATTTACTAAAAAAAATGCAAATAATATGCGAAACTAGTAGTAGACAGAGAGAGTTTATGAGCTTTGATCGGTCATGGTGGCCCCTATTATATGGCGTGAAAATATTTTTTCAGTATATTATTATTCCCCTTAGTCTCCGAGAGATGTTGGGTCCACTTATTTCAAAATTAGGTTACTTAAGGTACACAAAAAATGAACAGGACACCTAGCACGTTTCTCATTAGAAATAGATGTTTGTTGAATATTGTGCACGGCACAGGGCTGCTTTCAGTCAAATGACTGGAGAGAAGGAGAGGAAATCCTCTAATTGGTGGCACTTTCCTGTATTTAGGTAAAACAACTACGATGTTTAACTCACCTGGGTCACAAGTGGTATACCGAAGGTTAAAGTAGCCTCCAGTGTAAAGTGTATTTACGTTATAATTACTTAAATGTATTATTTTTATTTCATCATAAATCTGTAGATGATGAAATTCTGTAATGAACATCAACTCAAATAAATATCAACAGGTATCAAATAAAAATTGTTCGCCTGTTATAAATATCATGAAAAGCTCAGCTTGTTATATGAATTTGATACGATACTTACAGTTAGAATTTTCAGACTCATCAATATTCGTAGAGATTCAAACATACGTGGAAAATTTTACCAAGCAACTATTCAATAAAGTTCTGAGTATGGGTAACTTTAATTGTCCCATATTGCTAAAAACATTTATTAATTAATTTGAAATTTAATCATCTTTGAAAAGTTTGTCAATTTCATTACTATCTAAAGTGTAGGTACAAAGTCAGTCAACCCGTGCTTGACCAACGGGCGCTCTCTAGAGGTAGCCCTAATTCAATCAAAGCTTGAGGACGAGTGGAAACTAATTCATTTAAATTAAAGCACAAGTGAAGTAATCGTCCATAAGATGCATTCTTTGTATTAAATGCAAATAAAGTTTACGTAGATAGTTAGTATTAAAACTAGATGCAAACTTTGAAATCCTTTAAACTTGTATAATAATATAATCACGCCAACTACAACAACAAAGTTGCTTTTTCACGATCATATTTTAAAAAGTTCCAAAGTTGGTGTTCTGTTAGAACAAAGCAAGTTTTTTCGACATATTGTCTTTAGAAAATAATGGTTGTACTCGTGTAACATTATAAAACGTATTTCTTAATCTTGGGAAAGATGAAACGACACGTATTTCTTACATCGAACTTAGGTTAGAGCTGAAAATGTAAATAAAACTACTAAACGTATTATGCTCCCGACACACTAAAATACCGTGAAAAGGAAATTTCATCACAAGCATTAGCTAATTTTATTCTAATTGCTTGCACCACGGCACTTTAGCAGAGGCGGCATTTACATATTGTACCACTACCACACTTGCACTGCGATTCAAATGCAAATAAATTTCAAATCAGTTGGAATTAAATACAGTAGGTAATGCGTGGTACGACCTCTTTCCGGAAATTAATCATTTTCACATTTTCAACAGCGGTCAGTAGGAATGCGGAGGGGAAAACTCTGGGTGACGGACGTGACTTGTGACACGCGCGCAGCTGAAACGTTCTAAATGCATTTTTTAATTTTCGTTTGTCCGTATTTTTACATTGTAGTTTAACTGAATTTTAGCGGTATTTTATTTTTCAATCATTTAATATAGACTTTTCAAATAGTTATTTAAAACTATTGCAGGTAAGTAGATGTTAGATAGGCATGGAGTATAATATTATTTTACAAAGTAATTTTTGTATTTCCACCATTCGCCAGGGGACGGGATGCTTAAAATTTAATGAAATAAGAAAGAGTTGCACATTGTTTCTTTCTTCTTAAAGGAAAAATTGTTAAAAGTTATAGAGATTTATTTAATTCAGAGCTTTATTTAACCTTATTTCTTGTTATTGTGAAGAATTTTGTTTCTAAAATGAGCACTATAATGTACCCAATGTTAATCATAACAAATGTAGGATTCATTGTTAGTTCGTACCGTTAATGTTAACCATATTTATTACTCTGACCCTAACACACAATGTGTGAAAAAGTTGTTTCATGTTCTATGTTATGATAAAAAGTTGGAAGAGTAACACAATGGCCCGAAGCATCCGCTTACTCCACAATATCCGAACAACTACGCTTCGAACAAACTATTAAACCATTATTTTCATTAGAATGAATGAAATGAGTGTCTAATGGAGTACTGTTGTGACTAATTGTTCTTTTATTTTAGTGCAAAAAATACTTCTTTAAAGAAAAATTTAACCAACGAATAAAACAATGTTAAGGAACACAACTTATTCACTACTAATTATAGATCACTTCTTTTTTTTTTTTTTATTTATTTTAATGCACGAAACACATTACAATCGTAAAAACATTAATAATTAATACATTGATTTGATCTAGATCGTAACGTACAGAGTATGCGCAACACAGGAAAATCAATCTATTATCAAACACTATACATAACAATCTCTAATACATTCATGTTTAATATCTAATTATCAAGTCAGGTTTGAACGCCTCAGGCACTCCTAACTGGAATGTGAAGCATCCAAACCGAGACCACTATGAAGAATGTTTTTCACAATAGTAATGAAACTGTTAAAGTTGCGATCATAAATGTCTAATAATTTATTGGCTCGTCGGCCATGTCGTTATATTGGCGGGCCATCCTTGTCAGTGGATTGTAATAGGAGATATTATTTTTGTAAATTTGAAGAGCAAATAGGTTTGTATCATTAGCCCTACGGGCACTGAATTTAATATTAAAACTGATTTGAGAAAGTAACTCTGGTGAATTAATAATATAATGTATGATTTTGTAGAAATAAACCAAATCTAAATATATGCGTCGGGATTCCAACGGTTGTACTTTAAATTTGCAGAGTCTATTTTGGTAATTTAAATCTGAACGACTTTACAATACTAAGTGCTATATTTTCTAAACATTCCCTGTAAGTTTAAACACATGATGGACACATATTTAGTGGATAATTTAAACTTAACTCATAAAACAAAACTGAGCACAATAAATGTCATAGGAACTTGTTTAGGTTAAACTAAAACAGAGAGTCAATTCCACAACTGACCACAACAAAGATATGGTAATTAGCGAGAACTTTACTCTCAAACTTTGTGTGGTTACATAGTTAGTTTACACATAGTGAAAATAAATACTCGTACTGACATACGTATAATTATGTGCCTATAAAGCCACCTCTTTGCAGACACGACAAAGTTTATAAGATTCAAGAAATATTTTTTGTCGACAATTCATTCCGATTCTTCGTTCTTCATTATTCAGATGCCAGAACCTTGTTAGGAATTTGTCAAAACAATAAGGTACCTGTATTTTAATGACTTCGCAAATTATTATTTGCTTCTGAATATCGTTATGAAAGAAAATATCTCGACATAAAACATAAGGACTTTTCGCCATTCCGCATTTTTCTTCTTTTCGATGTCATACTGTAATAGTAGGCAAAAGCCCCGGGAAATATTGACCTAGCTCTACGCCCCTTTCAATACTTGCTGTCTAGCTAAAATACTTTAAAAATATTGAAGATTGATAATGACAAACATTTGCGAATGTCTCATTTTGTGAATTCTTGCATATGAAACAAATGTTGAACATAAATTGCTAATAATGTTTATTTTTACTTTAGTACTTAAAGGTACTTTTACAGATTCTTATACCGAATTACAGCAACAGGTGCCTAAGGGTAGTTATCACGGAGTGTTTCAATTACTCAATGGTATTATCCTAACGGGGAGAAAATTTGTTCCTTTCCAAGAAAATTGAAAATTAGAGGCTTTTATAATATCAATTTATTTTACAGGTAGAATTCCACACAACAGAATCAGTAGTCACAGTTGACTGGGAGAATGGGTTTGTGGAAGCGTCGGCTAAAGACAACATGAACGTGTCTCAGATATTTAAGGAGCTTCTGGTACAGGCAAAGGTTAAGTATAACTTGTCTCCAGCATTGCGACGACGAAGGCGACAGTCACTGCCCACAGGGCCCCAAGGGCCACCTGGCTCGAGCCCTACACCACCACATGTTCCGTCGCCAGCTCAATTGGCCCATCTTCAACAGATCCGCGAGCGACACAGCAACAAACGTAATTCATGTGTCATCTCCTAGATTACCGCGATATTGCGACGATACGAGATTTATCATACGATTTATATTAACTAAGATCACGGGTAACTTTCGAATTTTCTATACGTACAGATATGATATAACTTTCATTCAAGTGGACTTTGTATTAGGTGTTCTGTCATTGTAATTGTCTTTTAAACTCCTTTTTGGCCTCTTCACTAATACAGCACAGTCGGCAGTTTGATTGCATTTTTCTACAAATTCCCAATTATTATTATAGAGCGTCTAGATGAATAAATATAACAACTTTTTACAAAAACTTTTTTTTTCTATATTACGTGCGAAGGTGTCGCCTTTTGTTGCACGTCGTCTGCTCATGTCCCGCTCATTGTTCATATTCCCATTAATTACGTTTATGTTCGGCAATAAACCTTACTTATCCATTAAGATCCATCCATTCCCTAACAAGACATTTCCACTTTATTATGGGTATAACTAGTAAATTAGTGAAAATAACGCCAATGAAGCCGATGTACCTATAGTTTTAAGGTTTTAGTATATCAGAGTGACTATGAAAGACAAGTGATTAGGGTTGAAGTGGCGGCTCTATGTGACTGGTTTATACTGTAGGTTTATAATAATAATTCTAACTATAGTTAAGTTTTAGGAGTGTCGTAGTATCTATTGAGAGAAGCCCGGACTAAGTGTTCCGCGCAATATCAAAATGAGGTGAATGATGATGTATTGGTATTGGATTTGTCTATCTTCTATTTGTCGTTTATTGCAAGAAAAAAGTAAGATAAGTGATCTCGTTACAAACATAACTTCAGAAAAGAATAATATATTAAGTAGGAAAACAGACGCAAATGCAATTACATGTGGTATTGTATTCCTTCTTATAATAATATACGATGTCTATGTATTTCTTACATTCCTTTTACCAAAACCAGTATTAATAAATCTTCGAAGTATGTATTTGATATCTTATTGTATCATTCAAGTGGAACAATATCATAACATAATATAATAACTTTCAACTAATGTCTGAAACAGGTATATCACAGTAGATTTGATAATAATTCATAAATGTACATTAACAAGTTCACCGTAGAGACCTTTTCAGGATATAACATCGGAATTTAGTTTATCTATTTTAGGAGTAACAACCACATTTTGTTTTTAAACGAATTGTCAATGTGTTGTTAGTTATTGCAGACATGCAATTGGTTGAGTTCGCAACATACAGTTCTATAATATTACTGTTTTACCTTAAGTATAGAAGGACTAGGTTTTGAACTCTAACTTTGAACTTTGAACTAATTCAACTCGTCGGTCATTAGTACTTTTACGGTACCTTGTACCGGCACTTGAGTTATTGTCACTGGCTACGAGCTTATTACTTGGCGGCGTCTCATCTCTCATCTCATCTGCGGCATTTTTATACAAAATATGATTTGAAACGAAAAATTGTGAAAAGACAAGATAGAGTCCGCGAAACCGCTAACTGCTGGGATCTTGAGTAGGAGTACTCGAAATCTGAGGTTGGGACGTCCTCTCACTAGATTGACGATGTGGTGAGAAACCCCTAAATTGCGGCATCGAAAGAATCGAGGCGTTGTAAAAATCTACCAGAAAGGTTTACATTCGGTTTTAGTCATAAGATATGTGTATGTTTCTTATATGGTAGTCGATGTCATATCGCTGAGATGATAAATTTGTCATCGGTAGAACTCTAATGTGATCGATCATCTTTTACCTTTGTAAAATATTAGTAGCTTTGTTTTTTCATTTCTCTTTATCATTTCAGCCATAAGATATCTACTGCTGAACATTAAATGTGTATTATTTATAAATTTCAAGACTTATTTTGTACTGATGATCGATATATGTAAACGCAAATATATCACGTTTGGAGAAATCCCAATTGACCATTACTCAACTCTTTTCCAAATAGTTTAAAAATGTTGTGTTAGCAGTCATTGACCTTTAGGTCAATATTGCTAGTAGTTAAGTTCTTTCCACTAAGTAATAATAATGACATGAATGGGGTGTGTCTAAATAATCAATCTATAATAAACTAAGTTGCCAAAAAGAACATTTTAAACAACTCTTCGTTTTAGACCTAATCTCGTTCCAATCCCGTGAGTGTAGTCATTAATTATGTAAGTACCAATTAATTTATTTACTGTAATCAATTAGAGCTATTGTAATGAACTTTATTGTTTAACTCTTAACACTGTATGTAAATTTGTGTTACCATATTCGGTAACTCTTCTTGGTGCCCAGTTTTTTCTAAGATTTATTTTACTTCATATTAAATTATGTAGTATTTCAAATTATATGGATGTGCCTTTTTTAAAAGAATATAGTCTTCTTAGTTCGTAGATATCGTAGATTTTGTTGTATTCAAAAATGTGTAAAAAAATATATTCTTAATATTACCTTCAATTCCTTTTCCAATTGTGTCAGTAGTTTAATGTTTAGTATAATTAGTTTAATTAAAAAAGATAAATAAATATTTATGATTGTATTTGAATGATCGTTGTGATTTTTCAGAAAGAGATTTGTCAGTGTTAGAATGTCAACTTACTGTGAACAGTCTTCGCACATTTAAATATGAAATTTAAGATATGGCGATATACTTCTAAGATTTTTTATGATCTATTGTATACATAATTATATTGATGCTATTCGTAAAATTTAGCACAGAAGGATTTGAGATGTGTAGATTGTGTATAGATGTTAATTTTTCACTCAATTTAATAACTTTCATTTAAATGTTTAATTTAAATATTTATAATATAAATATATGTTTCAAATACAGGTATTTACATTTGTACCGATGTAATAAGAATGTCTCTAAATAAATAACTAACTTCCATAATGTTATTTCAATTACCCAAATTAGTTTTTCGGAAGCAATGCACATTTGTTTCTTATGTAATTTATTCTTATATAATGTATGTCTCTTAAAATATTATTTTCGTAATTGATAGCAGAAAAGGGAACGGTCTAACAAATCTTCAATATATTATCAGTGAAACGAAAAAATACTTAAATTAATTAATTATATTTTTACCCTAAATCATAAACATATATTCTTTCATGGTAGACTACTGTACTCTATTGAATATAAGATATAGTAAGTCTTAGTAAAATACTTTGCTTTAAAAGGTCGTTCGCTTGTACAAAGAAACACCTACATGCAGTGCCAGGAAAGTAATATATTCGTCCGAGAACGTAACGTGGCTACGCCATGCCATTCAGCCGCATGGTTGGCCAGCAAGCTGGCAGATCACTAAGCGGTGTGTCCGCCGAATACGCAGCGGGCGACTCGCGACACTTGTTGCGCAGCGCCTTCGATCGATAACCGCCACCCCTTTGCCCCATTCCCCACCCCGTTTTCACCTAGCAGCCCAGCCCTACACACAGACACTTTTCATTCAATGCTACTCAACACCTCGACTAAACCTCTCACCCTCTGCCGCAAAATCTGAGCGTGGAAAAAAAATATGCCAGATGTGTTCCAATACTTGTTTTGCTGAGTCACTTTTATTGCGAACTGTGACACAATCTTTTACAAATCTTTTATTTTTAACAGTGACATTTTTCGATCACTTTGAGTGGTATTGTCTCTGTTAGAGACAAGCTTCCAGTTATCACTTAGCTTAGGAAGAAATATTGGATTTCATTTGCAAAATTTACACGCAGGTATTTAGCGGAACTTTTTGCATCAACAGGTTAAACACTTCAAGCCACTGCCCAGTGTTATTATACAGGTAAATGTTGTAATTACTTATGGAATTGGGTTGCACGGAATACTAGAGCTGTCTAGGAATACGCCCCACATTAAATTGACAGTTAAACGATTTAGAAACTAATAGAGGATCATGACTCCTCCCGTAGCCTGTAAAAAAATTCATTTATTATTACTATATTTATCATATTATATTTACCGTGTGTTTTTTTTTCGTAGTTTCCAATATTCTCATTTCCTTGATACTGAAACACTGTTAATACCCCATCAATACAAGTAAGGTAAAGGCACCTAGTTCCGAATTGTTCTAAAATAGGCACTTTTTTCCAAGGAATTTAGAAAAACAGTGTTTTCATGCAAGTTACAAGCTCTTTTTAACTGCAAAATACCTTACTCTATTAATAATGTATCTGTTCATGTTTATATGAGGAAAAAAGTGTTTTAAGTTGTGTAATTTTTGAATAATGTATTAATTTTACGCGGACAGCTGACTCAAACGCGAACTTCATACATTTTGGACCTTGTGCACGTCAAAACTACGATTTGCTAAACAGTGTTTTAGTTAATTATTTTGTACTGCGTATATTTTTATAAAGGTTAAAAGGATTATATTTCAAAACTTTAATTTGTGTAATTTTCTTCGTAAATTAACGTGAAAATATGTTTTGGTTGCGGAGGTATACCAGGTAATAGCAATTTCATAGATCTTTTGTTTTTGAATTTTTAAGTTGGTTTTATGATTATGCAGTTCTTGTTGTAGATTTGACTACTTAAATAGTCAACTAATGTTAAAATCTACTTACGAGGTAAATAAAACTTTAGCATCCCATTTACTAATTCTAGCAGATCCAAGATTATCAATTTTTTTTTTTTTTTTTTTAGTTGCTTTATTAACAATTTGTATGGGAAAGCTAAGTACAGAAAATTAGGTTCATAACGAGTTTAGAAACAATTTTCAGTAAGTATTCTGTATTTTTATATAATACTAAACAATCGTTTTGTTTTTAATACTCGGAATTAGGAAACATGATTTAGTATTATATAACAGTAAACGATGTATATAAGTCGAAATAAGGTTCCTGAGTACCTATTCGTGGTATTGACATGACGTGATAAAATACAGAGCCGTCATTATAAGTATACGAAGTAAGACTAACTATACGGAGATTGTTATGCACTTTTGTATGGTTTTAGTTACACAAAGTATCCTATTTGCCCTTTAAAATAACTTTTATAATCCAATATTCTTAGGTATTTAGTTATATACGTTTATGATTAAAAACAATACTTAAAGACTACCACTTTACACAATATCAGTTTTGATTATTTAATTGTTTTCTTATACCTACAATGAAAAATAAATCCGTAAGGTCTGGACCCACAGGAATATTCATATGATTAAAGTTGTATTGTTGTAGGATTGTGAAGCCAAGAAAATGCCTTTTTTTTTCTTTTTTGTTGACACGGTGGAAGATACTACATGAATGTCCTTCGCCTTGAGGAGTCTTGAGGGTCAGGGGTCTGGCGGACTTTTACCGACTAAAAACCACCCCGGTGTTCCACAACTTGCCTATGATCAAGGGAGCGAGAATCGCTATTGCATTCTTATGCCACGAAAATGCCCATATTAATGTATGTACCTAGATATATACTTATCTAAATTTACAACTATACTAAAAACAATAATAATGAAATGAAATTAATAAAATAATTAATAATAAAATTACTTATTATAATGTTACTAAATAAATTGCATATTGTGGTACCTTTAAATAAATCATGTAAGACAAAGACTTAGATTGATTTAAAATAAAATAAAATGTCTGATAAAAATAGCCAGTCTTACAGACAGGTATAGTAAATACTTATTTTGTAATGTCCTTTTAAGTTATGGTGAAAATAACGCGGAATTAGGTGCCTTTACCTTTGTGTAAGTTAAACAAATTCATTTATATTTTTCGTGTTCACAAAATAAATGGCTTTAGAACTGCTACAGTTTTCTTGTTTTTTTTTTATATTCTGGTGGATGGACTTGTCCCTAACTAACCAACCTATTCCCTTAATTAGCATAGTATGAGGTAAAAATTAGTAATGACAAAATACATACGCAAAAAACTAAGTAAATGGTATGATATATAATTTACTTGTATCTGTGAATTAACTTTCTTTTTCTAGAATTCTAAAAACCCTGTATAAACCACTACATGCTATACACATCAACGCATTAATCGTCTCATTAAATATTTAAAATCAGACAAGTCGCATAGTATGGACTTCATATCGGAACACATGTGTTGTTCCAGTTAAATTGCGACAAAGCCGAACGAAGCCTTGCCTGCGATACAATGCCTCCACATTCCAAGTCACTTAACACGCCCGTTCACGCGATATATCGTTCTTCTCTTGCTATCATAATACCTAAGAAATCATATTTAATTTAAAATATTGCAGCTTCAATAAATCCTGCAGTCTGAAATGCTATTGAATACTTGAATAAAACGCGCATCTCCGGCGGGGCTTGTTCCATAAAACTGCATGCATAATAATCAATGCTTTGTGGTTGATGACAATGTTACATTTGCGATCCCTGTTAGCTTTCTACACATTTTTGAATTTAAATATTATATTAACAAATGTTGTTTACTATGGTTTTTGTTATAATATTCTTTAATAGTTTTTTTTTTCATTTTTTTTGAATTTACTAAGTATTTTCAATTTTCAAACCATCAACGCGTAAATACTTTAATAAAAACCGTTAACTAACTACATAGGTAACAAATATTTTATGAATTATTTTTTACATAGGTAAAACCTAATTTATATAATATTTATTAATATAATAAATTTATATGATTTTTGTTAAAAATTTTCTTGCATAGTGTAAATTTCTTAAAGTTCCAAAATTGTTTACAGTAAATAATTTTAAAAGAGCATTAATATGAAAAGAAAACAGAATACAAAGCACGTAATAAATAACAAAGAGTTCTTTTGACGTGTTCAAGTTTGCTATCGACAAAAAGTTTATTATTGAACAGGGCTGTGGTATTTATTTACTCCCTTTTTAATTGAAAAACCCTTGTCAGTGGGTTCCTCGGAAACTTTTCACTTTGTCAAGAACCAGCCGCAACATTAAGCGATGTAAACACTTCCCGAACATTATAATTAACAATGCCTTTGATGTTTTTAATAAAATAAAAATAATCGAATGCACGTAGTAGTGTCCACTAGTTCTGAGAGGATTTTAGAATTTATGTTTTAACTGATTTTAAACTTATGCCATTTTGTACACATATTTAAATCAAAAACAGTGGCATTAATCGTGTCTAGTACTTGAGGTAAGTATCTAAATATTTTTGACCTCTCGACGTTTCACACAACTACATGTTGATGATGACCAAAATTGGTTAAAAAAGATGAACCTGAACGTTAGATGTCGTTATCTTTTCTTAATATAAAATGCAGTCCAATGGAATATGTAGGTTGAGTGGGAATTATGACTATCGGTCTGATGGAGCAGGAATGACTTTGTTGAAAAATGCATCTACTTAGTTGGCAAAAGAGTTCAAATGCAAAACTAAGAACAGAATAACGATTGATCACTCTGAACTTTCCCCATTTCTCAATCAAAATATCTTGATCTAAACAAAATACAAATCTCAATAATCAATACCCTAGGTAAGTTGAGAGCAAAACTAGACGACCTCTTTAGAGCATAGAATTTGTTCTCTTAGTCCTTGAAGAACACTCATTGAATTCAGGTATAACTAAGGTTACTCATAACTTAACTCAAAGAATATTTTCTTAGTAATCTCTGTTGAAATGTGCTTATAAAATACATATGGTTCGTTTATATGATATTTGTATTACCAATATAAAAAAATACTTTTATAACTTTTAAACTGGATAGACTGAATGGGTTGAAAATAACATTTCCAAAACTTTAGTTCATGGTTAAACACCGAACAAACATAACATCTACTAATGCAGTGCCTATTCTTTGTCGAGTTTTAGCTGTAATATCAAAAGTAACGGTTATCAAGTAATTGGAAGGCGAAAGCAACCGACAATTAAACGCAGGCATTCAGAGGTAAACAGACAACCAGCCTACATGCCCTTATTTTTTGTACGCGGTGAAACTCCCTCGGACTGTCACCCTACCGGAGATTTTGGCGGGGTAGTGTGTTGGAATCGAACCGAAAGGTAGCACCTAAAAGAAAACTTAAAAAGTCAATTATTCTAATCAACAGTTCACATGAAATGGCCCCCATCTTTCAACTCGTTATGTATGCGAGATTTCAACAAGAGCTCATAACCTGTTATCTTGGCTTTGCTAATCCTGCCACAAACTGCTGGGTACATAAATGGTTTTAGATATATTCTGCCTATTCTTTAATTTTAAATTTATATTCTTCAAGTATTTGTGTATAAACTATTACGTTGATACTGGCAATTCCGCATTGCTGTACCTTGCACCTATCATATTATACAAGTCAGTCGGTGTTTTTACCTCTTTTGTTGTTACAAGGACAGCTGGACCCATTTTTTGTCCCGTCAGCGGTCTCGATCTCTTAAGCTTAATTTTAAAGCGTTACTTTTTTTACACCGACTTTTATACAACCATTCTATGGGCGTTTTCTAAAGACAAAAAAATCGTTTACAGCTTTTCAGCTCATTCAGTATAATTTAGAAATGCTCTCATATTACTAGACTTTTATAAGTTTATAAAATGCTTTTAGCAACTACTGAAAACTTACAATAAACAAACAATAAAGGCTTTCAAGTACGTGAAAGTGACTTAGTACAAAACCACTTTAACCAGTTCAATTCTGCTAATGCATGGGCTGCATACACATTTCTCACAAGATGATGGTCTTGGTTAATAGTGGACTACTTAACGTATCAACAATACCTAACATTTTCGTATTTAAATGTAAATACACTCGCGTCACTGTTTTTCGTCGCAAGGGAAGAGTCGTGGCGGATTTTAGCCTATAACCTTCGTCAATGAATACTCGAATCCGACTAGTAGTGCCAGATATTAGCGAGTTTAAACCAACAATCAAACAAAAAGCTCTTCATCTTTATTAGATTAAGTATAGATATTACCTTAAAAATATAGAAATAAATAATTTACCAACACCAGTATATAGTTATCCAGCTACCTTCTTCAGATCGCCAGTTCTTCAGGCTGGGGGCATTCTACTTTCCGATCAATCTCAATCAATCATTGTAGTCCACTGCTGGACCATAATAATATAATATATGTATATATATGAGGACAATGTAACATTATTCTAAAATATACGCACATTTCATTTACGCTTATAAGCAATGTAACCATAAACTAAAAAGCATTTTAAAAAGAGTGTCCTTATTCTTGCCCGTTCTTCTCCATAGGATCTACGTATTGGAACAGGTAACTAGCTTCACGACGGACACTAAGTCCGTCGTGAAGCTGACTGACTCCTGCTCCTGACAATTCAAAAATATCTATTATTGGTATAATTGATATAAATGGTTTTGATTTGATTTGAATCATATACATACTTATTAAATATTTAGTCTATTCAATGAATAAATGTAGGTATTAATGGTATTTTATACATGGAACAGTATAGCAAATATTTGCATAAGTCACCGAGAAGGAAATTAGTGTTCGTTGGCTTAATATTTGAACGTCTTACTGTTTGTACACGCCTTTATACTTTCGGGCGGCGCATTCTACAGGCGTGCTGCTTTTATCGTGAAAGATTTATCCAAGAATGTTATTGAATGCGTTCTCATATTTAAACTCAGGTTTTCCAACAATCTTAAGTAAAGGTTTAAAGTAAATATAAATTACTAGCAGCGCCCCGCGGTTTCACCCGCTCAAGTCCCAATCCAGTGGGAATATCGGGACAAACTAGTCTATGCGTTAATCCAAGTCTCCAGCTATCTACATACATATTTTCATCGGAATCGGTTGAGTGGTTTTTGCGTGAAAGAGTAACAAACATCCATCTATCCAAACATTCACATTTATAATTTTAGAGGATTTTAGGATTTTTAGGATTACCTTAAATTGTAATAGTGCCTACTATGCCATTATAAACATTACTGTCACCTCTACGTAGTTATATTTACCGTTACCGTACATAGTTTTACTATTACTGTGACTACTACAGTAGGTAATGTTTATATTGTAATTGCGCTGGTTTCTTTATAGATATATGTGCTCTGCAGCCTCCAGCCGATAAACGGTTTAGCATCACGGATAATGTAACTTTAAGGACGAGGTCTTCGTTCACGTTCAAGCTAGCTAATGATATCAGAGTGTGGATTAGCGATTACAACATAAAGTGTACAAGGTAATTTCGAAGATTAATTTTTAACCTACAAGAAACGGAGCAGGTTCTCAAGTCAACCCGCACCCGTTTTTTTATTGTATGACCACGTATAACTTTTGACAGAGGGTACATGGAATTCGAAAACAAATTAAATCCAAAAGGTATAAAACTAGGTGATGATTGGTTGTGATTCCGCTGCATTTTAGTGGCAATGACCAAACAACATGACGAAAACCTGTAATTGATCTGATGACGGAGACGAAAGACTCAAGGGAACTCCTCGACGGTTTATAGCACTTACCTGATGTTTGGGCTTATTCGTTCGTCTCAATGAGAACGTTATACCTATTAGTAATAATAATAATAATATTATAATAATTCGTTTATTTTCTCTCACAATTGATACACAAAACAGGTGTTAAAGCGGAATACATGGTATTTAGTCTACATTGTGAGAGCTGGTGCCTGTTAAGGGTTTTCACAAACCTGAATTACAAGTCACCAGGCCCCAACCGGCAGTTATATACATTGCACCTACAGTAAAACCAGTCTTAAGTACATGGTCGAGAAACAAATCAGTAACCACAAGTAAAACAAAAGTAAATAAGTAATTATATCAAGAAAAGCAAAGAAAAATAAAAGAATAAGCAGACGAGTGCGTGTTAATTAATTGATATTAAATTATTGTTTGTGTTTATTAAAATACATATCTTAGGGGTACATATATGTTTATATGGTAAAGTGCGGATGAATGAGAGTATAGTCTGTTGTAAATTAGTAAAGTATTGCTGTTTAAATTTTTATAATAAATAAGTAAGAATTTTAAATAAAGAGCATTACTTAATATATTTTAAGCATAATAAATTTAACAAAAAAAATAAACCGATAGAGGAAGAAAAGAACTAAAAACTAAGATGTAGATAAAATGTCATTGACTGAAAGCGAAAAATAATAAAAAAGAAACTTGTTAGCCTAATTAAACTCCTACACTATTGGACCTACTCGTAAATACCTAAATAATTTTGAGCCTGCGCTAAACATAAATTCCTTTCTTCTTTCGCCGGTTTAATTGTTATTTAATTTTTATTATTACTCACCTGGTTTTTGATTTGTTCTCATTCCCTGTTAACTTATATTTGTCACATAAGTTTAGCCATAACTATTAAAACAGACGCCCCCAATTATATCTGTCATTACAAAATTTATCATTCTTTTTTTTTACTGATAGCCTAGCAAGCATATCATATTAGGGTACTATTAGGGGAAGTGTTCTGTTGCCGATCTGTTATATTTTGTACTTGTTTGAGACAGCTTCATTCTAGAAATTACTACACTATTTATGTATTCTAATAATGTTCTTAAGTAGACTTTTGATGATAAATATCTAGTAGAGTAAAGTACTTAGTTGAAAATTAAAAATAAATAAATAATCCAAAGTTTTTGTAAGTTTTTCTTATATTAATAATAATAAAGCTTTATTTATTCCGAAAAAAGTTTACATTACATATGTGTGTTAGTAGTGCTATGTAGTTCTTTTATTTTTAATCAAAACTTTATTTCGGACCCCTTTCGGGTAAAAGCCTCCTCCATTTTTCTCCATCTATCTCTGTCCTGGCCTATCTCCATCCATTCGTTTCCCGCGATCTCCACTATATCTTCAGCCCATCGTTTCTTTGATCTTCCGACGTGTCTTTTCCCTAGCGGTCCCTTCCACTTTGTCGCTTGCAGCGTCCATCTTTTGTCCTTTACTCTACAGATATGTCCAGCCCATTGCCATTTTTGCTTCAAAGCGTATTCCAGAGCATCTGTTAATTTGGTTTTCTTCCTAATATTTTCGCTTCTAATTTTTTTAATTTTCTTTATTTTTAAGATGCTTCTTTCCATAGCTCGTTGTGTAGTTATTAGTTTGTTTTTTATTTTATTTGTATAGACCCACGTTTGACTGCTGTATGTTAGGCTTGGCAATATGCACGTATCTATTATCATCATTATATCATAGTTTTTCTTATATGATGCTGTTATTAATATTGAAACTGCAAAGGTTATTTTTGTTCTTATCCCTCTAAGGGGCTGCGAGCAACATAAGATGCATTCATTAAGGAAAAATAAACCTGGCGGAAATGAGAATCTCAAGTAATAATATCAAGGTTCTTTCTGGCATCTAAAGCAGCTTAACCAAGAAAGTAACTTGAGAGATTGATCTATGCCCAGTATTTCTTAACGTTTTATAACATTAGTTACTTCCTCCTGCTTCACAAACGATTTATTAATATACTTCACCCAGATAATTCCCCTTCAATTATTCATTTAAGTAAATAAGACTTAAATTGGTTGAATGATATATCCAAAGAGAATGTTAATAAAATAGTAATTTGCATTATTTCAGCAAATGAAACACGTTTGTTGCAAAATAAAAAGCAATTAAATGGAAATGAAAGAACTTAATTGCCTTCAAGACAAACACGCCAGTAGAAAATATTTAATAAAACTTAAACGTTTTTCATTGCTGTTTTGCATTTAAGATTAATTGAAAGAGAAATAATAATTAGAATTTGTATCATTGTTACGAAGAGAATCCTTTGAGGGTAAGCCTAACGACCGGCTTAGCGAAATGTGCTACATATAAAAGCTAATTATTATGTTTAATAAATTTGTTATTAAACCTCATAAAACTAATTGTTAAAGCAATGGCACGTCCAATTCGAATTGGAGAGGCAACCGGATGGCGAGAGGTAATTTACCTATCTATATGTATAAGTATTTGTCTATATCTCGAATAGTACCTCCGCCATCAACTACTGTTTTTATTAAATACTAGCAGCGCTCCGCGGTTTCACCCACGTAAGTCCCGATCCCGTGGGAATATCGGGATAAAAAGTAACCTATGCGTTAATCCAGGTCTCTAGCTATCTACATACCAAGTTTCATCGCAATCGGTTCAGTGGTTTTGCGTGAAAGAGTAACAAACAAACATCCATCCATACATCCATCCATCCATCCATCCAAACTTTCACATTTATAATATTAGTAGGATTTTTGTTATTATCTCCATCCAAAGGTTGTCTGGCTGAGATCGCTTTTAACGATAAGACCGCCATTCTACTCAGATTTGTAATATGATTAATTATTTCAACTGTACTTTATTAATGGTGTATAATAAAGAATATTCTATCTATCTATGTGATACTAAACCCAGTCGTGATACTATCGAGCTATGAGAGTAACAACGCTTCTGATTTTTTGTGAATGGTGATGCTCTCCCCAACTGAAGATGTTAAGAAGCAAAAGCGGCCTTAGGTCGCTTCATTATTTAGCCGTGTATCATTCTTGCAATGTTGCGACGAGGTCGGCCTACTCCCTAATTCTGAAATACAAAATCCGCAACAGAAAGTTTTAAGGGCTTCGAGAAAAAAAAACCGCCTACAAGAGCTACCCAATTAAACAGCTGAAGAAGCGCCGAATTCATGTCTGACTCATACTTCTTATATCCTTCGATAAATATTCGATAGATTATACAACATACTTATTTATCGAATAAAACGCATTTAGATTTAGTAGCTGAAAAATTATTATAAAAGCTAACCATTTTTAAAGCTCTGACCTGAATACGTTTATACAATTAAATGGAAGAAAGACATGTTAGAAACTCATTTCTAAGTTTGATGAGGCTCGTCTAAATATTAAATAGAAGAGTCGATCGAAAGTTGTAACGATCACTGAAATAACGAAACTTTATTGAATAAAACGATCTTGTCATCTGCCATTCGAGAGATTAGGGATCGTTTTATAACAATTTGATGTAAATTATATTAGATTTTCAGTCAGTGGAATGTTTTGACATCATTCTTACGTACTTGAAAATCTTTCTAACCTTAATTCATCTAGATTCCAATCTCACCCGTATGGCTTCAAAGCTTTGAAATTAATTTACTTTTTCATTAGATTTAAAAGATAATTTTGTACATGTATTCGATTGATTTATTTAGCCAGTCATGTTCATAATAAGGATAAGAATGATTAGACTCTTACTGAATGTGTTTCTTAATGCTTCTTTGAAAATTAATGGGATTTTTTTAATCCCGACGGTTGTTGTTGTTGTAAAAATGTTAATCGCTTTTTTACGCTTTTGTATTTATAATTGTGGGACAGCATAACCATATTGATTGTCAAAGATCCTGATTGAAAATTAAACTGATCGCCTTACGATGCGGACAGCGTTTCCTCTTCTGAAAGTAATTGATTGGTGTTCGGTAGTCATTCATTGCGGAAAAAGTACTTCGACGGCTTCTTATGGAAGCTGGATTAGAGTCCTGCTGTGTCGATATTGTACTTGGAGTGAATTATTGTGTATTAATATATTTCTATATATTAATACGTGAAAAGTGTTCTTTGTTACGTAAAGTTTATAACATAATGAATGTTATCACCTATGTAAAACAAATGAATAAATGAATAATCATTTATTCATTTGATAAGATTATGGCTAGGAAATGTCAGCTAAGAATGGATGCTTAGCTAAGAACGGCTAAATTGTTTTTGTCACTGCGTTTACTTTTTACTAATACTTTTTCAGTATTTAATAGGTATATGTTTCCATATCTAATTGTGGACCAATTCACAAAATTACAAAACTCTGCAAGTTGGCTGTCAATTTACGAAGGCATTAAAATTCCAAAATGCGATTTCTTCGAAAACATGTTCCAAAGTAATAAGTTTTATGTTAGTAAGTATTTTAAGCGTGCAAAGTCACGGGTAACAGCAATTGAATTACATATCTATGCACTCCTCGTCAATTTGAAATTAATTATATTGTATAACGTAATCTAACCGAATCAATAAATAATAAATTTTTCGCCGGGTCGAGCTCTGCTAAGCCACATGTATAACAATAGATCAATGAAAACTGGTTACGCCTGTCAAATCCCTTTACAAAGCTTAATTGTCTTCTTAAACAGTAAATTAATTTAGCTAACGCGATTAAATTTACTCAACCACATAGTTTATTTAGCAAACGTTACACCCTTATATTTGCCGAACCGAACTTGCGATGTTCAGGGTTTACATCACTATATTGTTTGGTAAAATTTTGTTTTACATAGGTGTGTAATTTCTAAACGCAAAGACAGATAATTTTAGGAATGTTATTTTCTCACTTTATTTTTTCGCGTGGATGACTGAAAATTTGTTAAGACATTCACCGAATATGCTAAACGAACCTTGTCTCGCCTATACCTGTAAGCCTCGAAGCAAATAATAATGACGTTGTAGCTCACATTTTAACAAAGCATCTTCCAAGTTTGATTATTTAAAAGTCGGTATCGAAAGTTACTTTTCTAAATAAGTAATACAACAATTAAATATACTTTAAAATTAATTAAAAAACTGTTTACATTTAGATAGAGTACAAAACATCGCACTCGTAAAGAGGTGCGTTGTTCCATTCTAGAATAAATTACACCGTAGGTATAAATACCGGTTGGTAAGTGTGCAGTGAACGTTTTTGCCTGGCATGCAGTTGCTGCTGCTGATTTAATTATTCTTCATCATCTTGGAAAAGGGTATCTAGTACTGATGCTGTTTTTTTGCATTTTAAACTGTTTAAATCCGACATACAAAATTTTGAATAAAGGCGTCACTACGTCACGGCAATATTTGGGAGTTGTGTTGTAAAAAAACACTTGTCAACGAATCGAACTCATGAATGCACGTGAAATTAAAATAATACTATTTAAACTTGGGAATTTTTTACGAAGAAATCTATATAATTTAAAAAATGGCCCTTCATTTGAGGGGCTCCCATTCTCCCATGTAAAAGCTTTTTACTGTAGTGATTTAAAATTTTATTATTTAAGCTTTTAAGTAATTAAAGTTATTGGGATGGGTGTTAACGTGAAGTTGTGTTAAAATGTGTGTTGCAAAACGGATCTCAATAGGGTTTAAAATCGGATTAGTTAATTGCTTTTAAATATTTTTTGTTACTATTCGGCTTATGTGCCTCTACATATTTATTACATATATTTATGTACATAAGAAGTACATAGATTTTTAAGACTCGCTAATCGGCAATAATATGTGTCTCTTACTTAAGACACGATAAAGGAATCCTCAATACTTTTTTTTCTTTCGGATTAAGCCTATTACAGCTTAATATGGTAGGTATTTGTTTCTGTCGCAAAACTGACATGACATTTTCCAACTGAAAGTACCTAACCTAACATTAAAATATTACGGTACACCTACGTCCAGGAACGTCTTACGTTTCTAACAAAAGCTTTTACTCGCTACAAACTTTTTCAATTTTACGAAGTTAAATTCGGCATTAGTTTTTATTGTGGGAGGTGAGCGTTTTTTAATGATATCTGGACGTGACGTGAAACGCACTTCTTCATCCCCCCACTTCACCTGCAGCACCGACTTCGATATTCAATTGCACTTAGAAATTCATCTTAGCCACGAAGTGAATTTGCTGAGGGGTGACCTTTAGCGACGGAATGCCAGATGTATATAAATTAGACACAGTATCTTTTAATGGCGTTATTATGACGACTTTAACGGTTTTGAAGGATTAAGTAATTAACAAAAAAAATGGTTTTAGTCGTATATAGAGTGAAGAGCTTACTTTTGTAATGATTTTTGGGATTTTGCTCAAAATAAAATCGACAAAATCATAAAATATCATATTGAGCATCTTTTAACCTTTATTAAAAAATGTGGGATTACTACCGCCCTTAAACCACATTGGCAGACCCAACTGATCGCCGCATAGAGCCACAACCTACAACGCCGGGGACCAAGCGCTAGGTGATCTCCTCACTAACTGCCGCTACATCGAGTGTTGTAGGTTCAATCCCCACATGAGGCCAATATTTGTGTGACTAGTCTGTGTGTCTTTTTTTGCAAAGTACACCCATACTAAGGATTCGAAAGTCACATTACTTTATGTCAAGTTATGCGTGAAGATCCAACCTACAACACTAGTCTTGGCACTGTGAGGATCCAACCTACAACACTAGACTTGGCACTACATTGAGTGAAAACCTGGGCCAGTCAATGTATGTGTAATTGTTGAATATTTTAAAAGTGATTCCATTTACTGCTAGTACAAGATGTTAACAATTTCTACATACAAATTACTCGCTCGAAATACTATAAATTAAAGACTTTATCATCATTCTTAACTTACTTGTACCCCGTTGGGAAATTCATAGTTTCTGTGCCACTGTCTTATCTATTTACTACTTATGTAAACATAGTAGGGCAATACTTGTTGGCGTGTAATAAGATTTCAGTACGTCGTAACAAAACAAAATGTTCTCATCCTTTCTTAACATTGTTCATGTAAGTGAACTTTGACATTTTTGATTTTAGGAATCTTCATTCATATGAGAGTTCGTATTGTATTCAGTAAATTGAGGATTGTACATATATTTGTATTCCTTTAGAGAATACTTGATAAATTTTAAAATCACTTCCTAACAATGATAAATTTGTCTGTACGGTTAGCGCATTGGCTAAAGTAGTTAATTGATTTTTGACCCGCTAGATCAGCTGAATACCCCTATGAGTCACGTCCGGATGGTACCCAGAGGGTTTCAAATACAAAATGGGATCATGCCCTACCGCGTGAATTGTTTTAAACAAAAGAGAACATCGTTTTATAGATAACTCCTTATAAAATATTAAGATTGCGCCTTCCGTTTCTATCCTTTTTCTAAAGGACCTTACAGAAAAATAAACAGGTGTTACACTTGCCCCTTACGCCATGATTGGCAGCTTCATGTTGAGCAGGCAAAAGTTAATATATAGGTACACATTAAATTTTATCATAAAAAGGTAAAAGAGGTGACTACCTCAATTAGCCCTATTACCCTTCTCTCTTCCATAGACGAAATTGTAGAAAACTATGCGTGTCAACAACTCCATAATTTCTACCGCAAACACACTATTATAATATATATCCTAAACAATTTGGATCTCAAGCAGGAAAGAGCACAACTCAATTCTTGCAAAACTTTGTTGACGAGGTCAATGAACATCTTAACGAGAAAAAAAATTGTGCTGGCTCTCTTCATAGACTTTTACCGCGCGTTTGACACCCTTAAACATAAACAACTTACAGAAAAACTAAATAATTGTGGAGTTCGTGGACCACTTCTAAAATGGTGTGAAAACTACCGAAACAATCGCACCTACACCTTAAAGATAAATAACACTTTTAGTGATCTCATAGCATCTACTGAGGGCACGGCCCAAGGCTCGGTACTGGGTCCATTACATTTTTGTCAATTCGTTATTGTTATTGACAATCAAACGTATTTTGTTATTTCCATTGGAATATTCAAATAGAACATGTCTGCTACAAATTGTGGCAATTCCTGGCCAATATGATAACAATAAAAAATCGGTTTCCCTATAAAGTTAAATTAATGTTATACAATTCATTAGCACAATTTTACATCAATATGGTCTTAGTTCCTACTACTATCCAATGAAATATATAACCTCCAAGTAATAATCCTTAAAAATAAAGTTCCCAAAAATATTCTAAACCTGTACACCGATGACCATAGTGGTCTTTTCAAACACTGCAAAATATTACCTGTTCAAACACAAGTAAAATATGTACTACTAAAAAAATATTTCTCACGGCTTATGCACGGCACTTAAAGAAGAAATAGAACATCCTTTGTACACGCGTGCGATCACCCGAAACCAGATAAGCACATAGCGCGATAACAATACGTATATTTATTTATTAATCCTCGATTAATAAATAAACAACCCACGTACCTACGTGACAACCTCAAACCGAATAATATTAAAAATAAACTCAAGACTTATTTTCTAAATCAACTACACAACCACAAATAAATATATTTTCCTAAAATGATTTAACTTCCCACTGGAAGCGCTCGGCGCGGACTGCTTACTCGAAGCTTGTGTCGAGGATTATAATGCGAGATTTAGGTTGTTTTAAAACATTTTTATTGATATTTTTTTGCATTTCTTTTTCAGTAAATGATGAATGATTTTGAACTGAAGTTTATTTCTGTTGTTTTAATTTTATGAACGATAATTCCACGTAACCGTAATTTTCTATAAAATTTGACTAAGTTAAACATATTTTTTTGCTCAATTTTTTTATACAAAAGTTATAAAAATTGTTACATACATTTTATCGACGACTTTTACAGCAATACATTATAATTTTGTACTTCAAAACAGTTCGTAAGTTCGTGTTCGTTCGTGGCTCATACATGAGATCTAAATTGAAACGATATTTTATGTTGTGCATTAAAACTTACAGAAATATAGTATGTTAACTGTAAAATCACGTAAATCAGTGAAATTGACAAAATTTCGTATACGGCCTCTTAACTTCTGTTGTATAAAATATCGAAATGTAGCAGTAAACACTTTTTGTATGGACTGCTTATCTCGACGTGAACTAACGGTACTTAGCAATAAGCAATATGCATCTTTGTTAAAAATATTTATAATCAGCCAAGTATGTCATCCATAAAGTTTAAGGAAAAGAAATAGTGATCGGTAATTACTCTATGGAATGTATTATGAACAAATGGTTTTTGTGACTTAAGTTATTAAAGTTTCTAAAAACCACAAAATAATGCTCATTCAAAAAGTTCATTCCTTTTTGAGCATTATTTTGTGTTTTGGCTTTTAAAATATTTTTTAAGTAAACGAAAATGCTTTGATGCATGCCTTTTTATCTTACCCAATGTTAAATGATTACACAATTTAAGTAACCCATAGCACATCTATTAATTTGTGATTACAATATAATCAGACTGTAGATATCCAGGAACGATTCCGTCAATAAATTTTACTCTACAAACGCACCTATACTTAGTATAACATTTAAGAAAAACTAAAGTACAGTGAAGTGCGTGCTTAAAACTTATGTTTATTTCTTAGGTTGAGAAGATCCATAGAACTACATATTTATAAAGATGGTGTCTATAAAGTGTAAATTCTTAAGCTTCTTCGAAAAAATATATTATTATGGAAAAATTTGAAGATTTTTGAGGACTGAGGATGGGCAGGAAAAATAGACGTTCCTGAAACATTCAAGATGAAAGTGAAGGAGGGGTCGGCAATTAATTTGATGTAGTGTCGATTAAAATGTTTCTATCAATGTCCAGAAAAGTATTTTAGGTAAATTCTATAGAATTCTTTGCCGGATGGTGTTGTAGACGTCAGAGTTTTTACTTTCTAAGAGAACTTATCTATATAGTATTGGTTCAGGAAAAAATGTTGTGTCCTTTTTCCTCCTTTCGCGGGTTTTTAAAGCGCTTTAATTTGAAAGATAAATTTTCGTTAGTAATGGCGTATCAATACCAAAAGTGATTGACTAGTAGTGCATATTACAGGTTAACGTAACCATAAATAGTAGTATTAAGTCATTACATCATTTCTTGGTGTTTACTCAATCTAAACTACAATAAGGTCTTCTTTTTGTACAGGGTCCAAGCAGCAGAACTGAACTTTATTAAATCAAATATATTCAAAAACTATTTTAACTTTTTCTTGGCCAAGATAAGATTAGCTGAAGTGGGTTTACTTAGAATTTTTAAAATGCATTTGGTCTAAACTTTGTCCGAAGCATGTCTACGATAAATGCAAACTTCGCTTAAGTTTACATTTTAAGACTCACTAAACTAAAACCTGACTTAATTTCTTCATATGAAATCAACCTTGTCTTGTTCGCAACAAGGTCTATTTGTTACTGGCATCTATTTCTCAGCACCTCTAAGTTTCACTAAAACCTGTCAACGTATACTCAACTTTATTTCCACCCAACGAGAGTCCCCATTTATTCAAATGCCGTATAATTGCCGTTTAAAAACTTGTTCAAAACGAATTAATTATAATAATAATAAAGCCCTTTATTCAGACCAACTTAGTATCTATTTACAAAGTATTAAGAACTAAAAACTATGGATATACAAATACAATTTTTGTAGCTAAACTAATCTTAATCTATTCTAATACTTAATTATTTTTTGTAGGTCTGTTTGCCAATCGGCAAAGGCCTCCTCCAACCTTTTCCATTCCTGTCTATTTTGGGCCACTCTATTCCACGTTTCTCCTGCTACTTGCCTAATGTCATCATCCCATCTTTTCTGTGGTCTGCCTCTTTTCCTTTTCCCTTCTCTAGGGTACCATCGCGTCACAATTATGCTCCATTTCTCTTGGCCTCTTATCATGGTGCCCTGCCCATTGCCATTTGAGTCTTCTGATTTTGGATGTTATGTCTATGACCTTCGTCTTTTTTCTGATGACATGGTTTTTTATTCGGTCCGACCTTTTCACATTCAGCATACTTCTTTCCATTGCATGTTGGCAGGATTCCAGTTTTCTCGTCGTATTTTGTGTTAAAGCCCATGTTTGGCTGCCATACATTAAAACAGGTACACAGGTGTTAACATTTTTTTTCTTTACACTAATGTGAAGAGTTTTGTCTTTCATGACCTCAAACTCTAGTATCTCTTCCAGCCATTTGTTATTCTTCTCTCAACTTCTTTGCGTATAGGATCCTCTTGTGTTATTAGTTATCGCAAAACGAACTAAGATGACGTTATTTTAATCGACACCTACGAAGATGCTTACTAAAAACACAGAGCAAAAGAGATGGCATTCAACGGATAGCGGCTCTCGTTACGTAGTATTAAAGTTTATTTAAGCGTGTCAGACTATAGTCGACGAATAAATCGCTTATTTCGATAGCGACGTATGTTACCTACTTGTTTATATTTGAAATAAGACCTTGTTTCGAAGTAGTAGTAGTATGAAGAAAATTCAGTTAATTATAGTTAAGGGAGTAATACAACAGAATTGACACCATTTGACTGCTAAGATATCGGTTTTCTGCTTAGACAGCAACAGGGACTCTTTAATTTGGAATTGGTAACGTTGCCCGCATCGTAATGGGCTACGTGTTGTTAGAGAATTAGAGACGCGTGTTTAGCAATTTAAGTAGATATTAAATGTGTTAAAATTCTTTACCCTAGTTATAATATTTAAGTTACTTGCTTGATTTATCAAATACGAAGAAAAATGTATTGGAAAAGTCAGTATTGATTTAGATTTGGTAATGGTCTGACATTCGCTCGTTTATCTTGTTATAGAAACAGTGAGTTCGACTACAGTTGAAAAAGGTTTGGGTATAACTCTAAAGAGTACAATTGGGTAAATATATTCAAATTTATCTCTTCCACCAAGAAATAAGGAAAAGAGACAAGAAAAACGAATATCTTAAACGAAAAAACTTTAATTTTGAAATTTATTGAACTAAAAAAACACTTTAATACATATTGATAATATCTCTAACCTTTTAGACATTACCTGCACGTTTAGGGCCTTATACATTCCATACAGTGTGTTGGTTTCACAGGCAAGTTGCTATTTCATAGTAACGAGGATTAGACAGATTACCATCAGTATATACAAATTATGTAGCTCGTATTAATTAATTCTTTACTTTACTAGAATTATATATTGGAGGTATGTTATTAACAATATTATACGGGTAATTGTGATGGCGTCCTGCATTATCCTGGATATATTATTACGGAAACCTGACGACACGTTCACAAACTAACCAGAGGAAGTAGAGCAAGACCTTATGGAGACGCATTTTCCCGGCTGCGAAATTACGCAAATTATGGAGTAGAAGGACGAAAGTACTACTGCAGACGAACAAAATCTTGCAAAAAACCTACAAGTGGTACCCACTAAAAAATTAAGTGGGCTATTTATTTTTCACTTAAAATCAGCGAGACCAGATAAAGTCTTTCCCACCCTATTACAATGGGTAAGAAAGACTCTTCTCATTTTTATTATCAAACCAAATTTAAATTTAAATCAAAACTAAAATTTTGACTACTTCAAATGTACTTTTACACCATAAACGATTTTTTTACTGTAAAACTTAATAATTTAAAGTAAAATTTCGCATACCTATTATAGGCGAATATTTCGGGCTGCTTTCAACAAAAATTTTGTATACCTTGAATCAAATTCTGTAATTTTTATGGATAATAATTTGATTTAGTTAAAATCAAATATACAAAAGTAGGTAACTAAGAAAGGTACCTCTTTACAAGCGTGAAACCAGAAAAACAAAAATGTATGGCATATGATACAGACACTCATGTGGAAAATAATAATATTAAACTTCTATTGTGAATTGAATACAATTAAGATGATATGGGGGCCGGTAAAAGGCCACACTGCAGGGAAATACAAGAGTTTTAAAATGGCAGAAGTTTAATTACTAATAATAATAACTTGACACATCTGACACACGGCTGTCTAATCCCAAACTAGGCAGAACTTGTAGTACGGTAACGAGACTACTGATAAATATACTTATCACTACATATTATAAAACAAAGTCCTCTGTCGCGTCTGTCTTTCTGTCTGTTCGCGATAAACTGAAAAACTACTGAACGGATTTTCATGCGGTTTTCACTAATAAACAGAATGATTCATGAGGAAGGTTTAGGTGTATAATTTGTACCCGTGCGAAGCCGGGGCGGGTTGCTAGTTTATTTCTAAATACATACACAGAGCAAATGATCATGCTCATCACACAAACAAACTTTACTTATTTATTATACATATATATTGATATAGGGTCATTTAGTTTCAAATACGTAAGTCCCGAAATGATTTATTTTTAAAATGATTTACTGTCGCAACAACAAATAGTTATAAGGTATACAATTTGCAAACAGGTTATTAATAAAATAAAACCTAACCGTCAGTGGTTGCTTAGCAACACTTTATTAGTATACATTCCATATCGAATTTGGCTGAAATATTTACTTTCGAACTGTAATATAATTTGGTAATTCGGTGTATTATTTATCGAACTTTAGTAACAAGCGTTCAAACTGAAACTCGTGGTTATAATAACATTCACCCATTAAGTAAAAACTCATTTTAGTATGTTTTGCTGGGAACTGCCTAAAAAGTGACTATGAATATTTTCACAATCCATATACCCTGTTGATGTTTTTTTCATTTTGTTCAGGCGACGCAAGTAGAAGCAAATATAGTACTTTTGGAATATATTTAAAAACCCGGCTGAGTGTTGAGTTGAAAGTTGAGAATAAACTTTTTCACTGTAAGACTAAAATTAAACTGATTAATTATAGCCTTATCTTTAAGACTATGTGTCTTCACAATCCTAAACCTGTAGGTTTGTTTTTTTTTTGTTGAACGGAACTATTTTTTTCATTTCATTGCTCAATTCTTGAGGAACGGTATGGGGTACTTACTTACTATAGGCTATTTAACATAACGCTACGACCCTTAGAAGTGTAACCAGTTAGATAATTATGTACCTACGTAATAATATGTTTCAACAAAGGTACTTCATCAACAATGTGATGTCACCAGTTACACTTATTGCGTTCATGCGCCGCAATCGATACGACACCTGTAACGACTGCGGTTTACCGCTGCCCCCATTTATTTAGTTGTACGTACATTTAAAATGCTAAAAGAATAAGGTTAAATTAGTATCGGAGTTCATGACTTAGAGTGTAGAAACTTGGACCAGCCGAGTTTGTGCTCGAGAAAATAAAGAACAGTTGTCCTAAAAACTTTCTCAGGATATGTTTTATTAAAAAACGATTTGGGTAATCAAGCGCAGGGTACGCCAAATTCGTTGTGGTAAGACTCGTTATGGAGTATTTGACAGAAGAAGTGCAGCAGGTACTCACCAGACAGAATTGCTCCGTTTATATAGTGGGAGAACCATGCTTAAGCACGTATGGGCCGGCTCGACTGGAATGATACCACGGCCTCACATCTTCTCCTTCTTCCGCTCTTCCCCCCTCTCCTCCCCTCTTCTTCTACTCCCACCTTAAAGGCCGGCAACGCACTTGTGACTCTTGAGTTGCAGGTGCCCATGGGCGGCGGTAGTCATTTACCATCAGGTGACCCGTCTGCTCGTTTGCCACCTATACCATAAAAAAAGAATTACCTGTATATAGGCATGCTAGTAATATGTAGTGTCGCGAAGGGTAATTTGTCCCCTGATCTACGGGATAGAGAGAACCATACGATTGTGTTTTGCACTTCGATATCCATTACGGGATCAATGTCCATTATCTTGCAATATCAACATTATTTTCGTTGCCAAGCACCAAGCACGAGTTATCGCCACATAAAAACACTTATTTTATTTTATTAAAAATAGGGGCAAACTATAATAGATGATAAAACAGTTCACTAATTAATCAAAATAAGTTAATAGACATTATTATGACTAATTGTACGGGTAGTGCTACGCTATTAGTCTGTTGACAATAGCGCGGTGTTAGGCATACATTATAAGTTGATAACAATCACTTGAGTGCTGATTGAGGTACGAACAACATATCAGTTATTGTGATTGTTACTGTGTGTTGAGCGTGACTGTTACTAACGCATGCCTTCATACATAGCCATGTAGCAAACAAATTAGGAACGTTTGATTGCAAATTATTCAGTATATTGTTTCATAATGCTTAAAGGTGTAACCAGGTTGTGTCTAATAAACAGTATTATGTCCTGTAAATGTGTAAATATAGCCGATGACATGTTTTGCAACGTCCTAATATTGTATCGCATGCAATAAACACTGAAATTAGTTTAATATATCAAAACTAGATAGTTTTGCAGACCGTCCAATGTAAGAGCCAGAACACGTAAGATTATATTGACATTAAAAATTTTAAATTTTATTTACTTCGGTATTGTCTTCGGTTCGAGATACCGAGAGCATTCGGTATCTCGAACATTGTCCGAGATACTGAATGCTCTCGGTTTGTAAGAAATGTACAATGTATTTTATTATATACCGCACAATATTTTTATTTTCTTTGTCCTGATAGCCAATTCATTTAAACTAGTAGTTTTTTTTTGTATTACTATGACTTTTTTAATGCTTGGAAACTACGTCTTGGTGACCACTAAACTTCAGTGAAGTGATTATGTCAGAATGGAACCGTCTAAAACGAGACGATGTTCCGATGTTCTACAACCGAGAGCTCAGGTATAACCTTGAAAGCAACTGAACCCCCAGCGGAGTTATTATGAAATGGACGTAAAAACAACTGTTATAATTACACAATCTATATCAATAATTTGGTCAAGGGGTACGGTAGACTCGATTGAAACCTTACCTGAATAATAAAACATAAAAAATAATGATTTCGAGTCGACAACTCGATTGTCGAGTATTTTGTTAAACTCTAATGGTGCAAATGGCAGTCGACATATTGGCCACTCGGATGCCATCTTGAGTTCGTTAAGGCCGATTCACACGTTTTAGTGAAGTTACAGTTCCGTCTGGTCCGGCACAGTACCGCCATATTTTCTATGAACGCATCCCTGTCAGTCAGTGTCAGTGATGACACAGTGTTCTCAGTGTGTAAATGAGCCTTTATTGATTGAGCTGTCAGATTCTTAATAAGTACCTTTGCCAACTTCTCGGATGAGTGATCTATCAAACTAAAGAACTTTTATGTTTTTTTTTCTTGTTTTAAATATCTACCTACCTTTTGTAAAAGATTGTGGATTATGATTTACATTTCACCCGAGCGAAGCCGGGTTTTCATCTAGTTAATAATAATGTTGTTATCAGTTGCTAAATGATGAATGTAAATTAATGAATGTTGAATGATGATTGATGAATGATTGTAAATTTTATATTTTTCTCACATATTTTAGTTTATTATACTATACTAGCGGTCCGGTACGTGCTTCGCTACGTATAAATGTGATAAATGAAGAACCGCTCGACCGATTTTGTGCAAACTTCACATAAACCATCTACTAAATAGTCCGAACAAAACCTAAACATTTGGTTTGGATAGGTGAGCCCGTTCTTGAGTTATAAAATTACAACGAAAAGAGGCATTGATTTTTATATATATTGATGTGTTAATGAAAGGTAATAAAGTAAGAACAGATCGGTTTGGTGCGCTATAAACACTCACTTGTAATTCTATAATCGTCCTTATCCCGGATCCAGGACGTGAACTACTGAACAAAGGCTTTTAGTGCCATAATTTTATGTTTTATTCGAGTTCCTATAACAGTAAGTCTGTAATAAACAAAGATATCTTAAGCAATAAGTTATTCCATTGTCTTAAAAAACCGGACTAGTGGGAAATTCTCGAAGATTTTTGCCCGTCTTTTCCGAAAGACAAACTTAATTTTGTAGTTCTAAAAATATTCTACTATGCATTATTTATATGATCCTATAAGAGTTCTTTTTTTTTCTTTCGAAGAAAGGAACCCTAAAAATTGTTTTTGTGATTACAAACTTATAATTTGCGGTTGTAAAGTTGACTTTCGCGTAAATCAATGTATGGGAGAGTATTTTTTGAACTGCTAAATTAAGTTTGTCTTTCGGAAAAGATGGGCATAAATCTTCGGGAATTGATTCCCGAGATGGAAGTACTTTCTATAAACAAATTTGTTTGTTTTCGGAACCCTCGGTGCGTGAGTCAGACTCACACTTGTCCGGTTTTTTTTATGTGGTAAAACAACAAATTAACGACTTTCGGATTTTTCCTTTACTTGTGTTGTCAGCCCTGGCTACTTACCATATTTCATGATTCTAGGTCAATGAGAAGTACCCTATAGGTTTTGATTTCCCTGCGAAATGTTCAAATTTGGTCAAATTTATGGCTTAAATGGCCATTTCTTATGACTGCGTTGACTTTTTTTTGTTTTTAAATATTAATAACTTTATTTCCTGAACACAGGTATACATTACAACATTTATTGTTGGAGACTCCTTTTAAGCATATAGAATGCCTGTGCCAGGAGCCTCCGCTCTTCCGTACCTACCTTACAATACCTATGAATTATATAACTTGTATGTATAACTTAGAAGCTTGATTTTTTTACAGCGTCTAGGAATCGCTGATATAAGCATTTTTACATGTGTTTTACACTTACTGACACTTGTACCGTCGACGGTATGCTAAATTGGTAGGTTTATAAAACGCGACCTCGAGCGAGTGATGTAGATCTTACATAAGTATTTTTGGTATTAATTTCAACGTGATGCGTCTACGGGTTCCTGAGAATAAGCGTCTTGACAGACAGACAGACAGACAGACGGACAAGAAATTGATCCTATAAGGATCCTTTTTGAGGAACGGAACCCTAAAGAGAGAAAGTAAATATGAGTAAGAAAAAAAACATACGTTTTCACATAATTCTTAGGAAAATTAATAGATTTCATTGAATAGTCAATAGATTTCCTTTAATCTGATGCTTTTGATGGGAACATACAGAGTAATTCAAGTCAATATTTGTTACGGAATAATTAGCTAAATCTACGTCGTGGTTTACATCAGCTAGTGTACATCATCAATGCCATTTTAATAGATAGACAGACGACGTGATTTTACCTACCAAGTAATTATTTTAAAAAATATCAATAACCTTACAGACTAAATAGCAATATCAATTTAATATTATTTGTAAATATTAAATACTAACTGCTATAAATCAGATAAATATTGATTAATTTAATAGAAATATACAGCGTGTATGTTTGAGCTACGCGAAAATCTTACAATAACCTCTTTCTGTTTATACTTAACACAATACAAAAGTCAGTTCATTATAAAAATGCAAGATCAATGATTTACAGTCATTAGTTTCATTTGGCGCTACGCAATGTACATGCAACATGCGTAGGTAAAGTATTCTTTTTGTGCGGTACGGTGAATGACCTTAAACGTTCGGCGCCGTCAAGACCAGCTGATTTTTTTTTTTATGTAATAGGAGGCAAACGAGCAGATGGGTCACCTGATGGTAAATGACTACCGCCGCCCATGTGCGTTGCCGGCCTTTAAGGTAGTAGGGGAGTAGAGGAAGGGGGGAAGAGGGGCGAAGGGGCGGAGGAGGGGGCAGAGAAGGGTTAGGGCCTCCGGTAACCTCACTCACTTGGCAAAAAGCAATCCAAACATTGCTTCACTGCCGGTTTTCTGTGATGCCGTGGTATTCTACTCCGGTCGAGCCGGCCCATACGTGCCGAAGCATGGCTCTCCCACTTTACAAATGATTGCATAAAATATTTAAATGTTGTTTGATTGATCACTATTTATCAGAATCATGGTCTGAATACACTATTTCAGGATTGGGTACGGTGTCACTTACACCCTGTATATAATTTCTTAACAAGTAAATCAAGGCAGCATCGAAAGTAGCTCTACGTGTTCCAATTTACAAAGTCACTTAAAAGTAAAATATAAAAGGATTATGCTGAACACACCTTAGAGAACTTTAACCTCAGGGTTCAAAAATTGCTTAAATAGGTACTGTTTCTCTAAACTAAACGTATTTTGGAGTACAATATGTTAATGTTTTTTTATGTTTATGTATTCAACGTTTTCGATGTTGACCTTATACTGTGACTATACCTACCTATGTTGGTGCAGACTATTTGACTTCAGGTGCTACATATTATCTACATTGGTACATAATAATATAGCATATGTATAGTAGTCAATAGCTATTTGTATACAAAGTAAATTTTAATTAGGCACTTATAGGTTTTAAGTATGGTTACTAAAAATACTATGAGTAAAAAGCATTGAACTCGTAGCCATCACGCTAATAATGCATATATAGATCCACTAGAAGGCGCTAATCTAAACATTGAGTTCTATCATCATCAGCCTTTCATTATCCACTGCTGAACGTAGGCCTCTCCTAATGAACGCCACTGAGCTCGATCGTCAGTTCTCCTCATCCAGTTTTTCCCCGCCGTTTTGCGCAGATCGTCCCTCCACCTGGCCGCAGCACTCCACTCCAGAACTCGTCTACCCCAGCGGATATCGGTTCTGCGGGCAATGTAGCCAGCCCACTGCCACGTCAGCTTGCTAATTCTTTGAGCTATGTCGGTTACCTTGGTTCTGTCAGGTCCTTATTAATTAATGTCACCAACCTGCAAACGTGACGTTTTAAGTTCGTCGTTTCGTTTAAGTTTTCACTTCATATTTTTTATATATTTATAGTCACAACAAAACGTGGCTGCCTTACGTTTAATTAAAAAAAGAATACAAGAATTGGCAGAAAAACCTCAGATCAGTTTGATTAAAAGTATTCATTGAATTTAAATTCAGACTGTTTATAGTAAAAGTCATTATCGTCAACGACATGGCCTATATAAATTCTCTTAAATTACCCGAACCCTATTTAAATATGTATATCAAGTCACCAGCTCCAATACAGCTGTTTTACTTTATTGTTGAAATGGTGGAAATTCTTATGAAAGTGCTAGTTTCTAACTATGTCTTGCAATTACGGGACCTCTTTGGTAAAAGATAAAAGGCACAAGGATTAAGTAGATTGATCCTTTTGGCTTTACGCTTGAACAGGACACAATAATCCTAAACTAATACCACAGCTCTACAGTAATGAGGGATTTGTCTTCTTCAAAAATGATGGCACTGGTATCCGTTATTTGTTACACTTCAGAGTAAAGATAAAGAATTGTGGTGAAATATTATTCTGAAGGCTGATTGAGCTATCTACAGTTATATTCAAAATCGTGAAGAACAAAACAAACGATTGTCCTTAAACGGATGGAAAAACATTGCGTAAAATCAATAAAAAAAAGTGGTCTATTGTCATAAAAACTTAGTGGAAGGTCCATGAGAAATGTGGAAATGAATAATTAGTTCATTATAAGCTTTTATTATTTTTTCAGTTTCACTTGTCCCGTTGTCTGTCTGTAATCAAATCTTGCAAGTTAAATTTGACACACTTTCCGTTTTCCGATTGAGCTGAAATATTGCACGCATATGTATATCGCGTGACAATGCAATATTATGATGACATGGAGCTGATCTGATGATGGAGCTGGAAGTTGGCCATAGGGTCTCCGTAATAAAACGACGTAACCACATCGAGTTTGGGTTCGTTTGGTTCGTCTTGACGAGTACTTTGGTCCAAAATGATAACCAGGGTTTGATGATGAAGATGGGAGGTGGCCATAGGATCTCCGTAACAAAACGACGTAACCACATCGAGTTTGGGCTCGTTTGATTTGTCTTGATGAGTACTTTGATCCTAGATAATATTCATATGCAACCCCATCAAATTTGGGAAAATAAGTTCGTTCCATTTGTTATGAATGTAAATTCTATTTGATTTATTTATTGAATTCACCAACAGTTATATACAATGATACATTACACGTGTTACAAATTGAGGTTTTAAGGCTGATTGCATAACTAATTACAGGTGAATACAGCATGCATTAAATATTTAATATAAAACAAATGTGAATTACATATTTATACAAGTATAATTATAAGCTATAATATGACTGTATTAAATCAATTACAAATAATTAATAAATAATTAATTTACTTATAAATATACACATTAAAATTACAGAACCCACTATATTTTAAACCATAATAATCGTAATACATATGTTATATATTATCGTTTGATATTGAAACAGAGTGGCCAATTGGGTACATTTTCGAATAATAATCTGCGAAATTTATGCGCTTTGTCGCCAAATATGTCAATGGAACCCGTGCAACATTTATTTACAGCCCTATACAATCTGGAAATTGGTGAATTGTATCCTAAAACCATGCTACGAATGGGATGCACCATTATTGCCATTGGTTTAAGGGGTATACGGCTGGGGGAATTAAATTTTAGGCTTTCAAGTAGTGATGGACAATCCAGACTGCTGTGCAGTAATTTATATATGAAATTCAGATTCAGAAGCGTTCTTCTCTTTTCAAGCGTTCTTTAAAATACATTAGTCTTTCTTCGTACCTTTTATAAGTTTTGGCGATTCCAGCAGAGAATGCTAAATGCCACATGAAACGCTTCTGAATTCTTTCTAATCTGAAAATATGAGTAGAATAATGTGGTCTCCAAACAGTGGGACAGTATTCGAGGATGCTACGAACCAAGTTGTTAAACAGGACTATCTTTGTTTGTGGCTTGCGGAATATTTTAGCATTTCTTAGAACAAAGCCCAGCATCATGATGCTTTTTTATTGATGTGATCCTGATGAGGTTGAAAAGTGAGCTTTATATCTATAATTACACCTAAGTCTCTTATTGTGTCAACCTCTTGTATGCATGTACCCTCTATAAAATATTTTGACTTAATGTAGTTGTGTTTGCGGGTGAACTTTATAAGCTAGCATTTTTTAATGTTCAGTTGCATCTGGTTATTGCTACACTACTGACTTATGTGTTCAATGTCCCGCTGCAGTAGAGCCACGTCTTGAGAGCAGTTAATTGTTCGTGAGATTTTCAGATCGTCAGCATATAAGTACGGTTTAGAATGTTGGAGATAATCTGGTAGGTCATTAATTAAAATGTTAAACAAGATAGGTCCCAAATGTGATCCCTGTGGCACACCGGAAAAGGTGGGAAAGAGATTCGATATAAATCCATTTACCACTACATATAAAGATCGTTTAATCAGGTAGGAGTCAATCCATTTATGAAAACCACCAGTAAATCCATACACTGCTAGTTTCTGCAACAGCAAAGAGTGAGGCACTTTGTCGAACGCTTTGCTGAAGTCAGTATATATGACATCTATCTGTTGATGATGATCAATCACTTCAGCCAATGGTGATTAGATGGATCACCCAATGCCAAGATGAGCACCTGCCGAGGGCTGAATGGTATGAGGGTGTATAAACATGTCATATCCCTAACGTTGCGCCTCATGGTACCAGGGCAAACCCTGTTGTCCTGAAACCCTTATCCCCCTACAAGCTTCAATGGACCTCTGGGGAGATTGAACGTTTATGTTCTATACTCGTGGGAACAACATGATTATAAAAGAATTTACTACACAAAGAAAAAGACGTTTAGATAAGGTGCAATTGATGCTAATGAAAGTAATGTTCACAAGCGACAACGCTTGGAAAAAACATGTTTAGCAGTAGCTAAATATAGAGAAAATGAATCGTTAGAACAACGCTTTATTAGGCAAGATATCGATAGAATTCGTACACAAGAGAGAAGGAAAATAAATCACCCGAACATCGCACTATAAGGGGCGATAACGATAGGATCCGTATGCAAGACAGAAGAAAAAGTTAATTACATCCTAGGTAGGTATAGGTATTCTCCTGAATACGCGTGTGTGTGTGTGTGTGTGTGTGTGTGTTTAGCTTAGCGTAGCTTTTAGTCTTTAAGACTTTTTAACGCGCTTTTATTAGAGTCACTTGCAACTAACTATGTAAACACATCTTATACGTAAATTTTAACCAACTTCTAATTTTTGTATCGAAATGGAACTTTGTATGTATATGTAGTTTGGATAACAATACTATAATTTTGCATCTTGGAGCTGATCTGATGACGGAGGCAAGAGTTGGATAGTGAAACTCTTCAGTAGCTTCTAGTAAACCCATCGAGTTAAAGCTCATATGGACCCCTTTTTAAATTTGATTCGAGTATCTAAAGTTTACCTAAACTATAATTATTTGTAATAAGTTGGTAATTACTTTTTTATCAGTTCTCTGCTCTAATCTGCTAATCTGCTAAGGATCCAAGTAGTATAATCCATCCAAAGGTTGTCTGTAAGAGTTCGCTGCTTGCGATGAGACCGCCCATGTAACGTGTAGTATGCAATAAGGTATATCTTTCGAAACCTATCCCCCATCGACTAATGCCGCGTTCCTATAATCAAGAAACGATTTGTTATGCTTACGGACGGTAAAATTTCGTTCAATTTTCAACGAAAATGTAACCGTCCGTAAAGGAAAAGAAACCGTTTCTTGTTTATAGGAACGCAGCATAAGAGAGTATAAACACCGAAAAATCGTATCTTGCAGGAAATCGTATCATTACGGCTTTTGTACTGCAAATGTCTTTTTTCTGTAATCAAGTAAAAGACGTTTTTTAACGATAGAATCAAACATATTTTGCAACAGATTATGCAATCACGATTGTTACCCGAAAATATGAGATCTGTTGTAATGAAATCTGTTATAGAATCTGTTATCGAAAGGAATACCTTTTTTACTCACCTAGAAAACAACTTGAATTGTCAAGCTAGCTCTCGACTGGGGTAGGGACCGCAGGCGAGAGCTGGCATTGTCAAGTATAATGAAAACTAAACAAGCTGAAAGTAGCACTAAACGCAGGATATTCAAACCACCCAAAATTACCTATTTCTGCTATAGATTACACCTAAATCATTATGTCCCCCACGAGTGCCGGGTTACAGCACCGCCGGTTCTTCGAAATATTTTTAATGAGACCTTCAAATTGTTTCGGACACAAAGACAGGTTTAAATTTTAAGTTTTTGTCCCATTTTATAAGCTTTTTTTAGTTCACTTTGTTTTATTGTGCTTTATTTAAGTAATTTTAAAAATAAAATACATTTTAAACTTGATTTTTGTATTTTTTTAGGCATACGGTTTAAGTCTGTAAAAATTTAAACTTACAAAACTTCAAAGCATGTTAGAGCCCTCAAGATAACACGCAATTCTAGTTATTTTATCTTTTTCGTAATTTGTGTAAAATTACGCAAAGTTTGATACCTCTTGTGATAGCGAAGATCGAAAGTTTTTTTTTTCATACATGGACGGGACACCCTACTGTGCGTGTCTGGATGTGTGTACAGTACACACACCGATATAAGTTTCGTTAGGCTAACAAGTTTATTTTTCACTTTTCAGCTCCTTTCTTCTTTTGTTGGTTAATTTAAATTTTATTAAAAAGTTTTTATTAAATGTTTTTATTACAATAGCTTGATTCACAGTGGAGCGCTACAAGCGTGGCTAATATAGCTTTCACTGGAGAAGGTTTGTCCTCTCCCATGCTCTTTCCGTTGTGTCTGCCGTATATACCTAAAAAAACTAATATAATTTAAAAGCGTATTTCAGAAATATTAAACCAGTAATATAATCGACTCTTGATAGTAATTAACTTTAATTTTAAATGTAAGCAAAAGTTAAGCGAATCTTAAGTTAGTTTAACTTTTCAAATTAGACGTCGTATCAAATTAAATATCTTCAAACGGCCCCATTGTTACTAACTATAAGTACCACATTTTACTAAAGCAGCCGCTTTTTAATGACCACGTTATTATATAAAATAGAACTTGGAAATGTTGCCCGCATAAAAATATTCATCTTCATAACGAACTCCTGAATAAATTTAAATTGCGTAGAATATTTTACTGATACAGTTTTCAGTATAGTTCAAGTTTGGGGAAATCTTCGACATAAGTTGCTTTGTTGCAGTGATACAAAAAATTTTGACAAAAAAGACAATTTTAAACAATTTTAATTTTTTTTATATTATAGTGGTCAAACGAGCAGACGGGTCAGCTGATGGTAAGTAATTATCTGGGATCGGTTTTATGTAATGAAAGTGATCGACTAGGTGTCGAATCTGCCCCAATGGGTTACTCTTTGCTGGCTACTCTGTAAATTATAACAATCAGGTATAAAATGGATCCAAGAATGAAAGATTTCTCCAAAGGGCCATAAGCTTTCAAAATGAAAACATGCCATTCGGCGATGCCGATCAAAATCGCAAACCACTGAGATCCGTTGGTTAACCAATTTGCAACTGATATCACTTTTCATTTGGATTACCGGTTATCGGTCTATGTAGGAGTCTAGATAGACCGATAACCTAGTCAAAGTTGCAGAGAACCGTATGATAATGACGCAGGACCACTCTTTGTGGAAGTCTTGAGGAGAGGTATATATCCAGCAAGGGATGTCCAATGGCAAAGATGATCATGAAAATAGATTTTCGAAAACAAAACTAATTTTTGAAATCCGATTTGATAGGAAATATTTTGACAATCAAACTGTCCTTGTAGGAGTGGTTTATGTTTAGAACATAGATAGAGAAATTTGTTTAATGCCCGGTTCCTATAATTAAGAAACGATTCGTTTGGAGAACTGCCTGCAAAATTTTCTGTTTTATCCATTCATATTTTTATTACGTAAATTTCTACTTGCATTATATTTTAGAAAAATTCTGAAATAAAAATAAAATGTGTTGTTTACACAGAAGGTAATTTGGAATGGAGCTTTAGCTTTAGCTTTGCCCTCTCCTCGTAATAGGATTTCGATTAGGTCGCAAATAGGAACGATTCGTTTTCCTTACGAACGGTAAAATTTCTATGAATTTTCAACAAAAATTTTAACGTCCGTAAGCAAAACGAATCGTTTCTTGATTATAGGAACCGGGCATAAATTTGTTAGGTTAGTGTGCTCGAACTTTTCGGTATTAGCCAGTTCGAGTTACAGTAATGCGTCCCTGGCCTGCTCGAGCTATTGCTTACACTCCCCATCCCCCCACTCCAAATCCATCTCATTTCCCTTCCTGCCTACCTTTCCTTTTCAATTTTCCCATCTTTAATTTCCAAAGTGTCCAGTTTGGGGGCAATAGCCTTATTATGTGAGTGGGAACAAATTATATTTGGCAAACTGTGGAGGTTTAATAAGCCTCTGCCTCTGAGCGGCCTGAATGTATACAAGTGTTGTTAAAGCGTTTAGACTAATAATATTTGTATTACTTCAGGTGGTTAAAATGTATGTAAGTGTTGTTAAAGCGTTTGGACTAATAATTAATTTGTATTACCCCCAGGTGATAATATAGATAACTTTTATTTAAGCACTACGCTACTACTACATTATAAAGTTAGAAGTATAATAAAAAGTTGGTTAGGAAAGAAATAAGGTAGTTTGTAGAGGTATTCAGGTAAAGTGGTTACCATATAATACAACAACATCAATACAGTATTTTTTAAACATCTCACACACGGCTGTCTGATCGCAAACTAGGCACAGTCTTTACTATAGTAATCAGACTGCTGATAAACATACTTATATATTGCTCATACATATTACAGATAAATTACACCCAGACACAGAAGAAATTATCTTGCTCATAACAAAATTATTTTTTCTAGGTGGGAATTGAACCCACGGCCTTTAGCTTAGCAGTCAGAATCACTAACTACTAGACCAACAGGCCCATCATTTAGAGCTCTAGGAGATATTAACCAGAAATACTTATCTCTGCCAAGATCTTCTATTCAAATAAAGCTCTTCTTTATTCGGCTTTCTTCGGCTTCTATTGACTCTGTTTTAAGCAGTGACCCCGAAAAAAAGAGATAGGATTTATTTTGGGCTAATTTACGCTACTTCTATTACGACATGGTGTCAGTCACTATATTAATAACTCACTCTACTAATAACAATTTATTTTTTATTTAAACCGACTTTAAAAAAGAAAGGATGGAGGTGGTGCGTGTGTGTATGTTACGCTGTACCTTATCCAATTGTGACTAAATTTAATGATTCTTTAGGCTATATTTCGAAAAGAATCCAATAAAAATGTTAATAAAAAGTCCTACACAAGGTATGGCCAAATAGCTACTGAAAGTGTAATTGGTTGTATTTTTGTACTTGCATTCATATTTTGCCTTTTGGTTATAGGTGCCAATAAAGCCAATTCATTGTAGTTTCTTTTAGTCAATTTAAAATAAATTTAGTTTTATAGATTTTATTACACATGCGACAATGTTCCCGTATGTCTATACAACTTTAAAAGTAACCCCAGGTCACATTTGTATCTATTTGTAAATTTCTAGTTCTTGTATACTAAACGAGAAAAAGTTTCAAACTTACAAAACGTCGAGCAAAATATATACCGTTTGAAGTTTCATGGCACATTGCTAGCCTAGTTCGCACAGTTGTTAAGACAACCATTGTCCGTTGTTAATCATATATATACTACAAAAATAAACATCTAGCTGGTAACATCCTTTTCCTAGACGGGGCTAGGGAACAGTAGAACCTTCACTAGTAAAATCTAAGGGAAATCGTAAAAAATCCTATTTGCGATGATACAGAAGAAAAGTCATATACGAACGGAGGAGAGGGCAAAGCTAAGTTTTCCATTCCAAATTACCTTCTGTGTAAACAACACATTTTATTTTTATTTCAGAATTTCTCTAAAATATAATGCAAGTAGAAATTTACGTAATAAAAATAGGAAAGGATAAAACAGACAATTTTGCAAGCAGTTCTTGAAATAATTGTGCGAACTTGACATTGCAGCTTTTTTTTTTTTTTATTGTATCCCTACAATCCCTGCAAACGAGCAGACGGGTCACCTGACGATAAGTGACTACCGTCGCCCATGGACACCTGCAACTCAAGTTTCTTGAAGGTTTGAAGAAAATATTATGAATTTATGAAATATTCATTAATATTTCATAAATTCATAAGAAGAACTTTATAATCACTTGTAAAATATATTCCTAATTGAGTGTCACAGTTACAGCGAGTTAAAGCAGCGATTATTGCCTCTGATGTTTCATTAATGTTCATTAGAGAGACCCATGTCACGATTAAGCGCCCCTATTCAGGGATTGACAGTACCGAAAGAGTATGTTTTATTGTTTTAGTTATGTAACCTAAGCTAAAAATAAATATAGTTTAGTTATTTATAAATAAGTAAACTTAGTACTACTCCATGTTAGCAATGCAAGCAAAGAGTCACAGGGCTGAATATTTCGAATGTGATGGTTTTGCGATATCTTAATTATGATTATGTACGATTGTGAGGCTATGGGTTCGAGTCTTGGAATAGCAGTAAATTGTAATTATTTTTTTAAATATTCGCAGTAGCAGTACGGAGTCTAGTAATATCGCCGGTAGGCTTGCCTATTACAATTAGCAAAACACCTTTGCTTAATCCACAGAACTGAAAATAAGTTAGAAGTGCGATGTGGGCAGGGCACGCGCGCCGAATCTCTGAGCAAACACGTGCAGACATTTTCGTACTCGCCTATATACTTTCGCCTTGAACGTAGCTGCTTTAAAAAACAACAATTATGCCGAGTTGCGCGATAATTACGTGTCGATAAAGAAGTCAGGACTACAGTGTGTCCAAAATAAGGACATCATTTATTCGGTAAGTCCAAAAACCTTTGTTTTTAAGTAATATAGACAAATATTTACAATTTAAAAGAGAAACCCGGTATGATCTAATCTACTAAAACAGTTACATTGCGCATCATATTTGAGTACTAACTATGTAGGGAATGTGCACAACGGTGGCTCTGCCACCTGGTGGCGCTAATCTCAACCTTTTACGTAAACAATACTTGACATTTAACTATATAAGGAACGTGTACAACGGTGGCTCTGCCACCTGGTGGCGCTAATCTCAATCTTTAACGTAAACAATACTTGACATTGGCCCTTCACGTTCTTAAATAATCACATTAAAGCAATGAAAAATAACATTTATCTAGATGGAAATGTACATATTGTTGCATTTCTTGATGCTCGAACACTTAAATAAAAATAAGTCAAATAGTATACAATTCTATTACTGTCCCATGAATAGTACTGACTTTCCATGATTATGTGATAAACGACATAAGTGGATAAATGCAGTAAAAAAAACATATGTAAGTATGAGGTTGAAAAACATTAAAAAATTACTTTTATAATGTTAGTTGTAAAATTAGATAAGTTTTGTATGTAGTAGTACTATTCAATACAAACAAAATTGTAAGTAAATGTTCCCTTAAATAATTTTAATATACGTGAAAACCCAGTTCAGAAAATACTTTACAGTTATTTTGACATCATAAACGTTAGAAATTTTCATTTGAGCTACAATTTTGTCAGTTATTACTACATTTTCATGATTAATAACTGTTTCTTCTACTTCTAAGACTTACCTGGATCCGAATAATTTTTGGCCTTTTCACATATTCTAGCCACACTGACGATCATTTCTAATCGGCATAAATAATTATAAATGGCGTTAAGACACATATTTTATATATTCTCTGTGACAAATTAGCGTAGAGTTCTGTGTGTGTGTAAAATAATGATTTTCGTCTAAGCGTGTGCAACAGGCGACACATGATTTGAAACAGAATACAGACGATGGCATTTCTAAACACATGTTCTCAGTCCTATGGTTTAACCTTTCAATGATTAATAGCCGGACGTCGCAAATAATAATAAGAAAGGGCGATCCCAGTATGACAAACTAAAATAAAATCGTATTTTGTTCCTGCTGTATTTAGAAAACGATAGAACTTGCGTACAAGCGTGAAAAGTCAGAAAAACAAGAAAAAATAAATAAAATAAACAGTTTCTAACTAAACTGTTGGCAGTGTTAAGGTACTCTGAAATCTGTATTAAAGTTATGCAATCTTATCTTAACGAATGCCGAAGGACCGATGGCCGATGGAGCAAGCGGATCTTAGAGTGGAGACCGCGAATCGGTAAACGGAAGGTAGGACGCCCCCCAGCCAGATGGACCGACGACCTGAGGAAGGTAGCTGGGAGGGACTGGATGCGGAAAGCGGAGGACCGAGTACTATGGCGCACATTGGGAGAGGCCTATGTCCAACAGTGGACTAGAATAGGCTAATTGATTGAATCTTATCTTTAACAAAAATAAATGATCACAATATTCATAATATACTATTTATTTTCTGCAATATTGTGTAATGCAAGGCAGAAAAATTTACTTTAATAGGACCAAATGCTCTCTGTAACGAAATAGCGATATAACCGTTTTGTTCTGACCTTGTTGAAGTAGTCTAAGGCGTGGAAGTTCCAGCTGATAAAGGTAAAAGTGAAAATGCGAAAAGAAAGCCTATATCAAAAAAAAGGTCGAGTTCAAGTGAAATAATAATCATGTCGATTCGATCATCCCTTACCTACACATAAAGGCAAACATTTTTTTACAGAATGATTTATTACCATCGCCCTGGAAATGCCGACGCTGACGGTAGTCGGTTAGCACAGTTCATTAGTCAAAGTGTAGTGATGTAATATTTTTGCACGCGTTTATTGACACCCGATGGCATGATATATATCGAGTGTGTACGCAAAGTCGAGGTTAGATGGTTTATTAATGCTTTCAATCGTTTAAATTGCTTTTGACGATAAGTTACTTTAGCAGTAGAAAAACCGTCAAAAATCGTAAGCACAAAATGATACCTTATTTTTTTTTTTTCTATATTTGTTCTACTATTAAATAACTATCGAGGAAGGTACTCCGGCTGAACAAGCGTCAGTAACCGAAATTTTCAAGGGGCATGGCTCGTTTAACAAACACTTTTCTGCTATAGGTGCTACGGACAGCCCGCTGTGCAGAGCTTGTATGGAAGCAGAGGAAACAGCAACCCATGTACTTCTGGACTGCCAGGGGGTTGCAAAATACCGGGCGAAGTACCTTGCCTCGCCAGGGTCACTCTCCGAGATCGTCGGTAACGTGAAGGGGTTACTGGGATTTCTTGGGGAGTTAGGGTGACTCGAATAACTTTTATTCCCACCAACGCAAAATACGCACCTTGTCGTGGAGTTGCGGAAAACTGCCCGTGAAAACCTAACCTAAACTACTATTAAATTTTAAATAAAATCTTCGTGGGAGAACCATGTTACGGCATGGGCCAACTCGACCGGAGTAATACCACGGCCTCACAGAAAACCGGCAGTGACGCAATGATTGCATTGCTTTTCGCCGAGTGAGTTAGGTTACCGGAGGCACTAACCCTTCGGGGTGCTGTCTAGAAAACCTCCACGTGGTGCACCCTGGAAACGTCGGCGATGACGCTGCCTTTCTTCCTCAGTTTTTGAGGACGGCGTCATCGCCAACGGCTAATATTCTAGTATGAAGAGGAGGCCATCTTTCTTCGGCCACACGGTTGAGGCTTGGCCCAACAGAGCACACCTTTCTGTTGGCTCTTCGCTCTTCGGAGCTATGAGGATGAAAACCTCGTTAAAAAATCACGAAGGAGGGACCCCTCCCAGGGTCGGAGTTTCTCTGCTGTCAGCAGTGGAGGAAGTAGGACGGGCTCGGCGTGCACTCACACTGCCACCGAGCAGGCATGGGAAGATTTAGTTTCCTTGCCACCGTCGGCATATCGTAATCCCGAAAGGAGTCGTGGTCATGTTTCGCGACTCCAATCGGGGACGAGGGTCTTGGCTTAGCCGCCCGGACCGCGAGGAAGAAAACCTCTCTAAAAAATCACCCCGAATCCCGTGTTCTGGTGCGTGACCAGGGGATGCATGGCTGATGGGTAGTTCAGTCGCAAGCGCACTCCCAGCCGGGGGACCTGCGGACCCCTCGGTTGGGCATAAACCTTCGCTTGCCCGGGTATTGGGGATCTCTGCCCGGGTGGACCTTTAGTTCTCCCCTACTCGTGGGTTTAGTTATGGAGTATCTAAATAAATTCAAAAATAAAACAAATGACGAAAAAAAGACGGAGAAAGAAATTAAGAAGCAGAAGGAGAAGAAGGCTACCACCTCGTCTAAGGAAGAGGAGGTTATACTTGAGACGCCTATCTCGAAGGAGCTCCCAGGAGTCAAATCGACTCCTGGGAGCAGAAGACAGTCGGAACGTCTGCGTTCCAGGTCTGTCCTGTCATCTGACGGAAACCCCGGTGCGATGGCAGACAGCCAAGAGTCGATGGAGGTGGAGGTTTCCAACACTGACTGTCGTAAACGCGGACGCTCCTTAGACCAGGACAGCGACACGTCCCAGGAGATGCTTCCTCCCAAAGTGGCTAGTAGCCACAGAGGGAGGTCGCGCACGCCGGTCTCAACTCCGTCGGGCTCCGCCTTCTCTGGGAGGGAGGCGTATGTCCGAGTTAGAGCGGAGGGCGAGAATGTGGCGGAGGAGGAGATTGCAGATCTCCTGCAAAAAATTCAAGAGCCGGTGGTAGGGGGTTCTGTCCCCGTAACACCATCGACCATGCAGGAGAAGGCGAATGCGGCGGTGGCCATCATCCACAAAGTGGCCACCAAATCAACGAACCTTAAGGGTTCCTTTGTTAGGGCCCTTAAGGACTCCTCTTCCGCCATATCTGGGGTCGTCGAGACCCTCATTGGGGACGTGGCGCACCTCCAGGCCGCAAACGACCAGCTCACGGGGCAGGTCACCGAGCTCAGCGCTCAGTTCGCCCAATTTCGGGCACAGGCGAATTGCCCTGAGCAGCCAAACCCGATTGCCCGGCAACCTGCCCCCTCCCCATCCCCCGTTCCGGATGCCCACTTGCGTCAAGTTATTGACGCAGTGTGGCGCATGATGGACGGGCGCCTCGCAGGCCTGGAGGCAAGGCTGCCTCCAGCACCCATCGTTCGGCCACCACTTGGCGCGGCCAAGGCTAACGCTGCAACCGCCCCGACACCGCTTCCCGTCTCAGGTGGCCGCGTGACTGTCACGTATGCCACGGCGACGTCAGCACCGGTGCCTGCAGCCGCACCGAAGGCTGGTCGACCGGCTAAGGCTGCGTCAAAAGCGGCTGCACCAAAGGCCGGGCAACCGCCGAAGGCCGCGAAAAAAGTGGCAGCAGATTTCCCTCCGCTTCCCACTCCGGCACCGAAGGGGGCGACTACTACTCCCTCTAGTGAGCCCGTACCTGGTCCGTCTGCAACGGCTCCCTCCACGTCCACCCCCTCTAACGACGGGTGGAAAAAAGTCGAAGGAGGAAAGAAGCGGTCCCGAAAGGGGAAACAAAAGGCTGCCAATAGTGCACCTACTCCGCCGCAGGCACCATCCGTGGCAGTGACTGCCACCAAAAAGCCCCGGAAACTGGTGGCACCCAAAACGGCGGCTGTGGTGGTCTCTGTATCACCGGCGGCAACCGACAGCGGGCTATCCTATGCAGCCGTATTTAAGAAGGCCCGGGATAGTCTCGCGGATGAATTCGGTGGAGTAGGTGTCAGGATGCGCCTCGCCCAGACGGGAGCTCGAGTCCTCGAGTTCCCTGGGGCTGAAGGCGCAAAGACGGCGGACACATTTGCCGAGAAGATGCGGGAGATTTTCGCAACCACGGATGGTGTGAAGATCGCCAGGCCCATCAAGTGCGCGGAGTTGCGCATTTCGGGCCTGGACGATTCTGTCACGGTCGAGGATGTCCGCGTTGCAATTCAAGAGAAGACACTATGCAGCGCGGACAACATCAGGATCGGCACCATCCGCCCCGGTCCAGGGGGCCTTGGCGCGGTATGGGCTAGTTGTCCCGTGGCGTCGGCCAAGACCTTGAGCGACGCCGGAAGAATCCTCATCGGTTTCGTGAACGCCAGAGTCACACTGCTGGCGGCGAGACCGATGAGGTGTTTCAAATGCCTCTCCGCGGGCCACACCCGCGTCAAGTGCAGCAGTTGCTTTGACTGCAGCGGACTATGTTTCCGCTGCGGTCGACCGGGGCACAAGGCGGCGGAATGTTCTGCCGCCCCTCACTGCCCAGCGTGTGCGGCGGGAAATCTTCCCGCCAATCATCAGATGGGGCAGGGTGGCTGCAAGCCGCCCCGCACTTCTCGACAAACTTCGGGGGCTAGCCAATCGACCCAGGCTGCCTCCGATGTCAATCCTGCGTCGTCATCGTCGCCCATGGAGGAGGTTGTAGAGACAGTCCAGTAATGGACCAAGTCTCCAACCTCCTTGTCCAGACGAACCTCAACCACTCTGCCGGTGCGCAGGATCTTTTCCTGCAAACCATGGCGGAGTGGTCGATAGGTGTGGCCGTAGCCGCGGAGCCCTATTACGTTCCTCCCCGCCCAAATTGGCTGGGTGACCGGGACGGCTCCGTGGCAGTCGTCAGCTCCACGGCGGCTCATTCCCCGCCCTTGTCGCTAAGAGACAAGGGTACTGGATATGTTGCTGCCGAGTGGGGGGGGATCACCATATATGGTGTCTACTTCTCCCCCAATCGGAGTCTGAGCGACTTCGAGGTTTTTCTCAACAACCTAGAGACCTCGATGCGGCGACTAGCGTCTGGGCACGTCCTAGTGCTGGGGGACTTCAACGCCAAGTCCGTTGCGTGGGGTTCCCCCAGAACGGACGCACGGGGCGATGCCGTGGAGGAGTGGGCGGCATCGGTGGGCCTCTGTCTCCTAAACAGAGGCTCCACCAACACGTGCGTGCGACAGCAGGGGGGGTCGATAGTGGACCTTTCGTTCGCTACCCCTGCTCTCGCCGCACGAGTAAGGAACTGGCGTGTCCTGGAAGAGGTTGAGACGCTCTCGGATCACCTGTATATCCGATTTGAGCTCTCCCGGACCCAGGACCCCAGAAGGGGTCACACGGCGCGGCGTTCTTCCCGCTTCCCGCGGTGGGCTGTTTCGAAGTTGGACAGGGACCTACTAGAGGAGGCAGCCATCATTTACTCTTGGCTGTCTCCGCAGCCTCTGACTGAGGAGGTAGACATGACGGGGGCAGGCCGCTTTCGCGATGCGATTACGCAGATTTGCGATGCGGCCATGCCCCGCGTCCGAGGTCGTCGGCCTCCAAGGAAGGAGGTCTACTGGTGGTCCCAGGAGTTGGCGGACCTCCGTGCGGCCTGTACTCGTGCCCGGAGGTCCTACACTCGCAGCCGGCGGCGTCACCGCGAAGAGGGGGAAGAGGACCAGCTTCATGAGGAGTACCGAGAGGCGCGGGAAACTCTGAAGCTGGCCATTAGCCGTGCCAAAGAAGGAAAGAGAAAGGAGATGCTGGAGGGTCTCGATCGTGACCCCTGGGGTCGCCCATATCGTGCGGCGCAACAAAAGCTCCGCGCGTTGGCCCCCCCCCTTACGGAGACTCTCCAGACCAGCTTCCTGCAGGAAGTGGTTGAGGGCCTTTTCCCGCAACGGGTGGAGCACGTACCCCCGTCGATGGCCCCCTTGGCCGGAGACGACTGGGAGGACGAGGATGATGGTGTTCCGCCCGTCACGGAGGCGGAGGTAGGGGCGGCTGTTCTGCGGATCCGTTCCAAGAACACTGCCCCCGGGCCAGACGGGATCCCTGCCCGAGTGTTAGCCCTGGCCCTCGACCACATGTCCGACCGCCTCAGGGAGGTGTTCGACGCTAGTTTGGCGTCCGGACGCTTCCCTGACTGCTGGAAGAGCGGGAAGCTGGTACTTTTAAGGAAGCCGGGACGGCCTACCGACTCGGTCGCGGCCTACAGGCCCATCGTGTTGCTGGACGAGGCGGGTAAATTGTTTGAGAGGGTCCTCTCTGCCCGCATCGTCCGGCACCTTGGCGAGGTCGGCCCCGATTTGTCGGACGCCCAATTCGGTTTTCGAGCGGGGCGTTCGACGGTCGGTGCTGTGTTGCGCCTGAGGGCCGTGACCGAAGAGGTAGTGAGCTGTGGCGGCGTGCTGTTGGCGGTGTCGTTGGACATCGCCAACGCGTTCAATAGTCTGCCATTCAGCTGCATCAGGGAAGCACTCCACTATCACGGAGTGCCAGGGTACCTGAGGCGGCTTGTGGCAGACTATTTAGAGGAGCGTACCGTCATGTACGAGGACCGAGAGGGAGTTTTGAGTCGTCGGCCCATGTCGTGCGGTGTTCCGCAGGGGTCTGTCCTTGGACCACTCCTGTGGAACATGGGATACGACTGGGCCCTTCGAGGCGACTTCCCCCCCGGGCTGGGCGTAATTTGTTACGCCGATGACACGTTAGTCACAGCCCGGGGGGTGAACTTTCAGGAGGCGGCGCGCTTGGCCACCAGGGGAGTCTCTCTGGTGGTCGGGCGCATCGAGGCGCTGGGCTTGCGGGTGGCCCTGGATAAGACGGAGGCCCTTCTATTCCATCGTGTCCCGTGTCATCGCCCCGTCGTGGTCCACCCCCTGGCGCCTCTATCGTGGTCAACTCGGTCCTCGTACCGGTTCAGGCCCACATAAGGTATCTGGGCCTGATCCTCGACGGTAGGTGGCTCTTCGACGAGCACTTCCGACAGCTTGCTCCGAAGCTGGTCGGCGCTGCGTCCGCCCTTGGGCGACTCTTACCCAATTTGGGCGGACCCAGCGTCGCTACGAGACGGCTGTACACGGGGGTTGTCCGGTCAATGGCACTGTATGGTGCACCGGTGTGGGCGGGAGCTCTGACCGCCCAAAATAGGGCGCGCCTCTGGCGCCCTCAGAGGGTTATGGCGGTCAGAGCCATACGCGGATACCGCACCGTGTCGATGGAGGCGGCGTGCGCGTTGGCCGGGACTCCCCCGTGGGATTTGGAGGCGGAAGTGCTCGCCGAGGTATATCGGCGAACGGCTGAGTTCCGGGCGGGAAGCGGCAGTCGGCCCCCGCCCGAAGAGGTACGCGAATGGCGTGAGGCCGCTCGCCGAGCCACCATGGCTCGTTGGTCGTCCCGGCTGGAGGCTCCACGTGCTGGCTTTGCCGCCGTGGAGGCGCTCCAGCTGGTCATCATCGAGTGGGCAGGGCGGCAGCACGGGACCCTTTCCTTCCGACTGACGCAGGTCCTTTCCGGGCACGGCTGCTTCGGGAAGTACCTGCACTCGGTCGCTAGGAGGGAACTGAGTCCCGCCTGTCACCACTGCGACTGCAGTGAGGACTCGGCTCAGCACACGCTGGCGGTTTGCTCCGCCTGGGCGACGCAGCGTCGGGCCCTCACTGCAGTCATCGGAGGAGATCTCTCGCTACCGGCCGTCATACGCTCCATGGCCGGTAGCGACAGGAATTTTACCGCGGTCGCGACCTTCTGTGAGGACGTCATCTCGCAGAAGGAGGCGGCGGAAAGGGTCCGGGAGGACGATCTCCACTCGGACCTAATTCGCCGCCGGCGAACCGGGCGGCGGAGGCGCGCATACCAGCGCCTCATGCCGCCCTGAGTGTGGCCGCGGGTGGACGGGACGGGTTTTCCCCTCCACCCGCTGTAGTGGCCCCCCGCGAGGAGGCGGCGTCCGCGTGTGCCTGGACGTCGCCTAATTGAGAGGATTGTACCCGAAGGTGGTGCCCGCGCTTTAGCGGGCAGGCGCTAGGAGGGTCCGGATGTCGTAATAAAGCTGTTCCCGGATCCCTCCTACTTAAGGCGCAGTACGGCACACCGTGTGGTTTTAGTCGGTTCGATTCCGACACACCGCCCCACCGTAAACCCCGGTGGGGTGACGGCCCGAGGGGGTTTCCACACGCACAAAAAAAAAAAAAAAGGCACTAACCCTTCCCTCTCCCCTCCTCTACCCCTCTTCCCCTACCCCCACCTTAAAGGCTGGCAACGCAATTGTGTCTATTGAGTTGCAGGTGTTCATGGGCGGTGATAGTCATTTAGCATCAGGTGACCCGTCTGCTCGTTTGCCCCCTAACAAAAAAAAAATTGCTAAAACTACACGGTCTTCAATATCATTAGGTGTGAGAAGTACAAAAAACAAAGAATTTAACTAAATTTCACCTTTGTAAATAGATGTATATATATTTTGTGTCCTAATTTATGTTTTGACGTACGCTTCCCGCCCACATATTCTAAAGTTCAGATGTAGATAATAGCTGTCAACTCTAATACATATTACTTTAGTGATAAGGTGCATTATACCCCCACTTTCACAGAATGAAAGTGGTATTCTGTTAAGTTTACAGCAAGTTATGAGCAACAAGTAAGCAAGGTTTACATACTATGAAAACAGCTTAGCATAACAAGCCCGATATTTGCCGCTGTCGCATACCTTATTACGTCTATTCCCAACTCGCTGTAGCTAAAGACGGGTAATAAGTAATTAATTATCTGCAATGACATCAGTGTTGGTCTAGTGACATCCAGTGACGTCGGATAGCAGCGTCGAGTTAATACTAGCGGAGTCTTACACTTGTGGTATGAATCTTGGTGGGTTCTGCAGCAAGTTTTTCAGTTTGATTTAAACTTATGAATCTTACACTCATCACAAAAAACTGATTGTCCCTCCCCGCCCTCTCTCCATGCCACCTGAGAAATCTTGAACCCTGTATATTTTGCGGTATATAAGTTGTGCCACATGTGGATACTTTAGCACATCCTACTAATATTATAAACGTGAAAGTTTGTTAGGATAGTGAATGTATGTATGTATGGATGTTTGTTACTCTTTCACGCCAAAACTACTGAACCGATTGCAATGAAACTTGGTATGTAGATAGCTGGAGACCTGGATTAACATATAGGCTACTTTTTATCCCAATATTCCCACAGGATCGGGAGGTACGCGGGTGAAACCGCGGGCCGCTGGTGGTTTAATATATCTGTCTATCTCAACTATGATGATTTCTAACTTATATGAAAATCGTGCTAAATATTTTCAAAACATTTTTAAACCTGGGTACCCACCTACTTATATATATATATATATGTTCAACTACTATAACTTATATGTTCAACTGTAGTTTTGTAACAACATTGTGAAATTATATGGAGTTTGGACCGGGACCGGGGACTGCAGCAAATAAAATCCTCTCAAATATATCCGGTAATGCTATCGAGTCGTGAGTTAAGGCTCTTAACTCTCGTTAGGGTTATCCAACTATTACGCTCAATGCCTTTGTAAGTCAATACTGTTGAGTCCGGGTGGATTATTACATCATACAAAAGTAACCACACATTAAAATCATATAGGTATTGATCAATTTATACCTATTATATTTTGCCATAATGCAAGTTACAGTTAAAACAAAATGTACCTAATTCCAACTAATGTTATAATGGCGGATGTGAGTTTCTTATGTGTTTGTTAGGCTTTTATAACTTCGCTACTCAACCAATCATCATACAATTTTGCAAGCAGTTTAAGAGGTACAGAAAGGTACCCTATACCTCTCATCTAGAGAAAAGTAACATTTACGCAAACTAAGCTGCGGAAAAGAATGAACCTAAAATATATATACATATATATTTTTCAAATTAAAAAACACACATATAAACAGACCAATTCAAATAAGCATATTCATATTCATGTATATATAATTTGAACAATGAGCCTTTTGAATATAATATACAAACAATGTGTCTATTGAATTTCCCTGAATGACATTTCGGTTCACGACTACCTACGTAACTACCCCTTACGACATCGACAGAGATATAATAAAAACGAACCGACATTCCGCACTCCGAAAACGTTCAACAAAAAGTCCACTACAATGCGAAAAGCCTGCTAATAGGCGCAAAAATTCTTCTCTAAAAGCGTAAAGGATTTATACCAAAAATCTGATTCCATTTTTGAAAATAAGGATTCTTTGTTACGGTTTTCATACAAGAGCTAGAGTGAAGTGATATACTAATAGTTTTGTTAATATGTGTGTACATTATATGCATTAAAATTATTGTAACGAAAGCTACATTGCACACGCATACTGCATTTAAGGTTTGATCGCATTCAAGAAATTTTAATCCTCATATATAGTCATACTGTAAGCGAATCATCTCAAGAAACATGGAAATTAGCAGAAACCTTTAAGCAATAAAACGGTATTGATTGTGAAGTAAAAGTAAATCCCTAATCAGACGAAACAATAAAAATTCTTAGCTCTGTTCAAAGACTACAATAGTATGCTTATAGGATATAGACAGGCAGCTCTGCTACTTTTTATTGACGACACAAAACGCCGCCTAGTGTCCAGATACCTAAAACTAATATAATATACATACCTATAAGTATATATTTATAATTGTTTGGCTAACGGCTTCGCACGGGTAGCAGAGACATCTTCAACAATCATCAACATATTTCAATCAATTCACACAAAATCTTAACAAATTATACATCTAAACCTTCCTCATGAATCTGTCTATTAGTGAAAACCGCATGAAAATCCGTTTAGTAGTTTTTCAGTTTATCGCGAACAGACAGACAGACAGACACGGCGGGGTACTTTGTTTTATAATATGTAGTGATATTTAATTACGTACGGTGTGTATGTTGCTGTATATTTTACTGGTTCTCACTTGGAAATGTTGTACTTTAGCTAATATTAATGTATGTTTATTACTAATCTTCGGGTTATATTCAAGTAACGGATAGTTTAATCTACTAAAAGTTAAATTTCGAGATTTGTAAGGCAAGTACATTTTACTTTTGCTCAATCAAAGCGTTATAACAAACGTTATAGCAAACCGAAAAAGAAAATATGCATACACTAGCAGCTCCCCGCGGTTTTACCTGCGTAAGTCCCGATCCCGTGGGAATATCAGGATAAAAAGTAGCCTATGTGTTAATTCAGGTCTCCAGCTATCTACATACCAAATTTCATCGCAATCGGTTCAGTGGTTTTTACGTGAAGGAGTAACAAGCATTCATCCATCCATCCATCTATCCATACATTCAAACTTTCACATTTATAATATTAGTGGGATTATGGTTTCACCATTGATTTTGCAATCGCAACAAATTCCCAGAAGCATTCAAATACCTAAATGAAAAGAAACTTGGTAGTAAAGAAAAACATGTGTATTCTTTTAAGATTTAATTAAATGGAATTTATAAGCTATTTTCATTATACTAAATCTATTTTTCACATGCATGGGTACGGTGACATTTGTTTTTGTTTTTTTAACTTTTTCCCGTCCCTCATGTCGCTAGTACTCCCATTCTCACTGTCGAAAAGCTCGTCAAAAAAGGTTAGGTGGTCTGCTGTCTCACAACTGTCCTTTTCGATAGTTCCCATTTCTGCAATACAAGAGAAATATTATATATAAATAACAGAAAAAAAGCCAGCTGCTTCAGGTGTGGTGTTACCACATAATCAGCAAAACGTCGAATCTTTGGAACTCAGTGTGACTAAACCGTACAAAAGATACTATTGAAAAAAATACTGCATATTGATGAAAGATACATGAAAAATGTTAACCGGGCAAAAATTTGATTAAAGGTTTAGTTTCTCTAGAAAGCCATCGTTAATTTTACCATTAGAATAAACTTTGGCGTCGAGATTCTCGGTATTTTCAGCGATAACTACATTTTTTTTTAGAAATACCTTGATATATAGTTAAAATAAAATGTTAACCAGTTACTTTTTTAATTTAAACCGTGCATTTCGAATAATTTAAAGAAATCTCTGTAAATTAACTCTCTGCGCAACCCCGCGATTTTGCTGATTCAAATATGATTTACAATTTCGAATCCTATTTCAATGTCACTAAATGTAATAGTGGATTATGTACTTTTAATTCAGTTGTTGGGCAGCACCCGACAAAGAAGGTTGGTCCCGGACGCTCATGAGTACGACTAACAAAATAGCATCAAAAAACAAATATGTCGCAACGAGACGCGATGCCATGGTATATGTAACAAAGACAAACTCGCAGATAAATAAAAATTCGCAAAAAAATTAATAATGAATCGTGGTCATGGTCATAAAAGACTCCTCAGGAAATTAAGTATTATACATATGACTTCGAAAAATTAGATTCATTATTGTTTACAAATTAGTTATGATTTTTTTTGTAAAACCAAAACGAAACGAATAAATTTATCCATGAGACGAGCTTACCAAGAAAGAGGTGCTGCAACTATTGTGACATTTAATAATAAACTACCCAGATACACTATACATAAGAGACTCTTAGGGAAAAACCCAAGATGTTATTTAAAGAAAATGGAAAAAAGGCGTGAAGTCAAAAAATCATGGAATCCCGTCAACCCAAAAAAAAAAACAGATTCCTTAACAAAATTGATACACATGAAGTTGACGAAGATTACGGAGTCATTTTTATTGTGCTGCTCCTGATATGTAGGAAAATGATTTGGAGACGGCAAAGAATGACTTTTTACTCAATTTAAATATCCTAACTACGGACAAAGACCGCATTCAAAAAGAGACTCGTTTATAAAGTTATTGTAGTGATAGAGCTAAGAAAAAATATGGTAACTGCTTCTAATTTCGGTCAGATTGTCAAAAAAGAAGAAAAAACATGAGTTGTGCAAATTTTTTTTAAAACTTATTATATTCTAAAAATTTAACATACATAACCTCTATTGCTGCATAGAATAATAATATGCGGTATGTTTACATAATAAACCATTTGATTTTAAAATATTAACCTTGTTTCTTTTTAAGCGACTTCTAAAATTTTTTTGTTGTGTATGTTCATTGATATTTTCGCCAATTGTGAACCGATTAAAAAAAACTTTTTTAGTTCGAAAGGGTATACTCCCGAAGTGGTCCCATTATCATCAAGTCAGGATCTGATGATGGAATCTCAAGGAAATCGAGGAAAAACTAACAAACTAACAACGTAATATAATCTCAGAAGTCAATTTTGACTTACTTCCCGGTTTCCGATTGAGCTGAAATTTTTGTTTTTCACTAAAGAGGGTAAAATAAATTATTTTTATAAAAAAAATTAAACCGACTTGTGGTTTTGAAGCGAAAGAGAAATTAGTATAATTATTATTACATCTATTTGAAGTAGAGTGAAGTAACCAATAAAAAATATAAAAAAGAAAATTCGTCGATATTTTTTATAAAGACTATGTCACGCGTCATCCTGCACCCTCCTACCGAAACCTTGTGCCAGCACTCCCCACTAAGCCCTGAGATGCTCCCCCGTGCCGCACCACGCCCCTGGGGCTTACATTTACCGCGCCGCTCAAGGACTCGCTCTCTTACCACTTCAACACGGCTACGAAGTTAAGTACTCTGCATCTACCAGCGTCGGAACTACGTCCAAAGCCTCTAAAGACCTCCAGACCTCCCTGAGCTTGAACATCTGATGTCTAAATTACTTTAAATATTTGTACCACTAGTACCATTATAAATTGTAAAAGCGTTTTATATAACTCCATAATTCCTCTCCTTACTTAAACTAACCTACGGGGGACCACGTGCAGACCACGAGACCACCCTCCACGTTACAACTAAACTATGTGCAGACAGCATGCATCTCATTCTCATTCTTTCGTTCGCCGCCGTGTCGCGCGGGGACGTAAGTACCTACGACTTTTCAGTCGACGATTCAGTCGTTCCATGTTTATTGACAGTACTAATGTACTAAATGAACGAAGTCCTATACGCTCACAAAATATTTCATTTTAGTTCCATGTCAGGAATGAATTCCTAATAGTACTTAGTGAATTACACAAGCCTAGCTAGCGTCTATAGGCTGCAGTAGTTGCTTACCATCAAACAGGCAGTATGCTATTTTCCACTTTTGTAGCATAAAAAATAAAAGCTAAACGTCACACGATATAAAAAATCATAACTATTAAAATAGCATTACTTGCTAAAAGCAAAATGATCATGCAAGTACTTGTTAAAAATGCCTAAATAAAACGGCTATCTGATTTCCTTACTTATACTGTGTAATCTTCCATGAGAGGTTTACAATTGTGTGTATAACCATATCGTGCATGTGTGCAAGAGTTTGATTTCAAATCGTGCTAAGACCGCGCCTTATTAATGGTAAACAGCATTTCCAGTGTATAATGCTTCCTTTTTCCAATACTTTAGGGTTTATTTTAAAATCAGTTGTTAACAATGATGAGTACAATGACCCTTTCTAGGTTAGTGTCTCCCGCAGCAAAGGAAAGATGTGCACCAAGAAGGCGGCGGAGAGGTAAAATGATCTCTGGCCTCCATGAGCGTCTTGTCGCGGGTGCCTCTCCCGATTACAGGCAAGGTCTTCCGCACACCACAGTGGGGTTGTCTGTTGTTGAACAGGCGACCAAATATACCTAGTATATATATATATAGTAGACATGAAGCCCTGGTAATAGACTCCGTGATGGAACAACGTGTGGTTTTAGTCGGTTCGAAATCGAGATTACAACCCGTTGACGTTGGTATCCACGCGTCAAAAAAATAAATAATAAAGGATAGTGTCTCCACCATCGAAGAGAATCCCACGTTTGAAAAGAACCTTTGACGCGTAGCGGAAAACAAGTATTTAAAACAAAATTTATATTGAAGTTATATAACAATACTGTCTACGTACCTGCCACGTACGTACCATACATCCAAGTCCTACAGCAACTGTTTGACTAAATATTTGTGTACAGTGCTTTACCCTCATTTTTGGTATTAGATGTTGCAGCACATGTTTTAGCTTGTTCACTTACTTAACGCCATTATAAACTGAACTCCTATTATATAAGGCCACAATTATTTTCTTCTAAAAACATATTTTAAATCTTTTGTTCAAAGGTTATATGCTTTTCATTAGAAAAATACGTACATTGGAAAAATTTTGTCTTTCCCCACCTCGAAAAACACTTCTTTAAATACCCTATTTTTAAGATAAACAAATCTCTTGCCTCCTTCAGAAGCAAATTAATGGTTATCACATTAGATTGAATGGGCCTTGGTCACATATAGTTGCAACTACTTTTAAGCCGGTTTCTTGATTTTTTTTTAACCTTCTTAATTTGAGCTGCAGTAATAGTACTATAGGCTTCTTATATTTTTTTACTATTCCTTTGATCATAAAAACTGTGCTCAGTTTTACCTAGTGAATCTTCTTTCCTAGTGACTTTTCTTTCTTCAACGAAAATTTCGATAATTACTATCATGTAAGCATTTTATAACCAATTGTGACAAATCTATTTTTGTATTTTTTTACACAAACCCATTGAATTAAATTCACGGGTCTCAAGTTACAGATAAGGGTAACTTTCTATTTATAAAATTTTGAGTAATTATATAAAATTAATCTACTAATTAAACCAGTTGATAGGAGTGTTTTAAGTCTATTCAACTCTTCTGTCTCAATATCACAAAATATACACGTCATTACTTTTTATAAACACTTTGACATTTGATACTTCAAAGATTTTATCGTCCGTGTGGGTAGTTGTAACATTCACATATACAAATTCAAAGAGACCTTTGTTATTTCAGTAGGTGGAACATAAGTATTCACGTTTATATTCCTACTTTTATTGGTATAATATTATTACTTATTTATATATAAACAAGGGGCATGTGGCGGAAAAAGGTCATAACTTTAAGGTTTCTCTTTATGCTCACATAAAAGGGTAAGGACAGCTGCGAAAAGGGTTGTTAGGCCATAGATGTAAATTAATAATTAATGAGTTTTCATAAACTTATGACTTAACAGTTTTATTAATAGTTGGTGGTTGTGATAAATGGTTAAGTGGCTGGATTTCGAATATTCGGAGATAAGAGTGTTGAGTTTTAGTTATCGGAACAAAACTCAACACTTATGATGAACTTCTACTTTAGGAAACGGGAGTACCGGAAGTGGACCTAGTTTAAGCATTGAGGAGGCTATAGAGCGCAATAAGGGTACTAAAGTGTTCACAAGGGATCACTCTATTGGACAGAGTCAACTGACAAGGTTAGAGATCGCCAGATGGCAGAATTGTTTCGTCTATGCCCCAAAGTTTTGAGCGAGGTTGAAAAGTTCTACGGACAGTTGTACACATCGACATAAAAACCAGTTTCAATCTGGCTAAAGACCTAAGAGCTAGACTAACCCGACACTATACCGAAGATATCCCTGACGTCAGCCTGTATGAGATTAGTATGGCTCTGAAGCAGCTTAAAAGAAGAACAAGGCGCCGGGTGATGATGGAGTTACGGCTAAGCACCTGAAGGCAGGCGGTAAGCCGGTTCTAAAAACTATTCAGAAACTATTTAACTCCGTTATACTAGAGAGAAAAACGCCACAGGCATGGAACAGAAGTGCGGTAGCTCTCTTCTCTTCTTTAAAAAGGGCGATAAAACATTACTGAATAATTACAGACCTATCTCACTTCTGAGCCATGTCTACAAATTATTTTACAGAGTTATTTGGAACCGTATCGCTCGCAGGTTTGACGACTTCCAGCCTCCGTCAGAACAAGCCGGTTTCCAAAAAGGCTTTAGTACCATAGACCATATACATACGCTGCGGCAGGTAATACTGAAAGACCGAAGAGTATAACCGGCCTCCATGCTTGGCGTTTGTGGATTATGAGAAGGCTTTCGATTTGTTTGAGACCTAAGCAGTGTTGCAGTCTCTTCAACGGTGCCAAATTGCCAAATTGCCAAAAACGCCAACGGACGATGCCAAAAACGCCTCCATGTCAGTCCGGCTACAAAACCAGACCTCGAAACCTATCCAGCTGCAGTGTCTTAAGAGCAGAGTCTTCGACCAATGTGTGTTGCCGGTGATGACTTACGGAACTGAGACGTGGTCCTTGACAAAGCGCCTCATGACGAAGCTTACTATCACCCAGAGGGCAATGGAAGGGACTCGGGGTGTCATTTCGTGACCGAATCCGCAATGATGAGATTCGAAGGAGGACCCGGGTCACCGACACAGCCAAAAGAATTTCCCGGCTTAAGTGGCAGTGGGCAGGGCACATTGCTTGCAGAACTGATGGCCGATAGGGTCGAAAAGTTATCGAGTGGCGATGGCATACGTAAGACCCAGCGTGGGTAGGCCTCCCACAAGGTGGACTGTGAACCTTGTGAAGGTCGCGGGAAACCACTAGATGCGGGCAGCGCAGGACCGAAAGTTGTGGCAATCTTTGAGGGAGGCTTGTGCCTAGCAGTGGGCACCAACTGGCTGAAATGATGACGATGATGAAAAAACTAATGAAAAACTTAAAGTCACTATCACCACCTATTTCTAGTAGTAAATCTAAGTAAAGAATATTGATACTCCTGGTCCTAATAACAATCACTAAGTGGAAAGCATTCAGTCTATTTGTCTTCTTCTTTTTCTTTGGGTGCCTCTCCAATTAATTAATGTTGGCAGTCAGCTCTGCATACTTAGCTTTGTCTTTAGCAAGATAAAAAAGTTCAACCGCCCTCTTAATACCCGTTCATTCACGGGTATTACGTAACCATGACTTCTTTCTACGACCAGGTCTCTTGTCAACGGGCACCTCTTCCCTTCATAATTAATTGCAGAAGCTCGTACCTGTCATGCCTAGATATGCAACTTTGCACTATTTGATGGTGTGCAAAAACTTGCAATTCTGGCCGGCTCCTCGAAGAACTCCCTCATTGGCAAGTTACAAGGGGTCCATCTGAGTGGAAAAAGTATGGGAGTGCGTAAGATATAAACGGGAGTCCATGATAGTTGACCTCTTTTAAGCAGATCGTGACTTTTATTTTGACTTATCATTAATAGATAACCCACAAACACAGATTGCTTAGTTTTTACCTGTAACGTAATAAATAGATCGACGCGACGGCGACAGTGTTATTTGTATGTGGTAGGTTTTATAAAGAAACTTATTTGCACAATTTTATAATATTAGTAGTAAATTAGTATATCTCATTAAACTGTGTAAGACAGTGGAATATTCGATACGTGGTTGCAATAAACTTTGAACTTGTAGACACTTACACATAATGATACCCGGTATCACGATGTTCTTGTCCATTCTTTTCTTAGACATTTGCAAAGACAGCGTATGAAGACTCGGCATTACACTAACTTGTTTAATTCATCAACCAATAAATAAGAATATGAGGAACAGACGCGTTCATTTGTTTCCGGAGTATTAAAAAAGAAAGCATAAAAAATATTTTCAGTGTCTTTTAGCCCGTTCGTCTACCCAAATAAGAAAACATTAGAAGTGGTCTGCGAGACAAACACATATGGGGACCTCTGATCTATACCAACTAATAATATAAAAACCGGCCAAGTGCGAGTCCGACTCGCGCATGACGGGTTCCGTACAAGACATCTTGCAAGATTTAATACTATAAGCCAAAAAAAATACGTCTCTCTAGTAGGGGAGCCTTCTTTAATTTTTAATTTTATTTTTATTATTTGTTGTTATAGCGGCAACAGATATACACATTCTGTGAAAATTTCATTTGTCTACCTATTACGGATCATGAGATATAGCCTGGTGACAGATAGACAGACAGACGAACGGACAGTGGAGTCTTAGTAATAGGGTTCCGTTTTTACCCTTTGGGTACGGAACCCTAATTAATGTGAAGAATATGTTTTTTTTGTTTGAACGCGCTTGTCTCTGGACCTAACAGTCGAATTTGAAAAAAACTCTTTTTGTATTTTATAACCCCATTCCTGAGAAAAGTCATAGGCTATTAAACATCACACTAGGGCCCTGAGGAACAAAGCTGTGACTGCGATCAACGGCAAGTTTTTTATGCTTTCAAAGTCAGGATAGGACTTCTTGAAGATTTAATGTTCCAGTAATCTTTGTTTCATATTATATTACCTTTATAATTTGATTAGTTTGAAAATATTTTCCTTTAAAATCCATTCGTGGGTGTTTGTACCTGAAGAAATCTTTCAATACTTAGAATTCTAATAGAAGTTATTATATGAGAAGTCTCACCACAAAGCATTATACTAAATTGTATTCGCCCACTCACAGAATTTTGCCTATGTGAGTTTCATGATTGTTTTTTTTTTCCATGCATTTGTGAGTATCGCGGTAGGTATCTAAACAAGTACCGACATACCGTACCTGTAATACAAGCTTAGAACGATTAATAGCACGCAATACTGTTCTACTCTTTCCTTTAAAAAATGTTTTGTAGCTACTTTTAAATAAGCGAGAAATGTTAAGCCGCTAGCAGATGTTCGAATGTTCGTACCCGCTAGCGGACTCTGTCCGCTCCGGAAAGAGGCTGCCAGCCAGTATTATTATTACGTGTCCACAGGCCCAACAATTAATCTGCAATATATCTGTGTAAAATATATACACAGAAATCTATTTATATTAGACATGAAACATATATCCTGTATCCGGCTTATCCAGTTTTAATTTACTAACCCGCTGGATCCCAGATTGTAAACAAGTATCCAGCCGGATACCGGATAGTAAATTTAGGTACTTTATTTAAGTCACATAACAAATATAATCATATTAATAGTAATAGCGCAAGTTATGCTGAATTAATACCATTTTTTTTCGTTAAGACTAAACAAATGATATCCCTTGACTTCATACACAAGACCAGCTTAGGAAAGGGCTTCCACTGTATCACTGTTTTACTGTTGCAAGTGTATCTTTAATATAAATTGCGACAAACTTGCTTAAGTCCTGGCATTGTCATTAGAGTGGTTGACACAAAAAGTAATGTACATATTCGATTCATGGATCTTAAAGGCTAATGTGATTTTATTTTATAGTATATAAAACAAGCAAAATAAAATGGTCAATGTAATGAAATAAAATTTAGCAAAAAGATACGATACAAGATACCACCCGTCGCGAGGCGGTTTTTGTCCTTAGTATGTCGAACACCAGCTTTCAGTTTATATTGTAGCTATCTACACTAAAACTTGCTGTCCAGTTAAAATGTTTGCCTTAAAACTGCACAAGTTAGTTACACAATTTTTTTTAAGTCTTTAGTGTTGAGATACACTGATCTGTATATATCTGTACATTCACGAAAACGTGAGTGGTCAAAGCCACTGGTCAAGACCACTCACGTTTGCGTGAACTGATTAATATTATATCGATTGTGAAAGCCGTTCGTGATAGACCGGACCGGGAACGCTCTCTAAAGCATAAAGTAGCGCAGTAAAGCTTGGCTTTGGCTCGTGACAACCATTTTTATTTTCAATGCAGTTTTACTATGAGTTTTGGTCGAGTTTTATGTAATTGGCGCTTTGCTTTCGGGTCTCTTGCAAGCTCTCAAAATCATCAACGCCCTTCTTTATCAGGCTTTCTATGAACTTGAAATTAGATAGTCAAGTTCAATATACGACAGCGAGTAGCCTGATGACCTCATCAGGCTACTCGCTGTCGTATATTGCACCTGCCATTGAGGGTTTTTATATGATAAAAAAGGATAATCCAAATTACTTACAAAATCCGTTCAGCAGGAAGGACATGATTGAGTAGCAAATATCTTCACTCCCCTCGTAGTATATAATAACCCAATCTTTGTATAGAAACTTTATCAGCTATTACGCACATATAAAACAAATTTATTCGACATCTATATCTGAGGAAATACGGGGTCTACCCCTTCTACCCTACAATGTATCCTGAATCCAAAAATATTTAGAACATAATACATAGAAGAGCCAGAAACACTTGTGAAATTATTTTGTGGTTAAAACACAATTAAACTTCTACTTGTCTTGTTGGAAATAGGTTATTAAATTGTTATTTTATGTTGTACTAGCTGCGCCCTACAGTTTCACCCGCGTAAGTCCCGGTGCCGTGGGAATATCGAGATCAAAAGTACCCTATGTGTTAATCGAGGTCTCCAGCTATTTATATACCAAGGTTCATCGCAATTGGTTTAGTATTTTTTGCGTGAAAGAGTAAAAAACATGTATGGATATTTTTTACTCTTTTACACTTCCATACATCCGCACATGAATACATCCATGCATCCTCACAAACTTTCACGTTTGTAATATTAGTAGGATAAGATATTTAATAAAAAAAGATATTTTCATACTCATCGCAGCGGTTTCCAACTAACGACTTTATAATTTGATTGATGTGTCTCCGCATTTGTGGTTTTCTTTTCATTGAAAACAACCTGCGTGGCGTAATACCTTATGTTAATATTGAAACAAGTGATAATAACGGTCTTTTAAGATAGCGAATTGGAAGTAGTGTAGGTATGTATCAATATAAACTCACTCGCTACGATGCATACAATTCGTCTCTTGCCAACTTCGATTACTTGAATTTTCTTTTTAAATCTTGTAATAAAAAATGAGAGCGCATACCGCAAGACTCATGATTCCTCTAAATGGTTAAAAAAATCAAGACAATGAAGAGAAATATAAACCCTACTAGTAGATTTGATGTTACCTAAAACTAACGAATACAAGAAAAAAAAAAATTATACAACTATTTCGCAAGGAAGTTGTCAAGCATCAAACCGCCTGATGATCACCGTTTATCAGAATCACGCGCAAAATCTGCAGTAACTTGTCGCACTAATTGTAAAGGAAACCTATGGGTTTCCTTTAAGTAATATACTTGCTAACGTATGTGTATATATAGCAAGTATATTACTTATCGACCAATTACTCTACTAACTTTTAAACTTTCGCGTTTCATGATATAATTATATATATGTATGGGAATTAGCGCGATCAAGTAATTACATACCTTGTAAGCCTGTGACCACGGCCAGCGGATCCTGGTCGAAACGTCAGGCAATTCAAAGGTATATAATACCTATTACGTGATCCCGTTAATTCCCGTACATATACATAATTTTACCATTGACTCTCCTATGACATTCATTGTTACCTACTTTTATAACATTTCTCGCTACAAGCTTTTTAAATGCAAATAATTGAACAAAATGATTTATATACATTTTCAAACATGTACAACTCGTTTGATATTCCCTTATTCTTAAAATCTACCCATAGGATTACTTCATCTTCTTTAGTTAATACACCTATTGGTTAATTTTTGAGAAAGAAAGAAAGAAAGAAAAATAATTTATTTTGACACACACAGAGACATCAACAAAGTGCATGCAACTAAAATACGACACTTAAAAAACACACTTTAAAAAAAAAAAAAAATAACAAAAGATTACACATCACACAACACATTACACAATAAAATACTAAAAGAGAAATAAAAAAAAAATACAAAGTGAGAAGTGTCTCATGGCATGATCAAAATAGGACCTAGTTCAGCATATGTCAGGCAATAATACCTGACGCTGATTTTCAACTAGTCCCTTTAGTGACTCACGCATGACAAATCTAAAAAAAGACAAAAAAAATATGTATGAACTAGGTACTAATTGCAGAGTTCATGTGAACGGGTTTTTATTGTGCACTCAGACCAAAGGTACAGGTAAACACACACACAAATAGGCACAGACGCATCTTTACCTCTATTTACAATTTTTTTTTTTTTACAGCATATGGATTATGTACCTATTTAGATGAGCGACATGTTTACATTTATCATGGCGAGCTGTGCATCAATTAGATACCTACGTAGCTGTTTTTTAAAAGTGCTAGTAGTATTAAGAGATCGGATAGGCGGTGGTATATTGTTCCAAATTTTAGATGCGGCATAGCGGAAGCTGCCTTTAAAAGCAGCCGATTTATGAGGCAGTATGGATAATTGCTGGGAGCACTGCCGGCTTACACAGTCGCGACGACTAGTAACCCATTCAAGCTTACTGTACAGGTACGGTGGCTCCTGACACTTGACCACTCCAAACATCAGACATGCCAGATGTAGCTTGCGTCTATTTTTCATTTTTAAAATATATTTTTCATTTAAAAAAGGTGCTACGTGGCTTCGACGTGGAATCGCAAAACTAAACCGGGCACACGCGTTTTGGGCTCTCTGTATGAGACGTTCCGTGCGTGACAGTAACCGTGGACTGTAAACAGTATCAGCGTAGTTTAATTTTGAGAGGATTAATGATTCGACCAATCGTATACGCAAGTCTTCAGATAAGTATGGGCGCATTTTGTATAATATACTCAATCTATAAAAACAATTCCTAACTATATCAGCTATGTGTTTTTCATATCGTAGACTTGAGTCTATATATAATCCAAGGTTTCGGGCCTCTTCTACTCTTTCTATTGATGTACCCATGAGTTTTATACTAAAATCCTGTAATGACCTTAAGTGGTTGAGCTTGACTACCTCACACAGCGTTAGTGGAAACAGTCTTACAAATGCTTATGAATATTTCCTGTATAGCTAAGCGTTGACTAGTTAATGTAAACAGCTTTTGTTACGTACCTACGCCACAGTACAATTTTCTGCAAAAACATTGTAGGAGTATGAACGTTCTAATAATATAATAAATGATTTTAATTTAATTATGGATGTACAAATATATATGGTTTCTCTTAGGTAGGCGTGTACGATCTTCATCGTCACTTTCCATCAGAAGACTTGGAAAACAAACGCCTATTTCATTATACAAAAAGAAATCTAGAGATGAATTTCAGATAGGGAAATCAATAGGAATCGAAATAAATGTCCATTGCAACTCTGTCAGTTTCAGTCTTTCATTTAACTGTCATAGTGTCATACCCGTACGTTTGCTTTTCAACGTTTAGTTATTGTTGTACTGGCCATCGGTAAGTCCGTATTTTTCAGGTGGGTTACCAAGGCTAAGTAATCTTCTAAACTGTTTTATACTAATCTCTGTTTGAAACAATTTTATGAAGTATTGACTATTTGACGATGTGTTTTTTTAAACTAAAAGTCTCTGTATTGTTAATTTTTTTTTATGGTATAAGTGGCAAACGAGCAGACGGGTCACCTGATAGTAAATGACTACCGCCGCCCATGGGCACCTGTAACTCAAGACTCATAAGTGCGGTGCCGCCCTTTAAGATGGGAATAGGGGAAGAGGGGGGAGAACGGGAGAGGGGAAAGACGGGGATAGGGGAGAGGGAAGGGTTAGGGCCTCCGGTAACCACACTCACGCGGCGAAAAGCAATGCAAGCATTGTTTCACTACCGGTTTTTTGTGAAGCCGTGGTATCGAGCGGAGTCGAGCCGGCCCATACGTGCCGAGGCATGGCTCTCCCGCAATAATGTATAAACAGGTAATAATCACGTTACATAAATAATATTGGCTACTGACAATCTGGCCAATATGGCTTTTTAGTGTGACACTTTAGTTGCCGTTACTCATTTTAAAATAATGAAGATACATTCCATAACAATAGATTTGAATAATAACAGTAATAAAAACATAATAATGATAATTGTTACAAAAACTTAATAGAGGCAAAAGGTATCTCAACCGATTATTTCGGTTCGTATATTTCTATATATGTAAAAATATTCTCTACCAAAATATAACCAAGCACAAAATTTAATTTCCTTTCTCTCACACTAAAACGGTTTAAAACTAATTCTCTATTTGGAATTTAAAGTTTAACCGCCGTTCATCTCCCAACTCTATTATCCAATTTATTTAGTTAATAGAGAAATACCTCATCCTTATGGTACTGACGTTTAATCAAAGTTGCGTATAATTAATCTCTAACGGTAACGATAAAAAACGCTCGTTTGTGGCTTCTGGGAGGCTAGGTGGATGGATTTGGATGGATGAAGTTGGATTGGTGAAATTTAGTGTTCTACCTAGCATAGCGGTGAAAGAGCAGTTAGGTTCCCCTTCATTGTATTTTATCGGAGCAGTGGACATGGTCAGATATTAATCTCAATTCATTCCAAACCATAAAACCCTGGCCAGAAACAGACCGGAAAGGCCTCAAGGTTTTGAATTAGGAAATCTCTTTAAATATGACTTAGATGGCACGGGGATTAGCAGTATATTACCCGATTCTCGGGTTAGGGAAAGCCATGCTGCGTGGATGGAGTTATCAGAAATGGCGAGGACCTGCCGACGCGGCGGCGTCTGAACCATTGCTGATTTGGACGATCGCGCCGCTTGGATCTACTTCGACAAACGTATATTTCTTTATTCAACAAAGGATTGCAAGACCCCGCGTAGCTGAGAGGATTTGGGTGTTCATTTAGGAGGTTGTGAATTGAGATAGGCTGAGGACTAGTGTATTTTGGAAACTGAACTATCTACGTTTATAATTACAACTTTATAAAGGCTTCATCGATTTGGTGCAGCAACTTGATAGTCGTTCACTCTGACTGCCCGCTGAACCGCTTCTCATGCCCTGGCAACTCGGGAACAATTTTTTTTTTTTAAAAGAGCCATCTTCACCTGATACATAACACTGTTATTTTAGGTTCCCATATTTTACAGTCACATATTTAAGGTATTTCATTTATCTTGTCAAGTTTGTATATTTATTTCACCAGGTTTGCCTTTCTTAATAATTCCGTGATTAATATTAAGTAAAAAAAGTTTAAAACTTTTATTCATTTATATTTAAAATAATAAATCATTGTTTCGAAATAAAATAAATTATTACTCGAGACCATAAAGTAGTTAACCAGTATAACACGCTGGCAACTGTGATCTCTGTCTAAATGTCAAATGTCAGAAAAAAAATCGCCGGTTTGTTATTTATTAAATAATTGAAATTATTTCTTGTTTGTAATAAAAGTGATAAGATTTATTGTAATAGTAAAGTATTTTTCGTTATGAATTGGTGCAAATAAGTGAACAATGTTCTCACAGTCAAATGGAGTTCTACATTTTATAAAAATGTATGTGGTGACACTGACAGTTCCTATATGCTTCAAAACCTTATAAAGTCTTGTAAATTAAATGATAATAAAATATGTTATTAATAAACTAATTAAATTAGACTTTTGTGTTATTTATTCCGTTCTCATAATTATACATTATAGCTATAGCTTTAGTAATAATACATTTTTACACTTTTTACACCTGTAGTCAGCGCCTCTATAGGTGAAGTAGGGAACTAAAGTTCCCGTGCTTTGCGGTCAGAGGCGCTGACCTACACAAAACGAGTTGCCAGTCTATTTCAGTATAATATATTTTAGTTTATGCCGCTTCTCCCGTTCCTTTCTAATAATTTATTTTATTCAAAATAACTTTAAAAATAATTCAAATATTATATTACCAGCCAGCTTCCCGCAACACTCAAAAGAGGTTCGAGTGTCACAGTATATAGGAATAGGATACAACAATAAATAAAGATTACTTCAGTTGCTTCAGTTATTTATTTAAATAACTGAAGCTTAACCGATAACACTTGCTTTCATTAGTTTCCGATTAAGCTGGAATCTATATACCGTATTTCGGCGGGGTGATACACCGGTATAACATGTCAATATTTAACGCATTAACGAGCAAACGCTTACTCGTCAATATTAATGAGACATAAGACGTAGTTACGTAGAGTACAGCCTGTCAAAATAACCGTTTTAGGAGTATTTCAGATAAATATTATTGTGATATTACTAAGTCGAATACCCAATTCATTTTGGTTACAGTAAAAGATTGAAAAGGGGATAAATCAAGTAGATAAGGATAACAGCATTCATAGTGAAACAAAATAATTTACTGCGAATAATGAATTATAATTATTCTTGGGAACACCACAAGGGTTGTCGGGGAACATTTATTGAAATAGATCTGCAATTGACGTTACGATAATAGGCTATGATGCCTAATCTCGGATAATTCTCACCAATGACCTTGGGGAGGATCCTCGGTAACTCCTCGGGAATCTAGGTGTTTGGCCCGGTGTGTTGTCACATCCGTGCACTCCAAAAGAATTTCTGCGGCCGTCTCTTTAGCCTCCATGCAGGCTTTGCAAACCTAAGCTAAGAAGGAGACAGATCAAGGAATATTAGCCATAGCTCAAGCGGGTCAGAGTCGCAAGCCTGTAACTGAACAGCAACAGCCTCGAATTCCGAACCCTCTAATCCAAGCAAGCAAATTATAGTCATAATAATAGTGATGACCATGTGAAACAAGAATGTAAACTATTATTAAGCAATGTTGTCACAAATTATCTCATAGATAAATTTAGAGAGATTTTTTAATCGTTGGCTTTTCCCTCGTTATCATACAAAGCCCTCTGTAGCACTAATACGAGGGTTTAAATTGCAAAATGATAAGAAACCTAAAAGGAAAACATAATAAATCGCAGGAGAACCTATCTTGTCTAATCCAAAATCTTATTTCTTTTCCCCAGGGTTACACAAACAATATCTTCCAACTGCTAACACTATCCTACTAATATTACAAACGTGAAAGTTTGTGAGAATGTATGGATGTATGTATGTATGGATGTTTGTTACTCTTTCACGCCAAAACTACTGAACCGATTGCAATGAAACTTCGTATGTAGATAGCTGGAGACCTGGATTAACATATAGGCTACTTTTTATCTCGATATTCCCACAGGATCGGGACTTACGCGGGTGAAACCGCGGGGCGCTTCTAGTTTCAATATAATCTGAGTTCTGTATCTTAGGATACTGAACGTGCTTCAATACCCACTAGCTAAAATGTTAATTCTAGTTGTCATGCAAAGTAGAAATCGATCCAGCTGTACATGTCTTCATTTCTTCAAAGCTTTCATAAATTTTTAACATATCAAATTTTTGTACAAACTTGCTTCCAAAGTGTTAAGTTCTATATAAGCTAGCACGTTAGCACTATTATGTAGGTACTCGTAATTAAATATTGTATTACGTGGAGTTGTTAGAAACTTCGAGTCGAAAACTTTTAGCTAATACCTGCACACTTGAGTTAATTTACTTCAACAGCTCATAACTTACTGAGATTCAAGGGATTATGCAATTTAGTATTTAAATTAAAAGTTTTACAGAACCGCTTTTACTGAACTCTTTTATCCTACCTCTACTACATGTGGATGAATGAATGTATGTACGTTTGTTACTCTTTCACGTAAAAACTACTGAACTGATTACCATGAAACTTGGTATGTAGATAGCTGGAGACCTGGATTAACACATAGGGCACATTCCCACGGCACCGGGACTTACGCGGGTGATACCGCGGGGCGCAGCTAGTAACTTATAATTTTATCAGTAATCAGTACTACTGAAAAAAGAAAGGGTGCTAAGGGAGTGTTATCTAAATTAACATGATGTAGCTTTGATGATATCTAGACAAGCGTCAAGCCAAGTTCAATCTTAATTGATTGAAAATAACTTATTATTATACAGAAATATAAATATACTCAATACTGCAGGTGCAGTTTGCTGGATAAAAACTAGAATCAAGACTACACAAACCAAAAAAAATTACAATCGTTTTATTCTATTTTATGATTGATTGATGCCCAACTAGAATAACGCTCCAACATCTGAGATGACCTCATCGTAACGTAACTATATTTTATTACGGTTCTATAAAGTATTGATTTTGGACTAAAAAATAAACATATTTACTTTGCCTGTAGCACTAAAACATACAATCCGGCATCTCGCTCCAATAAATGTTAAATAAGTAAGTTAGCTTATTTCAATAGAGACTATAATTAATTAGAAAACGCTGTAACATGCTATTGCATCATAGTTAGTTTTTTTTTTGAAGCAGGAGTTGTAGTAGAATAAATTAGTTGAATTGAAGTAGTTGTTGTGAATGGGTCTCGTCCTTCGGTGGGCATTTTTGTTTTTTTTCCGTTTCAATCGACACCAACCACATTGTACTGTAGGAACACTCGTAACCGTGCAATGATACAAACGAAAAAAAATGCAAATATGCTTCTTTTGCTTAGAGACTTATGTCAAACTCACATTTTTTTAAATAAATTAACATATTTCGATACTCAAAAAAAACTCGTAATAAAGCGAGTAACCAATCGCAAACGAGAAAAAAAAGTCGCATGCGAATATCGGCATAAGTATAACACACCTCTTATTTTTACTTGTAACTACTACCAATTACGTGCTTTTCACCATATGCAATGAAGTGTTGTTTAGATGCGGATTTATGTACGGTAGAGTGATTCCGCAATGAGGCTTTCAAATTTGAAGCGAAATATCCGTTACGGCCTACCTCGGTTCAGCCTTGCCTCTGTTAATACCCTACCTCCGTTATATTTCCATTGTTCGCTGCACGAATTCAAAGACATTTGCAACAGTCGACATTTACGAGCCTCACAGTATTACACATTATTCATTCCGGAGAAATTTCCTTTGACAGTCAGACAAACGATCTAAAAGGGCTTCGTTTTTCATTTTTCCATTTCTAAAATAGCACTCGCGTTACAATAGAGCTAACTCGATGAAAACTTTTATGAAAAATAGTCGCAGTTTTGACGGGAGCGATACGTTCAACAATACTAACGATGAAGCCTCAAAATAGAACTGAAAGTTTTAGAGCAAGTTTTGCGTGTATTTGTATGCTTTTTGCTTGTCATTCAATTTTGTGAAGCATTTTATAACACTGTTAAAACATGGCGGCACGGTGCATTGTCAAAAGGTCTATAATATAATGTTTGTAATATACGACAAGTACCTCTTTGCTCACTAACTCATAAACGTTTTACTTACCCGCAAACTAGGTTTAAGTGCCGAGTAGCTAGTAATAGGTTGTCTGAGCTAGCTGAGCTCTTTGGCGGTTAATAACTAAACGTTATGTGTAATTTCTGTATTATAATGTAAAGCTTAATACTAAGGACATACACATTTTATATCTACTTCGGTTGCGTTTTCTACCTCTTACTTCATAAAAAGGATCATGAACCAGTTTGGAAATATGTTAATAAAAACCTATTTGGCCTTATATACCTATATAAAACAGCGATGTGCGTGTGTTCGTTATTCTTCTCCTCCTTAATGTAATGTATTAGAGAGATGCACTGTGTTGCCGGATATAGGGATAAGGAATAATACACCACTTCACTGTACTAAGTATATTGGCCGACTGCTTTGCTACATTACTAGTACTGGGGCGTGACTTATAGCTACCCACTATTTACAATATATTACACCTCCACCACGATACAACAATTTATTACATTAATTACAACACAACTTATGATTAAACTTAATATCTACAACTTATTACTAAACTTAATATCTACAACTTTTTACTAACTTAACCTAACATTACACACAAACAGTTAAACTTGAAACCTGACTACTGGTTTTCGTGTTCGCCTTGAGTATCGATTCACTGGGGACCCAGTTGGAGGTGGCGAGGAACATGACTTATTTACTTTAGGACTATTGTTTGGCGAAACATCTGGTACGTCTTCTACACTCTGTCCTACGTTACTCCTATCCTCCCCCGCATAGTCTCGCCCGTCACCCGTTTCACCTGGGGGTCCCACAACCGTCACCCCTTCCGTTAATGAGTTACTTTCGCCTTCAGGGACAGGTACGGTAACATCAGACAAGCACGATCTACGACGAATTTGATCAACGTGCCTTTTAAGTAATTGACCATCATCCCCTGCCACGGAATACCTTCGTGAGCTGTCAGCGGTTTCTACAATACCCTTTACCCATTTATCCCGGCCTCCGTAACCGCGCGCCCACACCGTGTCGCCTTCTCTAAAGTTCCGTGACAACCCGCCTGCGTATTCCACTTGGCGCCTTTGAGTTTCTCGAACCGTGTCCTCGACAGTTCGCTCAGAGCGCAACAGATCCAACCTCGAACGCAAAGACCTCTTTTGCAACCGCATAGCCGGTGTTTCACCGGTCGTACTATGGACAGTGTTTCGATAAGCCAATAGAAATGTTTGTAAGGCTGCATCTACATCTACATTATCCCTATACGCTTTCTTAATCGCACGCTTACACAACTTCACCGCGTTCTCAGCTGCACCGTTTGAGGCCGGGTGATATATCGGTGAGAAAGTTTGCTTTATACCATTGTTAGATAAGAAATTTTTAAATTCTAAACTTGTGAATGGCGGGCCTTGATCTGAAACTAATTCTTCAGGTAAGCCAAACCTTGCGAAAGTGGATCTTAATATTTTAATTACACTTGACGCAGTAGTGCGAGGCATTTCAAATAGTTCTATCCACTTTGAAGTCGCGTCTACCAAAACTAAAAAAGTTAACCCCTTGTATGGGCCCAAAAAGTCAATATGTAGCCTACTCCAGGGGCGGGGAAGGTACGGCCACGGCTGTATTCGAGTCCGCGGCGCGGCGTCGGCCTCCGCCGCACACGTCTCACACTGCTTACACATAATTTCTACATCATCATCTACCTTGGGCCACCATACGTAACTTCGCGCTAAGGATTTAGTTTTTACTATACCCATATGACTGATGTGTAATTGTTTTAAAACGTTATCCCGTAATGTCGCCGGTATTACCATACGATAACCCCACATTACACATCCATATTCGGTATACAATTCATTACGCCTAACAAAATAGGGTTTTACGTGATCATCGGGGCAAGACAAAGGCCACCCCGATTGAATATACCCCAAAATCCTACTTAGAACTACGTCACCGGCCGTCGCCTGTTTGATTTCTTTACTCGTTATCGGTAAGAAATTTTCTACAAAACTAATGTATGTGTTCTCATCGCTATTTTTTATTTCTTTACTCTTGCTATGAGGTAACCTTGACAATGCATCCGCACAATTCCTCTTAGACGACACAAATTCTATCTCGTAACTGTACCCAGATAATAAGACTGCCCAACGTTGCAATCTCGATGCGGCCATTACCGGTATGCCTACTTTATTCCCTAAAATATATGTTAATGGCTTATGATCCGTTCTGAGTATAAATTTGCGACCATACAAGTATTGATGGAATTTGCGGACGCCGTAAACAATAGAAAGTGCTTCCCGATCAATTTGCGAGTAACCGCGTTCTGCGGCAGTCAGCGCACGAGAAGCATATGCCACCGGCCGCTCGCCGCTCGCGGTCGTATGCGCTATAACCGCGCCAATACCTACGCTACTCGCGTCTGTTGTCAATATTAATGGCAACTCAGGTGTGTAGTGCATTAATATCTTACTACTTGCTAATAACGTTTTAACCTCGCGAAATGCATGTTGACACTCTTTGCCCCACCGATACTTAACCCCCGCCTTGAGCAAGTTATATAAGGGTGCCAAAATCGTGCTAATATTCTTTACAAACTTTCCATAGTACATAGCCATACCGATAAATGCCCTTAATTCGGAAATATTAGTGGGTGCCGGAGTTTCAACAATAGCTTTGATTTTGTCAGGACATGTGTGAACTCCCTCTTTGCTTATCGTGTGACCTAAATAGTTTATTGACTTCTCGAAAAACACACACTTTTCCTTCTTTACTCTTAAACCGTGTTTACGTAAACGATCAAATACTTTACATAAATTAGTTATGTGATCCCGATTGTTGTAACCGCTAATAATAATATCATCAAGGAACACACCTACATGGGGCATATCTGCAAATAATTGTTCTAAATGTCTTTGAAATATACCCGGGCTTGAAGATAGCCCATAAACTAGTCTATTATACATAAATAAGCCTTTATGTGTATTAATTACGGTATATTTCTTTGTGTCGTCCAATTCAAACTGCGCGTATGCTTGTGACAGGTCTATTTTGCTAAAACGTTCCCCCCCTTTCAAACGTAATAATAATTCCTCGACTCTCGGCAACGGATAACGGTCAATTTCTACGACTTTATTCAACGTTAACTTATAATCAGCACAAATTCTGATGTTACCGTCCTTCTTCACGACCGGCACGATCGGAGTCGCCCAGTCAGAACGTTCAACGGGTGAGAGAATGCCATCGCGCACCAGCTGCTCGAGCGCGCGCTCGACGGGTTCGCGCAACGCGTAAGCCAGCGGTCGCGCGCGCATGAACACCGGCCGCGCCCCCTCGCGGACGTGAATGCTCACTGAACCACCAGTGAATCGACCCAAATGATCCGCGAACACCTCAGAGTATCTGGAACTGAATGCAACTACATCAAACACCTCCCCTTTAAACATAGATAAATTGTTACAATCGTAAGTAACGGGGGGTAACTGTATTTTTAATTCTGCCATCCACTGACGGCCTAACAGAATAGTTTTACCATTTTCTACAACAAACAATTCTAGTAATTTAGTTATATTTCTATATTTCACTACGGTTAACAGCTTTCCTAGCGGTTTAATTAATTCGCCCGTGTAGTACTTAAACATTAATTTACATGGCGTAAGGGTCAAATTTTTAAACAGTCTGTTATAACATTCCGAGCTTATACATGACACAGCACTACCTGTATCACATTCCATTTTTATATCATGGCCATTCACATTCAGCGTAATATAGATAGGTGTACATTGTGTTGGCGATAATAAGCGTATATCTATTACCTCGTCACTGGCCACGCTATCGTCGTCGTCAACGTCGGTATGTTGAAGGTCAACATGGTGTGGTCCCGTTAACCTTGGGCAAACCCGCCGCAGATGACCCGGCTGGTTGCACACTCTGCACACGTAACGCCCGTACTTGCAAGTGGCTGCCTCGTGCTGCGCTCCACACACGCGGCACTGCGGTAGTGGCCACACGCGCGCTGCCGGAGTCGCCGCGACAGCTGGCCGATATGCCTCTCGCCTGCCACGCCCGCCCTGGCTTCTGCCTCGCTCACCCGCCGTAGACCTTGCACTGCGCCTCGGGTTCGGGGTCAGCACCTGACAATCGACATCGGTCGCACTGGTGCTGGCCCTCGGTTGTGTGTCTCGGTTGCGTTCCACCACCGCTGCTGCGTCTTTCTCGGCTGCCTCCAAACTGACCGCCAGCCTGTACGCCTTGGCAAAATCCAACTGACTTTCCGCGAACAATCGTTGTCGTATTATGTCACTGATTATCCCGCATACCAACTGGTCTCTTAGGCTCTCTTCCAACCACGTTCCGAACCCACACGTCTTGGACATCTTTTTCAACACCGCTGTATAATCTGATATACTTTCGCGTTCCCTTTGTTTCCGGTTCCTAAACTTATAACGCTCAGCTAATTCACTAGGCTTAGGTTGTAAATGCCGCTCCATAATGTCCGTTATTTCTGTAAAGGTTTTACATTTTGGTTTATCGGGGGTGCACAAGTTAACCAAAAGTTCGTAACTTTCCGATCCCATAACGGTGATTAGTGTAGGCACTTGCAGATCTGCCGCAATTTTATTAACTAAAAAGTACTGTTCTAATCGTTCCACATATAACCGCCAGTCGTCACAGTTAACCTTGAACTCGGCAATTTTTCCGATTGACATTTTACTCGACAATAATCTTCGTATTCTTACAACGTACTACTAACTGCCGTATTTTACGCGTAATATTCTTGTTTTCTCGTCGCCACTGTAATGTATTAGAGAGATGCACTGTGTTGCCGGATATAGGGATAAGGAATAATACACCACTTCACTGTACTAAGTATATTGGCCGACTGCTTTGCTACATTACTAGTACTGGGGCGTGACTTATAGCTACCCACTATTTACAATATATTACACTTAACACCTTGATTTATAGGCTCACCATGAATCGTTCTCAGTAAAGTTGGAATCGATAAGTGGTGTCAGCGAAATCTGTTTATTTTTTTATTTGGTGACTTAATTGGGATAGGTCAGCGTCTAACAAGACAGCCTTTAAGTTTAAAAAATGTCGAGAGGTCGCCCAATCTATACAGTTTGGATGTTATTGAGGTTTTATAATCAAAGAGTAGATACCTCACAATTGTTAAGAACACTAATAGATATAATAATTTGGCGAGACTAAGTCAATTTAAATTCATTTTTGCAACAGGTGTACCTATATTTGGTAAACTTTGAACTACTGTTTAAAATACTACCTAATACTGATTTATAATTAACAGAACAAATCATACAAAACTTACAGCTTTGGGCTATGAATTATTGGGTTAATGTTGTTCAAGTATCACAATGCAATCATTAAATATGGTGGATAACTGTCAGATTTTGTTAAAATTAAATTACTACACTATGTATACACAAAATACTCTCACACGCTGTAAAATTGTAGTAGCAGCCGGCACGTAAGTGATTTAAAGTGGGGTAACTATACAAAAGGCTGTGTGCCACACTCCACTCTATTGCACTCACTTGCAATTTGGCAATATTTCAAAGTTCTTTGGCTTACTCTGAGCACTCTTGGTCGACAGGCTATTTTACGAGACAATTTTATTACAAGTATTCTTTGTTTGACATTAGCAGTATATCTACCATCTCAGAAACAATTTTTATAAAATGGGTTAATTGGGACTTGTGTTCGTGTCACGGGTCGATACAATTCGTTCGAAATTTAATGCGCATACAAGTCTCTAATGCTTGAAAACAATTATAGTACCCAATTAGGTATTTAATTCACTATTTGGTACACATCACTACATAGTATAAAACAAAGTCGCTTCCTGCTGTCCCTATGTCCCTATGTATGCTTAGATTTTTAAAACTACGCAACGGAATTTGATGTGGTTTTTTTTTATAGATAGAGTCATTCAAGAGGAAGGTTTATATGTAAAATACATGTATAATATAGTAGAGAAACACTGATAACTTTAGAGGTTTCTAATGTGATGTCGTAAATAAACACATTTTTTTGCGTTTACATTGCAAACGCTGGCTGAACCCTACGAGATAGATCAAAATAATGTACAACAGTATTGTACACCTTAAAAAGGTCTACAAAAAAATCCGCGATGGTATATGTCTATCTCTTAGGGATAACCCACAATAACCATTTTTATCCTTTACTTTTTACGAGAAATAATGGCTTATTTACGAAGCGATTTTAAGCAATACAGCATTAATCCTTATCCAATTAAGTACCTTAAATATATTGTGCATTTAATATAGATCAAAATGGCCCTTTCCAGCATGTAATTTCAATTAATATTTTCGAAGATATTACAGATTTAAAATGCAGGGACATAGCGGTTCAGCGGTACCGGCCAGAGGGCCGACGCCGACGCGACGGCGCGTTCCTATATGATTAGCAGCGATCGCACACGTTTATCGGAGTTCTCTATTGAAGAAAATAACAATTGTCACTTCATATTCTGAAAAACTACTGACCGGATTTTCATGCGGTTTTCACTAATAGACAGAGTGATTCATGAGGAAGGTTTTGGTATATAATTTGTACCCGTGCGAAGCCGGGGCGGGTTGCTAGTATAATATGGATACAAACATTAGCTTTCTGACACTCCTCCACCGTATAAACTTTAACTATAGGTATATACCAAATCTCACACTCTTTCGAGCTTGCAATAATGTGCTTAAAGAGGTAGAAAGCGTTCTCTTCGAGTTGTAGTTTCGTACTACCTAACGTCTATTATTAAGAGTTACTATAATAAATAATTATTTTTATACAAGACTTGAATACTAAATAGTCTCACGTTAAATGATTTATAATACATATGTCTATGGGTCTACAAAGGACGCTAAAGGAATATATTCAATAGGAATAAAATAAGGCATTAACGAAATTATTTTTTATTTGAAAGCCCCATGTATGCCATTATGTGTGGAATATGACATCGTTCAAATGTCCGCCGCGGCTTCTCACTGTGGCACGGATCCTAGAGGGGCAATTTTCAATGACTCTGCCGCATAGATCCGGCTGAATTTGAGATGACCTGGGTTATGTTGACTTTGAGGGCTTCAGTCGATTGCGGCCTATTGGCATAGACCTGCGATTTCAGAAGACCCCACAAGAAAAGTTTAGCGGGATCAAATCGCTCGATCTTGGTGGCGAATTCACGTCACCTCTGCAAGAGATAACCATACGTTCAAATCGTTCATTCAGAATGTCTAATGTGGCGTTCACTGTGTGGCACGTAGCGCCGTCCTGCTGGAACCACATGTCGTTCAGGTCAATGTCGTTAAATTCGGGCCAAAAAAAATTGATGTAGCGCTCGCCGTTGACAGTGAGGGCAACATCGTTTTCGAAAAAGTACGGACCAATGACGCCGCCGATTCAAAATCAAACCCAAAATTGGGGTCCTTTTCCAAACGCTCCGAAGCCCAGTCACCGAACAAACGGCGTTGTCTATGGTCATTAGCTTTGAGCTCCTGGGCCAGTAGGATCTTGTCCCAACACAAAATTCGCCAAGTTAAAGTCTGCGAAAGGCCGAGTTTTGTGCTCGGCGAGGGATTGACTGCCTCGGTTTCTCCTGCACACTTCTACGGATAGCGTTCTCGTCCGATCTGGCGTTCCTTTGACGTATGGGTCGGTTGATTGTTTACCGAACCGGTCATCTTAAATTTAGCCACCAAACGTTCGAGAGTCGACTTTGAAGGGCCACTACGTCTACCGTAAAATGGGCGTCTACTTTTGCACTAATGAACACTTGTTTGGATAATAAAGTTTTCATTTGCATGTGCTGCTCAATCGTATAACTTGCCATGGTGATTTGGCATCAGCGACTGAATAATAAACAACAGACTAAAGTGTTTAAAAAACTGACGTTTAATACTACTAATTTTTTTTTCCACTTCAGTGTCGAACTAAAGGTCTTACTTACTCTACAGATATACATATATATTTTTATGGTATAGGGACAAACGAGTGTACGGGTCACTCGATGGTAATAGACTACCGCCGCCCATGAGCACCTGCAACTCAAGAGTCACAAGTGCTTTGCCGGCCTTTAAGGTGGGAATAGTGGAAGGGGGTAATAGTGTACCAGGAGGAGAGAGGGAAAGGTTAGGACCTCCGGTAACCTCACTCCCTCGGCGAAAAGCAATGCAACGTTGCTTCACTGCCGGATTTCTGTGAGGCCGTGGTATCACTCCGGTCGAGCCGGCCCATACGTGCTGAAGCATGGCTCTCCCACGCTACATTCATGCGTGGGTATTTTTTGTTGGAAAGTAGCGTCATTTATTGCATAAAGTTAACCATACAATAAGTAAATAGCACAGTTACTTCATTTAACAATAGGAGTATTAGGTAATATGGCAGTCAATTATACGAGTCCCGTGATCCTCAAACAAGGATTTCTCGTTTTTTGAGAATCAGTGTCAGCATTGCACAATGCACTAAAAGTAATACTTAATAACACATCAGTAAACATTTCCATGGTTAGGTTGGGCAAATAAATATACGACACGGAAGTTTGGGTATTCTAACATTGTTTATTGTTGGAGTAGTCAAAATGAAATTTGTTTTTATTTTTTGTAAAAGATACCGAAAGAGACCAGCGACATAACATATATGTAGTTGATGTTAATTTCAACTTGATGCCTTCACGGGTTTCTGAGGAATAGAGTCTTGACAGACACACAGACAGATAAAACAACAAATTAACGACTTTCAGATTTTTCCTTTATTTGTGCTGGGAGACCTTGCTTCTTACCAAATTTCATGATTCTAGGTGAATGGGAAGTACCCTATAGATTTTGATGTTCAAATTTGGTTAAATATAAGGCTTAAGAGGCCATATCTTATGACTGCGTTGACTTAGAAGCTTGATTTTTTAAAGCTTCAAGGGACCGTAGACTTATTTATTTGGTATTAATTTCAACTTGATACGTGTACGGGTTCCTGAGAAAAAGATCTCAACAGATGGACAGACAGACATACGGACAACAAAGTGATCCTATAAGGGTTCCTTTTTTTCCTTTTGAGGAACAGAACCCTAAAATTAAAATTAAAACAAAAGTTCTATAAAATGGCTATTCCGTGCATTGGCAGATAGGAGGCACCTAAAATATTTGGCATCTAATGCCGTCCGATTTTAAAAAACCTATTTTTACCTTAATTTGTGAAGAAAAATACACAAAAGTTCAGTGTTTTCGATTTGAAATGTAATCCTTCCAATATTTTAATCTTAACAAAAACATGCGCAGTAGAAAAATAACAACTAAAACACTATTTAGCAAATCGTAGTGACAAACAAATAGCCATGGCAGTAAATTTGACGTGCACAAGGTCTAAAATGTATGAAGGTGTGTTCGAGTCAGCTGCCAGCGCAAAATTAATACACTCTTTTGCTCATATAAACACGAACAGAACTCTTTCTTACACAAATTAATAGTAGACATTGGCTACATGGTATCGATAGGACTACTCTACGGTGATAAATTGTCGCGGTACCTTTATACAACTAAAGTACCAGAAACGACAGTGATTTATGACATTTTATGTTGTCAATTTGTCGCCAAACATTTTTTAAGCCTTTTCTTGGTTTTTGAAAAACCTTTTCATAATTTTTCGTGACCTTCTTTGCAGAAACCCTTACTGTAGAGCCTCATACTCAAAAATGATAATAATCTACAATTGATTCAACATTACATTTTTCTCAAAGCCTCACTTTTTATCAACGTATAACTAAGTATAACGTTTGGTAGTTTGTCATTCCTTTACGCAGCGAAAATGATGAGTATTTCATTTAACGTAATTTTTGCACAGGAATAGTTTGTAGACCGAATAATGAAATAGCCTATTTACAGCCAATATTAAAACATTTAGTCACTATTTTGTTTTACACTAGGAGTCAAATTCAAATTTTTTTTTCAAATTCAAATTCAAGTCATTTCAAGTCGTAACTTAAAACGTTTAAAACAATTTTAAAAATGAATTTAAAGAAATATAAAATAGACGACCGACGTACTAAATAATTTTGAATAAAGAATAATCAAATTTACTGAGCATTCGCGGTTCCGCTTGTACCCCCTGTAATTTAATTACCTAAAAATTAAAAATCCATGAACAGCCTAATATAATTGCTGAAATGTTGACAGACCTATTACGTTGGAATTTTTGTTGAACGCGGGATGAACGAAAAGATCCGGTTAAACCAGGCTTTATTATGCCTAGTTCAGCGGTTCAGCATTCCGCAAAATACTTTTTATCATTGAATTGTTGATGTTGGTTTTTGAGAGCTAAATTATTATTTTGTTTAATAATGATTTAATATGCGTTTGGCAGCCAACACAATTTTGTGTATGAAAGATAAAGACAGTGATTTTGGAAATCACCAACATACAGAACACTTCATGAGGTAGACGCTCTAGTATCCGAAAAATCGATCATATTAAACGCAGATTGTCATACATCGTTATTTTGCTGACTCCGTTCTGTAATACGACTTCACCGATAGCCCATATGGGGTAATCCAGACAGTAAGTAAAGATGGTCCAACCGTAAGAAAAAAAGGTTCTATAGAAAAGAATTGTCTCCTGCCTAGAACCTCAGCCCTAGCATATTAAAAAAAAAACAGGACAAGTGCAAATCTGACTCGCGTACCAAAGGGTTCCGTAAGAAAACGAACTTGTATGTAGTAAATCTATCTCGGGAATCAATTCTCGACTTTTAGCCGACTTTTTCGAAAAACAAATTTAACTTTGCAGTTCTAAAAATACTCTCCCATACATCAATTTTCTTTTCACTCATCAAAAAATCTTCAAAAAAATAAGAATACAGAAATATATAAGGAAATCGACAATAGACATAAGAGCTCACGTTTATAGAATTGTACATCTATTTCTAAAAGTAGTGCTATTGCTTGTTATTCCTGGCTCAATTCAAAGAATTCACGACCATTCCGTTAATAATATACGTAGGGCGCTATATAAGTTAGTACGCAAATTAAATATCATAATATTGTGTCATTTTCATAAAATGTAAGTAATATTTAAAAATAATTGGGAGGCAAGGAATCGTATGTTTGATTTTTTTATAAATTTTTTAAATCGAAATGGCGCCCTTTTCTCGTTATGACATTTGTGTAATTATTTTGTTCATTATTAATATTTTGTTTGTAAGCGTTAAACAAAAATGTGTCGAGGAAATGAGTAGTGCACTAAGCGAAACTTATGAAACGAGTTTACTAGAAATAAATGGAATACTGTTCTCATCCCTATGCAAGGGCACCCCATCACCAGTTTCTCCCTCTGGACCGCATTCAACGGAGAGCTGATTCGATTCTCGAATCGTTGATTGCCAGGATATTACAGATCGGCTTGACCCCTTGTTGCATAGAGATTTAGATTCATTCTACATTCTCTATCACTTGTATTATGGGGAGCGCTCCGAGGAATCGTTTGGACTTCCGCAACGTTCCACCATCGTTCAACGCGACAAAACTTTCACCCCCCTTACCTAGATAATCGACACGCCACCGCTGTGCGGTTCTCCAGGAAATTTTTGCCTCGCACAACCAATCTGTGAAACAAATTGTCACCTGCAGTATTTCCGGACCGATACGACATTCAAACCTTCAAGAACAGCACTCTCACCTCAAAGACCGGCAACTCTTGACTTGCAGGTGTCCATGGGCGGCGATATTCACTTACCATCAGGTGACCCGTCTCCCCGTTTGCCCCCCTGTACCAACTAAACACGATAAACCATATTAGTCCAGGTTGAACTTTGAGGTTTAAACCTTCAACTTTTATTTTGACAGTCAAAATAAACTTAATGACCTTTAACTTTTATATTGACAGTCAAAATAAACATAATGCTTTGAATCCAACGACATTAAAGTAAAATACTTATTAAAACCAACCAGTTAATTTTCTTGTCCTAGTGGCCTCTCCAATCACAGGACCAACATTCGGGTACGCGACCCCGGCCTCTTCGAGCTACTGGGGTCTCAATCCCGTTTCCCCATTCGGTATTATTTACCCTAGCTTCCTCGCCCTATCCGTTTTCCTTACCCCAATTTACCATCTTCCTTTGTCCCGTCTAAAAACTGCCACATTGGCGTCAGGCAGGCGACCGGTCATAAAAGAAACCAGCAACACTTTGCAACATAGAATTTATTTTTTTCAATTACCTACTGACAAAAAATAAAACATAGGAATATCTGTATTACCTAAACATTGCGCCGACCCCAAGTAAAATTGGGCAAAGAGCAGGAAAGTAATGGTGACTTATCAAAACCAGTAAAATGTTCGCTCAAGTTAAAGTTATTTTTCGATCCCTTGAGAGCAATACTTTTTTGGATGAAAGATACCCTAAGTATGTCCTTTTCCAAGGTGTTTACAAGACTTCATGATAGTCAGTTAAAAAGCTTAACAAACAAACTCACATTCGCATTATAATATAAGTTAATATAAGTTTCAACATTGTCAATTCAGTCAATTTGCTAGGTACATTATTCGTATCCTTTATGTAGGTACTTTTATTTCATTACTAAAGTTTCAATGCTTTTTTACCGTCTTTGTGTAGGACCCATGTTATCAGACCTCAAATCTCACAAATATACCAAAAGGAAAGGTGTCCGGCGAAGAACAGATACAATAATAAACTATATTGATAGAGCAAATGATGAATACAGAATAGTTTTTTTCAACGTGTTATGCACGAAATCCTTCCTTTAAATTGTGTGAATTTTTCCTTTTTTCATTTTGCCGCACAGCAATAAACTGATATACACAGAGTCTATAAATCTCAGAAGCACCGAATCCTAAACGAAATGGTAACGGTTAAAGTTTGGTATTAAATATTCAGCCATTCTACTCATGTCGTCTTCTATGACGTTTATTTTGAAAGCCAACGCCAAAAATAATGGCATGAACACTCAAGCAATTACCTAATTGATAAACTTTTCCATCGCAAAATTGTTTCTCTGCTAAATTATCTCATATATCATGTTAGAAATTAGTTCTATTTATTTTATGATCTAACTATTAAACAAGGTTACTATGAGTAATAAAACCAAAAGGCTTTATTCTCTATCCTTCTAATTCTAGAACTTAAAATTCTGTTTTAAGTAGATCGTTGGTCGATATGACTTTACACTCCCAATGCTATTTCCCACTATTGTGGGCTCGCACGGGTTCACGGTTGCCAGCAAGTCTATCAGTTCAGTAAGGATGTTTTTATAAGAGAAAATTCTTTTGACTGCTTCAGAGAGGCATACGTAGGTTATTTGGCTGTGTTGCAGTACACGCTCGTGACCTGTATCTGCATAGATCGCCATGGCTGAAAAATATCTGTATGTTTTGCTTGTCTTGTGTGGTCTGTTCTTCAGCGAAGTAAAAATATTTATACATGTACAATGTACCTTTATAAATATCTTTGCCGTGGGTGAAGCCTACACTCGGTGTACTAATTTGATATTTTCAATCAAGTAAATATGATTTTATTAACAGTGAGCGTTTCTTCATACACATAATACTGAATACAAGAATAAAAATGCATTACATTAATTTATTGATTTTTTTTTTTAATTCCTATAAATTGTATTTATTTATTTAACACTTCCTGCATTTTTCATTTCAATTATCTACCAGTCAACCTTTGGGTGATACAGTGAGGGACATGGCAAGTGGATATGGAAGAAATTTTAGGTAACAGTTAACTGGGTAAATGCTTTGTTATTTACATAGAAATTCAATTTATATACTACCTACTACATAGTTATACATATATGAATACACAAATATACACATATTTAATTGTTTAACTAATAACTACGGTATAACTAAGTTCTACAAGGTGCCTTCAGAAAATGACTAACTCAGATCAGTTTAATTTTCACACTATGTGATTGATTTACATCTAGTAGGTAATATCAAAAAGTAAACAACGTTGAAAACCATAAAACTTACAAGTTATCCACTTACCAACAAAACATTCTTCTGTATGAATGCATGAAACTATTTCAAGTCATTCTTCCATTTAATCAAAGAATGTTGAACTTTTTAATTTGGTTTTTAATTTTATTCCTTTTGTGTGGAGCCCTACTTACACAAGAAATGTGTGGAAGGAAATAGGTATTGCTTATACGGATGGATGGATCAGGGTTGCATACCTTTGACGTGAGCTAGCTGTTGCCGGAAAGTCTGACCCCTCTATCGAAGCCTTGTAAAGAATAACAATATTTCCGAAAAATCTCTATTTCCTTAACTTCGTCAGAGCAAAACTGAATACCTTTGAACAAATACTTGATTACATCGTCAACAATGTTATGTTGACATGATTTTCTAAAGAATTGTTTCACTTGGCGTCATGGAAATAAAAGTCTGTGATGCCAAAAAGACAGGACAATTTAAACGGAAAAATACTAACGCAAAAAGAAATAACATAGCATTTTCGGAAAGGATATGTGTCGGCCGGGCCGAGTAGCCAAGCCGGGAGCCAAGGTCTGCGTGTCACACTAAGTGTACATATTTGTATACCTAAACTAGCAGGCAGAACCTAACTGGCAGAACCTGTACTATGGTAACCAGACTGCTGATAAACATACTTATATATTAATATATACATACATTTTCTAGATAAATGACACCCAGACACAGAACAAATGGTCATGCTCATCACACAATTATTTGGTGGGAATCGAACCCACGACTTCTGGCTCATCAGTCAGGATCACTAACCACTAGACCAAAAGGCCAGTCAATATATTCTAGAGTATTATTATTATTATTATCTGATTCCCTAACTTTCATTTTATTTTACTTCTGTTGGTTTTCAAGCCAAATATATTTTAACGTATGTATGATATTAAGTTCTATAATATACTTGCCAAAACATACCCTTCAGCTAAATATAAGTTTTAATATAAATTTATATTATAACTTAGAGTTGTGGCTTCCTTACTGAGTAAACTTAAACCTAACTTGAAAGTCTTACCAAGGTAGCAACTAAATCAACACCCACTACTTCCCTCAGCAAACCTATCCGCTTATACCAACGCCTACCACATAATCTTTTGCCTTTCAAGTGAACTGGGACATGATTTATAATCGACTTAAGAGAACTAGTGAAGTATTTTTAACTACCTACAACATTCGTACATTTAAATGTATATTTAGCCCAAAGAGTTTTATATAAAAAAAAAATGTGTGGTGTCGTGGGACACCAAATAGGAACGAAGTTCCTTTTTATAAAAATATTAATTTCAAGTTCTATTCGAGGTGCAAAGAAAATAATTATTCGGGGTGCATATTTTTTATTACGATTTTTTTATCGATAAAAATCAAAAAAACTGCTTCACAAAATTATCTTAACACCTTTATTTTATTTAGAATGATTTATAAAAATATAATAATCATAACAGTCATCACGTAGACTATACATTAGACACTATATAGCTATCATACATAGACTTTATATAAAAATCTTACGTTACGGAGGTTTTTTGCCGGCTAGGTAACCCCTCCGCAACGCCCCATAAGGAACTTCGTTCCAATAAAACTTTTAATTATTTGTATATAATGTATAATGTGCTTCATTTTTAATCCATGAGATCATGAACCCAGCACTCAATTATCAGTGTACTGTGTCATTGTTTCGTTAACCTGGCATTAATCAATTAAAAGAAATTGTATTTTTTTAGATAACCTTTAATATAGTGCCTCTTAAGTTGCAGTAGATTCCTTTTATTTTATGAAAGACTTTAGCAAATTTTAGACGTTCATTAGTAACGCTTCCAACAGACATATCTCACGGTATTAAATGTTCCAAGAAACGTCTGTGACAAACGGTGTCGTGAGATAAGCTCTACCTCAAGAGTAATTCTTTTAAGAAGTTGCCAATGTCACCACGGGGGCGTGAGTTGATTTTATTGAAAATTCGGGTGCCCCTCAAAATCTAATTTGCATGAAAAGCGACTATTGAAGCTTCGGTGGAAGTGGGGTGATATTTTTTATTTCAGTTGTCGCCATTGTCTTTGTTTCAATGAATTTTCAAGAATGTAGCAATTGAATGTAGATTTATTGAATGCGCAAGTTTCACAAAGCTTTAGTAGAAAACAGAATAATTCGAAAGGTATACTAATTAGTGGTTGCCATAGTATATTTTGTAAAAAAATAACAAAGATTTTTTCTTTAAGAAATCCTATATGTACTATTATTTTAGAAAATTTCTTCAACGCAATCAAAAAGAGCCACCGTTCCTGTGCGTTGCTGGTTGGGCCTACGGGTTGAGCCGGACGGAGATCTTTGCTAAGCCATATTTACCGCTAGGAAATCTATCCTCTGCTAATTAGAGGATCCAGCAGAGAAACAACGTGGCCCAAAATGTAAGTCCCTCCCAACTGAAGAGGAAATTAAGAGAAAGCAGCAATGTCTACATCAAGAAAAAGTACGCTACGCTTCAGCTGCACAGTGAGAGTTTCCAAACTGAGCACCCATAGAAAGACAAAACTTATTGTATAAAGTAAATGCATAATATTCGTTATTATTTATTCAAATAACCGTCAGATTTTATACACATTTAGAGAAAATTGCTGCCTCTTCGTGCAAAGGACGCCGTTTATACACTCCTTTTACAAACGTTCCAAGAAATACTAAACCTTCCTTTCAATGTGTATAAAACTTCCCCGCACTAACTTTAGAGATCAACAAGGGTACCAGTTTACAAGCAATCAATCGGCATTTGTTGGGGCCTGGACAAAGGCCTGAGTTGATAACAGTAGCTTTCACCCTACTGCCAAGGAAATATTTGTTCTGTAGTGTAAATATACGTTAAAGTAAACGAACCTACTTACTACTCTGAACTGTAAATTGAACAGACACGGACGTCGAATTACCCGTATAAGCAAATATTTAAATGTTATTAAAACCGCAACTAGTCACATATGGTTTGATTTTGCAAATAACTTCTGTTTATGCAGCTTTATTAGATAATAAAATAGTCGATCAAATGGCTGGAAACTTATCGATTTTAAATTAACTTTAGTTGGCTGAAAATCAGTTCTAAAACCGAACTAAACAAAAAACAAATCCCTGTAAAAACTTTTTTTTGCTGTTTTGAAGATCTCGTACTATAGTGTCTATCAAAAAAACTATACTTATTTTATGTGGTGATAAAATGGGTAGATTAGAAGCTTGAGGAGTTAATCGTTTCTATATGTCATTTTCCTTGCCTTTTTATTCTCAAAGATATTGGTGTCGGTGTCGGCGGCACTGAGAAGATTAGTGTGCAGTCTGCAAATTGTATCAATTTTTCTCCGGAGCGACTGTCCACAGACTTATATATTAGATATATTCATGCATACATCACGCCTGCATCCCCGAAGGGGTAGACGCGTGGCGAGTGAGTATTAAACAACCACATTTTGCCATAAGTTCCAAAAGTACTTTGTAATCGCACTTTTGGGACTTTGAAATAGTGGTTAAACGAAAAATGTTAGTCGTTGATTATTACGAATAACATCTATACCCAGGTATGCAATTACACTCATTTATACGGCTTATAAATTAGGGTAGTAAATAAATAAGATTTACATCCAGCTGAATGAGGGTACGAGTAAAACATAAGTCTAAGTTGGCAAATGAATCTAGTGCTCTTGTGGATATCCAAGCAGACTCGCTAATCCAATTTGATACACACTATTGGAATATTATAAGAAGAAAGTTATGTAAATTGTTTCTTGCCTTTAACAGTTTGTTTTGTATACTATTGTATTATGTACGGATATGTCACAAAAATGTTTAGAAATTAATTTGAGTACCTAGTTCAATATAGCATGCTGTATTTACCTGTAAATATTTGTTACTCAGTTTAAAACTAATTGAATGTATGTGTTTTTGTTGCTTGTAACCGTGTAAACAAATGTTGGTAAATCATAATAAATAAATAAACATTCATGCATAAGCTCATGAATCGGCGCTAGCTTTAAAATATATTAAAATTTATTACTTAACGGTAACTTATAACAGCACAGTTGTGAAACACGACTACGTCAAAAACGTTTTTTTAGTGGCTGTAGTCAATTCAAATCATTCATTCAAATTGCAATTTTCAAGTGCATATTTACACGATGAAGATTTCGAGACTTACAACATATCAAAAGAGTTCGAGTAGGTACCATTAGTATTGTTTTTTTTTTACGGACAGTGTGCTAATCTGCTGTGAATGTATTTTAACCGACTTCAAAAAAGGAGGAAGTTCTATATTCGGCTGTATGTATTTTTTTATGTATGTTCACCGATATTTCCGTTATCTGTGGACCGATTTCAAAAATCTTTTTTTGTTCGGAAGGGTATGCTGCCCAGGTAGTTCCATTGTCACAAACTCCAGGTCTGACGGTATCTGAGGGAAAACAAGGGAAACCCTCAGAAATTAAGGATAGATGTTTGTTGATTTTTCTTGAAATTAAGCAAACGTCAAAGTGATGAAATTTATTATTATTAACCGACTTGAAAAAGGAGGAGGTTTGTGGCAACTTCCACATACAGTAAAAACATACTTCAACATCATCTAGCGAAGACGAGCTGAACTGCGTAGTAACTACTGATCCTGCATCGCGCTTTGGGAGTTCTTGCACCGATTAGTATATGTACAACTTCCCAACATCAACCGTTGGGCTGCGGTCCGTAATTTACATTACAGTAAGTAATGTTCTAAAGTTCTAAATAGCTTATCTGCTCAGTACGTTCGTAAAATAAACACTTTAAAAAAAACTTAAACCGACTTCAAAAAGAACTAAGAAAAGGCATTGAAATGTGAAAAATAATCGATTTCAAACTTATTTAAAATACTACATACATGTGACACTTTTAAAATAATAGGTAACATTATAAAGGCCAGGGAACCAGGGATCTACTAGTCTGTTTGAAGTCGGTGCCAAGCTTAATAGCCACTTAGGGCCACTGTGGCGGCACATATGTATATACGTATGTGCCGCCACGGTGGATTTATTCAGATACCTATTTCAATAGAATAAAATTGTATTTTCCCCCAATTTTATGAGTTTATTCCCTAAATACAAATTCAGAAACTCACAAAATTACAAACTTTATTACAACATTACATTGACTGGCCTGTTGGTCTAGTGGTTAGTGACCCTGACTGCTAAGCCAGAGGTCGTGGGTTCGATTCCCACCCGGGACAAATAATTGTGTGATGAGCACGATCCTTTGTTCTGTGTCTGGGTGTTATTTATCTATAATATGTATGTATTTAGAAATATATAAGTATGCTTATCAGCAGTCTGGTTACCACAGTACAGGCTCTGCCTACTACTACTCTGCCTACCCTGTGGTTTGGGATTAGACGGCCGTGTGTGAGATGTGTGAAGTTATTATTATTATTATTATATTATTATTACCTCTTTATAATATTATTACTGATTGATCCAATGCTGTTTGTCAAAATACATGTTTGTCAAGAAATATTTATAAAGACGTATGAAAAACTTAAAAAGAGCTATTACTAGCTAAAAAATACAATTATAATTTTATTTACTTTTAGTAATAAATACTTTTTATAGCCAAAATCGCGTTACTTTCGTTGGTTGTTCTTTTTTATTCATTGCCAGCGACATCTCGGGGAAAATGTCAAAAACCTCTGAACTGAAATTGTTTGGCATCGCGCTCAGCGTTTCCGTTCCTGCAACAATTTTCAGTTATCAGTTTCCTTTGTGTTTTTGTAGCGGTGTAGTAGATGGCGCTACTGTCGTAAAACTTACGAATGCAATGCATTCGTAAACGCACAAACTGATAATAATATTCAAAGCTTACGGGAATTAACGACGTCGTACTAACTTTTAAACTTTCGCGTTCCATGGTATACTTAATTACATATTTAAAATGAAGTATTAACGCGATCATGATCGCGTTGATTCCCGTAAATGCATAATTAAGTAAATTACAGATCGCGTGTTGGTCGAATTTCGACCACGGTTTTTTCATTGGCCAGTATAACTTGAACTGTCATTGTATAGACTTACTTACCATGACAGGTAATCACATATACTGGACGCGTGTAATTTCATTACGCCATATTTATTAAATTAAATGGGTTTCATGAATGTTCAAATAACCAGCAGAATAAGAAATATAATAAATAATATGATCTAACGATATGAAGTATTTTTCCAATTTCTTTATATATATTCATAAAAGTTTTTTCAGCGTTCCGTACACAAACGCGTGCCTTTCACAGTTGTGTGTGTAGTAGTAATTGTAATAGAGATATATGCATGCTAACGGCAAATGTAAACGGTGCTACGAGCAGCAACAAATAACTGGTGAATCGAAAAAGCCTTGGCTTAGTCACGCAGAGTAACTCATTAACCCACGTCCTTGAACTCAATTTTTGGCGAAAATCACACGCAGCTTGTCACCGCGGAAGCTTCAATAATATTTTAGGAGCCTTAACATTGCAATACTGTAAATAAAAACAAAACTGTTACTGGTACTTTGTACAAAAATGAGGTTAAATTATTTGTTCGTCTGATAATGACTAAACGGCCAATAAAAGAGACAAACATAATGTATACCGCATCTATACTAAGTTTATAACGTTTACAGCCCAGCTTAGAATAGTGCGTAACAGAAAATTACAGCTAGGATAATTTTAATTCGAGTAAAGTACTTTTCTTTAAAAAATCGGCCTAGTTTTACAATGTTTAATATCGATTAGCCCAGAAGCCTTTTGTTTTTAGCTAAGGTTTACCTTAGGTCATACCTTCACCGAATAGTATTAAACCGATTTTGAAAAGGGACATCAGCTCATTAATTTTTCAGGAGATAAGGACTAGTACATTTCTGCTTGAATTCTACCCTGGCAAGCAAGGTAAGTACCTCTACGCTACCCTTTGGAGGATCGTAATATATTTGCACTACTAACGGGTTGTATTTTTGAGTGTGAGTCAGAATTTAATAGGATCGTGGATGGGATTAGGATCACCCTAGTCACACGACTAGTGTTACAAGTATTTAAAGACACTGGTCGGCGATAATCGCTCTCCAAGAACGAACATGACGGCAAAGAACGAAAGTATCGGATGAATCATCATAAATGCTAATCATAAACACGGGGGTAGCGTAATGGACAAGGCTTGCAATTGAGTGGTTGCCGGTTCGAACCCCACCCAGTTCACTACCGACGTGAACCCACTCTTAACACAAGCATTTAACTTAGCTGGACGGGTTAACAAGAATACTAGTAATGTGTGACCCACGCTATATTAGCCTTCTTCTTTTCAAAAAAATAAACAGGTATTTATATATAGCTGAAGGTAAGTTGTATATGTAATTTTTATATAGCAGCAAATGTATAAGAGAAATCTATATCAAGACGTGGAAGTCATAAGGAAGATAATGAAACGGTCTAACATCCTATTTTTATACTACGGGCAGAAACACAAAGGGTGGCACCTAACTATAGACACGCAAAGTCTCACCACGCGAACAAACTTTACAATTACTAGTATTTCCATTGTTCCTGATTTCAGCAAATACAAAAAATAACATTTTTCTAACTAGGTTTAACATGTACAGGTATTCCCAAAGGTGTGGTAAAATCTTGGGAGCGTTATGTGTAGCGAAAAAGGATTTTGAAAACTTAAACTTCTTTTTCTTTTTCTACTGATGGTTCACATTTCTAAAGGTTGTTTAGAATAATTGTCATATAGATTTCAATTATTCAATTTTTATGTAGACATTTTCAGAAAAATCTGGAAAATATTCCGTCAATTAAATACCCATGGTTTCATTCATGTCAGCCCTCCCTCATACGAAATATTCGCTTTATCGGTCAATTTTCAAGTCCAATTTGTCAGTTTCATAATATGATTCTTTCTTTTTTTTTACTTTTATTTAAAAAGGTAACTTCCGCATTAGGAATATTCCTGTGTCGCGGGGGGTTTCATAAACATTCAAACAACGGACACAAAGAACACCCAGACTCGGTATAACTATTTGTGTATCACACAAAACACAACTCTCGGTGCGGCGTAGTAGCGAAGTGACTACTTAAACCTTTACGCCATCCGTGCAGTCCTATATTAAAAATCACTAATTTTCCTAAAATTGTTAGCCCTTTACCTAATCGTGACCCTGACCACACCTTTCTGTAACAGCCTGTATACTCATATTATTTTATTACAACTTTTTTGCACCGTTTTAGAATATATACGTCAAATCCTTAATTAATTAATTGAGTCTCTGTCAAAAACAGTACACCCTGCGAAGTTGAGTTTATTGGGATAGATAAATTATTTTTAACTAACTATTAGGAATCTGTGCTAATAAGTTTCAAGTTCTCTATAAGACAGAGGCTCACTGTTATCCGGGGAATATCTATCTCCGTACCCTTCCGTATTACTTATTCGATATTTGAAGATAAATAAAAATAAAATATTTGTAATTTTAGAACAGACCCGGAGGCGATCGCTACTATAAAACAAATTTATTGTAACATGATTATTGACTCACCTCGTCCTTGCACATGCATATATATTATACTATATAGAAAGAAGACACACACGTCACGAGACTGAAGGTAATTTGACAGTTCGATGATTATAGGATTGAGAGAGAAGACTGTAGGCCCCATAAACTTAATATACTAACGTAAGTTTATGGTAGGGCCTTACCTGTCTTTGTTTTTAAAATGACAACTGTGTAATGGTATATTTTGGCATGATTGCAGTTTTGTATTATGTAATACCAATATCAATAAGGTCATATGAAGGCTAAGGTCTCCTTCAGGTTTACCGAAAGAACTAAAATTAAACAAAATCAATAAATAATAAGGCACGTGTCAGCGAGATGTCAGTGAGACGGCTCGATAAAATTTTAAAGTTCAATTTGTTGAATCAATGAAACTTGCATCGATGGCGTTCATAGAAGGCCCCTTACTACAAAATTTATTAGCATGATGGAACAACTATAGAATATTAAAACTTTTACATGCCCGTCTGTTGAATACTTGTACAAATGCAATCCGTAACTAATCAAGAATTAAAAAAACGCGTCAAGGTTAAATTCTTTTTCAATCCTTAGATATAAAGATAGGTACAACCTGTAAGATAGTCGGTAGTTTCTCCGTCAGTCATAGCAGTGACTGTGATAAAACTGCAAATCTATAAAGGCAACCTTCAAAGCATCCCCGCAAATTTAACAATAATAGAGTTTGTGACTTAAAACAAAAGTTTTAATTTAATATTAAGAAAAATATATACTTCTACTACAATTTCATCAAGGTACGGTACTTACCTGGGTAAGATTTTTTCAATTATATCGAAAATCTGCCAGTACGAAACGTATTGGAAAAGCACAAACAATACATTTATGGTAATTTATTAAAAAGTACTTGTGAAATTAAATAATATTATTTAAATTAAATAATATAAAATTAGTTAATTTTCGATCAATCCGGACCTCATTTATTGAAATTAAGGTTCACGATCTTTCTCATCATTTATTTGTCCGGTTTTTTTTTGATTAACAGACTGAAAGTTTAAAAAACTTATTATATAAATGAATTTTATTGTCAGTTTCAATAAATATATATGAAAAACAAATGTGTACAACAGACGGATGGATGTTAGCATGCATGCCGGAAAGTATAATATTTCTATAAATTTCTATATTACGCATTTAGTCGTAAGACAAATTTGTACAATCTTTACAATAATGTTTTGGCAAATAAAGATTATTGTTTTTGTTGTATTATAACAACTTCTTCCAATGATTATGTGTCCCTAGAGTTTTGGTTTTTTCTTGATCTACTGAATCAGAGGCGATTTTTCATATAGAAAATTAAACGAACAAGTGAGTGTCCGTGCTCCATAGAACTAATATAACTTATTATTTATTTCAAATAGAAGTTATTAATAATTTTCAATTTCAAATGTCATTTTTAGAAAATTCAAATGTCCTTTGTATTGACAGAGCAGGCAAAATAGTTTCAAATGTCAAAGTATTGTCAAGGACGGCGTAAGTGGGTTTGCTACTGACCTCACAGATGTGTGTTAACAAGTTAACAATAAACATTCTTATAGGTCATAGCTTGCGAATCTGTCTGTAAAAGCTTTTATAAACATCAAGTAATATGCACGTTGTTTCACGTACAAGAATACGTTTACAAATTTAAGCTTGAACCTTAGGAATACTACAAGTTTTGCAAACATTCTTATAGGTCATCGATTAATTCGTATGTATTATATGTAAATTTTTAACATATTACTTGGTGTATATGTGGTAATATATGTAAATTTATATTGCGAACATATACATTATGTATTTATAGTTTAGGTTTTTAATTTTATGTTTATTCAATTCCCTTTAAGGTACACACTTTGCCTCTATTTATTCTTTACTATGTACGCCTTTGTACATGCTATTTTCCTTCCTGTACTTATAAGATTGTTATTTTTGTGTACAATAAAGAATATAGAATATAATTACTATATTTGTATTCTAATCTTTGGTTATATACCAGAATTTAATTTTTTTTTTATATTTGTATTTATGGACAAGAAAATCTACAGAAACCTGCTAACTACTAAAATAAACTTGCCAAATACATTAGTGTTTTCAACCAAACAATTGACTTGTTTCATTTATTAGTAAGATTTTTCTATGTTTTGTATTATAAAACCATAAAGTACCTGTTTCTGTAGGTAGTTTAAAATATTTATTAACGGCATACGTTTTTACTCACGTGTGTATTTCGAGGATGCCCGACTAGTTTCGGACCCGACGGGGGCTCTTTATCAAGGAGTGAAGCGACCTTCCACGTCTATATCAGGTGCCACATTCACACAGTATGATTGTGGCGTGGTGAGTAAAACTTTTAGAGTCTTTTAAATATGAATTTACAAAGACTAAAATACTGGTTTTATTCATTTAACACAATATTTAATTAATATAAAAGTTTCTCTGAAACTTCTACTTTCTTCATTGTTTTCAAATCCAAATTGTAACAAATTGGTAATAAACAATTCAGTCAAAGTCCAACCAAGACCAACTGACATGACCTACTGTGGTAGATTCAGCAAAACAAAGAGAGGAAAGTAGTGTCCAAAAGGAACGTACTCATGACTATGACTATACTGAACAGTTCACTAAAAGTGAGGACTTTAGTAATACAGATATTTTATTTACGAAGTTGTTTTCCACAAGGATAGAGGGTTTTTTACATACTTATATATTTTTCGAGTTATTTACTTCTCACTCCTTATAGACCATTTACTCTATTTCGTATCGCGCTTAGCCAAGCTCCCAGAGTTCCCATGTATAACCATACATGGGAACTCTGGGAGCCTCTGGTACCTGTATTATTTGGTCCACTTATTTGACCGAGAGGCAATGAACTGATACAAACGTTCCAGTAACAATTCTATCATGCTTCAATTTAATCAGAAATATGATCCCAGCATTTCCGAGAAAAAGCCAAATGTTATTTAATCATACTATACCTATTTTATGGGCAAAAATTGCAACTTTTATATTTATCGTGATCTTTTGCGTGCGTGAAAAACGCTTCCTTTACTTAAAATAATGTCTTTTCAAGTTTTATGATCACGCAATATTCGCTGTTAACTCAGAAGGTCATATAAATTAAACCATCGCTATACTGTGTATTCCCGCAATCTTCCTAAAGCTGTTCTCATTTCAGGCTCTTTAGTCATTTTTTTCATAATTCAGGTACACCACACCCAGGGAAAGCCGAAGCGATTTTGTTTGAGTCGAAGATCAACCCTCGCTAGGTCCTGGAAAACATTTCTTGCGCCCCACATGGTATTATCTTCAATTGCAACTACTGTCACCACCGTTCCTGTCAGTTGCCGTTTAAGATCATGGCTTGGCCAGGCAAAGATCTGTGTCAGATCCTGTCTACTAGTTCCGAAAGCATTTAGAGACAGCGAACCCACCCTACCCCGCTGCCTGAAGATACCTTCCCCGCAGCTCCGAACCGTGCAGGTCAGAGTCACTTTTTGTCTGAAATCCATAAACGCCCCCCTCCTCATCTTTTCTCTACTGAAAATATTAATGTGCTTCGCCTAAAGAAAAGAGGCGTTACTGCTTCCGTTGCTCAAAAAGAAACCGTAGACTAGGTTACCAGCCCTCTTACCTCGTCCTACCAAATATTTATTATTATAAAATAAAACGTAGATGAAAACAAAAATTCTGTTGGTGTAAATTATTAACGAAATAGGATTTTTCCGGCGGAACTCAGCTGAAACTGTTCCGGTTGGACAGACGTACAAAATGTATTAAAGCAAAGATTCATAACAAGAACTCTTTCGCTATCAAAAATTCAGTTTAATAAAAATATGAGACTGCTTAATGTTTTACAGAAAATATACTAGAGTTGATAAATGGAGTTCCATTGACGTGACAAGTAGAAGTATTCCTTCGAGGAGTTAAAGGTTTTTGGGAAGAAATTTGAATAGTTTTAGACGCTCTAGAGTTTATAATACAATAATAATAATATTATTCCACTTTATGTGAAATATCTAAAATAACTTTTCATTAATACATACGTCTTTAACAATATGCCGACAATGTACCGTCATTGTTTCAAACCTATGAAATAATCCTATAAACTGATAAAGGAATTTATGGCTGAGGTTAGCTCTTATTTATTTACAAGGTGTCAGATGTTTCATTTTGAGTGCTTATTATTGTTATTGATTTCATTTGAACATAAAGAAGCAAGAACAGCATTAAATATTTTACGAAATTTTATAAAACAAACTAGCAACGTGCAGAAAATTATTTTCTGCTCCTTTTCCCTTAGTTACCTAATGCAATAGATAGAGAACATGCGAATTATCTTAAGCAAGAAAAACGGGTTTTTGTAATTTTGTATTTTAAGATTGTCATGGAATGTAGTTGATTCTGTTTTTATGTGTACGTATGTTAAATTTGTAACTTTTAACTTAATAATTAATAGTTTATCTTTATACTTAGATTTTATTTATTTTACCTGTCAACTTAAAATTCCTCCACAAGTCGAATTTTTCCTCACAAAATCCGTCTAAGTCGAAACCCTTCATAAGTTGAAAACTTTATACTGAACTCAATTTTCTTTTTTGAAGCATTTCTTGAAGTTCGACTTACAGAGGTTCTTCTGTATATAGAATAGAATATAAGAGTAATGGAAGCCAAAACATTTTTTTATATTTTTTTTTGTCTGCCTACATGTTTGTACGAGCATCACGCAAAGACTACTGCACGAATTGGAATTCTGTATCACAGTTGTATTGCTGGGGGTTAAATTTAAAATCTAGTGCATGTTCCATCTTGATACACTACCCTGAAGCCGAGGTATTAATAATAATGGTTGACTTAATTACCTCTTTAATTTGTATCTTTGCGGCGTAACTTATCAACGTACGTATAAAAAATTGGCGAGGTTATATTAAATAAAACGAATGGGTCAGTGACTCTGCCAGAGTAAAAACTTTTCCTTTGGTAGGAACATACTCGTTTCGTTCATGGAGATATACCCCTAATAACACTTCACGAAAAGTTCTGGCTTGGTGAATAAGTAATACTGACGCTCAAAAAATTATTAGGCAGTTGCTGTAAACCACGCATTTTGGAGAAAAATGACAGGAATAAGGAGGTATACCGGTTTATAAATACATTTCTGGATCGAAACGATGCTACCCCCTATACGATAGAGTTTCTTAACTCCTTCCGGACTCACCACACATAAAATCACATTAAAAGTGGGTATTCCGATTATGTTGCTTCGGAACTTAACACCTCCGAAGCTGTGGAACTGAACTCGCTTAAACTGGTGCCTAAACTGGTGCCACTTCGCAACAATGTTATAGAAGCTGATATTCTCACGGACTAAAGAGCTGGTGAAATAGTTTTAATATCACGCATACTCTTCATTTTGAATAATGTCCTTTTCTGATTCAAATGAGTGCACTTTCCCGTGAGCGCCTTGACCCTCAACAAGTCGCAAGGACAGACGTTTCGAGTGCCCAGCGTTGACCTGGGGACTAATTGCTTTTCCCACCGACAACTTTACGTAGTCTGCTCGTGGGGCACTAGCTCAGACAATTTGTTTATAACGACTCCTATGCCCAGCACATCAAAGATAAATATATTTTTTTATATTTTCCTAATTTCTTTTGAATAAAACTAGGCATTACTCCTATCCAGGTGCCGGTTTATTGATACTTCATAAACTTTAGAATTACTTATTTAGAATTTAATTTAAATATAATTACAAGTAAAGGTTTTTTCCGTGGGAGAGCCATGCTTTGGCACGTAGGGACCGGAGTGATACCACGGCCTCACAGAAAACCAGCAGTGAAGTAATGCTTGTATTTCTTTTAGCCGAGTGAGTGAGGTTACCGAAGGCCCTAACCCTTCCCTCTCCCCCTTTTCCCCCTCTTCCCCTAGTCCCACCTTAAAGGCCGGCAACGCACTAGTGACTCTTGAGTTGCAGGTGCCCATGGGCGGCGGTAGTCACTTACCATCAGGTGACCCGTCTGCTCGTTGGCCCCCTATACCCTAAAAAAATAAAACCCAAAGTAGTTATAGTATATAGAATGTTGTATGTCAAAATCGAACCCACAACACTGGGCGTAATACCAATGGCAAAGTGACCACATAAATCATGACGTCTTTTGTTTATTCGCAGTAATGAACACGCAATAAATCATTACTTTGTAACATTACTGTGTAACTGAAAACTGTTGATATAGGTACTACGTGACTGGTTGGTGCCAGTTATTGAGAAGCTAGAGGCGCTCGCGCACATTTCCCGGGCGAGCGAGCGCGAGTGTGTGGTAGGTAGCATGTCGCGGGCGGGCGCGCTTCTATCTGGCACACATTCGCATGCCGGATTTATTTTAATCACTTGCTACCGACACCCAAATAATTACATTTTTTGAATACCAGACAACATTACGCAATTTCAATTGACACTGTTTAGCGTTCTTGGTATGAGATACGTGTTAATACGTGTTAATGACGTATCATTAGGAATACTATAATATCATACAATAACCATCTATGTTTGATTTCTATTTACAAACTTAAGCTGCAACAACATTAAATACTAATGATTCAATGATAGTCATATTATATTACTTATTTATAATATTGCATCATAGGGAATAAAAAGATGTTGCTTACCTCGGTGGTAAAACAACACAATGTAGGGTATTAATAAATCCAACATTGACAGAGACCGCCAAAACACCTGGCTGGCCGCCAAACAAGAAAAAATCGTCTTACGTTCCGGAGTCACGCTGTGAGACAATTCTTTGACGTGTGGACGACGCGACGATTAGATATTCGAAGTAACGCTACTAGTGGTACTCTTGCATTTATAGTACAAATCAAGTTTGGACTATTGTCCGAACGTCAAAAGCGGCAAACCAAAAATGCATGCAGAAACTTTTATTTTGTTGTAAAACATATGTATTGTGAGAAACGGTATAATGTTACATACAATATTAGTATTTACTTTACTGTTGCAAAAATTTAAAGTAACGATATCCCCCATTATAATATGGTTGCGTGCTACTTAAAATTATACGACCCCTTATTTACATTTAATTAATGATTAAACGAACTTATCTGTACGTGAAGTTCTATCATAAATTATGATAGAACTATGATTATGATATGATAGAATTATGATTCATAATTATACTTAAGTTTTCGACCTCGAGATTGGCATTAGAACATTGTAGTACCGCGTAGGATTCGCCACTTTAGCACTGTGTGTAGGGTTTCTCTATCTTTTTTTTTGTGAGGGTATCTTATAACACATACCCGACGAAGGAACAGGCAGGGGGAATGCCAATCTCTTCGGACGAAAACTATCGTATAATTATGATAGAACTTCACGTACAGGTAAGTTCGTTTAATCATTAATTATACTTAAGTTTTCGTCCTCGAGATTGGCATTAGAACATTGTAGATATTAAGAGCAGATAACTTAGATTTAAAGGCAAATTTTGTACACAATGAGGACTTTTATAATGTAAATATTACATTAACGGTTAGGAAAAAAATCCTAGTTAACCAATATATGCATTTCAACTTTATAAATACAATTTTTCCAAATTAATTTGTCTCTTCTGCAATAGAATTTGACATGATCGACGAACTAAAACCGTTATTGGCGGTATTATTCCTTACAATAATTCTGTTATAAAATCTACCAAAAACTTGTGAATTGCCTGTCCATCCAGCAGTTTTTCTAATCAAATCTAAACTGCCTCCAAGTCTATGAACCTTAGACAAGGCACCATGCTTCGTGCTATGTGCGGTAAAATTGACACATCTATCCGCATTGTTTTAACTCAGACTTTGTCCATTGGCTTAGTGTTTGTACGCCAACCACACCGCGAGTCTGCCTAAAACTTATAAGAGGTTGTTTTTACTGCCACGGAGAATCTTAATTTTGTTTATACATATAATCAACAAGGTTTTACAAGGATATATTACGGAATTTCGATTAAAATATGAAAGAGGGAGTGTTGGTAGTAATGACCAAATTCCAGATATTTTTTTAAAATCCTGTACTTTTATTATAATATTATTAGTGTGATGTTCGATGTTAACCATGTTAATTTTGAAAATTTTCAAAACCATGGTAATTAAAGCTCATGATAAACTTTGTCTTTAGTTAGTTTTTCTAAAGGCCGGTCAACATTTAGATACCAGATACATGTGGATATTCAAGACAACTGACTTGTCCCATATCTATACTAATATTATAAACCTGAAGAGTTTGTTTGTTTGGTTGAACGCGCTAATCTCAGGAACTGCTGGTTCGAATTGAAAAAAATATTTAGTATTGGATAGCCCATTTATCGAGGAAAGCTATAGGCTATGACCAATAGGAGCGGAGCAGTGACCATAAACGCAGATGAAACTGCGAGATTGGCTAGTTACATTATATTTATGTAATATTGGACGTAATCTATAAACACCTTTGAAAAAACACTTTACCGCAATAGTCCTCACCAATCTTACTTGCCTGAATTTAGCGACAATGCAGACCTGCAACTATTCAGAGTCCCGAATTAAGCACCGCAAAATGTCACCCACAGGCACAGAAAAATGTCAACAACTATGTTAATTACAGAATTACGTATTAGGTAGATGTTTGTTATACAAGAAAGGAAACATATTGCAAAACAAGTAGGTATCATATTAGCGTAACAAGACTTTTAGGCTGCGAAGCCATCATGATATTTAATGAATAAGGGGGACATTTTTTTTTTTTATTTTATTATTAGTACCGTGCAGACAAGACACCGGCAACCGATTGCTGCAATGAGATACAATTAAATGCTTGCTATGTGAAAACCCTATTTTTGCCCGACTAACAAGTTGTTAAATAAAGGGAACCACGGTTGTGTGGAATAATGTCCGTGCCATAATGGAACTACAAGTATGCCTGATGCTTTATCTGAAATAATTTTCCTAATGATTTTTTTAAATTAAGGAAAAAAGGTGGAAATGCGGAAAAAATACGTAGACCAAGATATTGTGAAAGCACTAACTGTGTAAGCATCAGGGTCTTTGAGCCAGAATTACTATTTTGCATAATTATTTATTGTTAACGCAGCTAGCAAATAAGTCTGTTTCAGACTGACCTAAACGAGTTATAATATACTGAAAAGCAAAATCGACCAACTCTCACTCGATGTCGGAGTGCACGCGACGTGACTCCGCATCCGCGACGCAATGTCCACGGAGTGGATGTAAGTTGTCCGCGGAGTGGATGTATGTTGTCCACGGAGTGGATGTAACATGTAAATACATGAATCTTACTACATTCGCACAAATACCATAGTTCCATTGTAATCCGTGTCAAGTGTGGAAGTTACACACTACCCATTCTAATAATATGTGATATGGCCGTTTTGTTTTTGACACGCTAAAGGTTTTTAAACCTAAAAAAGCCTAAAAATTTTCCTTTTCCGTTATACTCCACACACCAGGCCTTGTCGTCTCAGATCCCCAACCCGTTGAGGCATCCGATGAAATTTCTAAACACTAATTATCTTACTGCCGGCGTTGCGTACATGTATAAAAGATTGATACCACCATTTTAGATTAACAGATAATGAAGCAGGTAAGTTCATATATAACGATCGTAATTATCGTCTGACGACCAACTTAAATATCTAACACGTTCAAGTTCTTTTGCGTAATGGCGTCAGTACTACATAGGCTGCACTAAAAGTATCGGGAATGGAATATTTCCACTATTCCTATCATATTAAAATCTTTTTAATTGAAAACTCCTTGGTTTTAGAAATCGAATACCATTATTTATTTAAAAAAAGATTCTCGGTCTTCTCACAAGGTCTTCTCAAACTTGTTTAGTCGTTGAGAAAATGGAATTGACTCGAGAAAATTCAAGGGCGATGATTTATTATGACTTTCGAAGCGGTTTAACACAAAAACAGTGTGTTGACCGGATGCTTTCTGCATTTGGTGATGAAGCCCCATCTAAAACCACAATTTATCGCTGGTTTGCTGAATTTCAACGAGGACGTTTCAAGCTCAGTGATGATCCCCGTCAAGGTCGTCTAAAAACTGCAGTCACCCAAGAAAACGTTGATGCTGAGGGTAAGCTGATTGAGGAAGATCGACATGTGACATACAGCGAAATTTAGGCAAATTTAGACATTGGCATGAGTCAAATACAAATAATCTTGCATGAACAATTAGGTGAAAAAAAGTTGTTTTCCCGATGGATACCGCATTTGCTCTGTGAAGAGCAAAAAGCGGCTCGCGTTACTTGGTGTGCCAGAACTCTCGAAAGATTCCACGCAGGATCCTCAAATGCTGTATACAACATTGTATCAGGTGACGAATCCTGGATATACGCGTACGAACCCGAAACAAAAAACCAGTCACGATTTTGGGTGTTCGAAAATGAGTCAAAGCCAACTAAAATTGTTCGTTCATGGAGTGTTGCAAAAAAAATGGTGGCCACGTTTGTCTCCAAAACCGGCCATGTTGCGACTATTCCTCTTGAGGGACAAAGAACGGTTAATGCACAATGGTATGCTAGCATTTGTTTGCCACAGGTCGTTTCCGAACTCCGTAAAGAGAACTGCAACCGCCGCATCATCCTCCATCACGACAATGCGAGTTCTCACACCGCGCACAGAACAAAAGAGTTTTTAGAACAAGAAAACATAGAATTATTAGACCATCCGCCGTACAGTCCCGACCTAAGCCCTAATGATTTCTATACTTTCCCTAAAATAAAGAATAAATTGCGTGGTCAGAGATTTTCATCGCCTGAAGAAGCTGTAGACGCCTACAAAACGGCCATTTTGGAGACCCCAACTTCTGAATGGAATGGTTGCTTCAATTATTGGCTCCATCGTAAGGAAAATGTGTCAAATTTCTAAGTGAATCTTTACTAGAAATAAGCGTTTTTTTTTTAAATCCGCATCGCTAAAACGCATCTTCCCATTTGGTTTTGGTTTGGTTTGGGTACTAAAACGTAACTAGAAATGAAGTGATCTTCACTAGGAGTACATTTTGATACAGTACCTAACTAATGTTAGGTTATAAATGGCCCCGGATCGGTATTCAACATTTGAAAAAAAAAATTGTGGCCGAGTGTTTTGAACAATTTACAAGGCTTGCATGTAATTTGTAATTTTTTTTTTTTACTGTGGGGAAAATGAAGAAAGTCTACCAGCATTATTTTTCCTCCTCTAGCTCCAATTCCGAGCTTGGCCTTAATGAAACGACAGTCGGTCCTCTGAGTCGCCGTTGACCTGTGACCCAGGGAAGGAACCTTCCATCTGGGAGGTAGCCGGAAAGGTCTTCCTGTCCGGTCCTGGGTGTTAAAACCTTTTAGGTGTGGCTGCTTAGCCCCCGACTTGGATATATGGCGTTTGCTGTCTTTAGGTTTTCGTCAAAATTAAGCCCCAAACAAATAACTGTCAACTTTTGTGCTTTGTACTTGATCTTTCAACTCTTTCTTAACGTTGTTCATCAACAGACCTCTTCTTATAGATGTAAGTTTGTATTGAATATCACACAGCATACCAACGACATCCATTATGAGTTGAAGTTGATTGGGTATTTTTTATCGTTTGACATCAAAGGTGCGATAGTTTTTATCACACTAGAGAAAAAAAAACACGGCTAAGTATTTCTGCTACCTTCAATACCCTGATCTCTTTTTAAAATAAATTCGTTATTCAAAGGTGGTGCCCCGATAAGAAGACTGTTAGATGGCAAAGCATAAAATAGAATAGAATATTCTTTATTATACACCATAATTTTAATGTGAGGTACAACGGGTGGTCTTATCGCTAGAAGCCATCTTTACCAGGCAACCTGCATATTTATTTTCAAGAGCTATGCATAATTCACTTATTAAATCGGTAGTTCCAATATGGTTTAATCTGACAGCGAGAGTAGGCAATATTGCCTTACCCCCATATTTTTTGCAATCGGGTCTTAACCCAAAATATATATGATATCATCATGAAGTTGTGGCACTGGAACCTCCTCAGTCACTCACATTATTAAACGCCAGAATGGGCGTTGGCCCGGGCGACGGTTCGGACGTCAGGACGGGCTATGGTTCAGGCACCCGCTCTGGTATAATGACCGCAGAATTTGATATAGGGTATGATTGTAATTAATCGTCGCTAAGAATACAAATTCAAATGCAAAGACGCATTTAGTGTAATACCCTGTACACAGGGTATTTATTTATTTATCGGATCATTTGGAAAAAAAATATGCAAACAGCCGACGAATAATTCAATAATCTTCTAATTATTGATATGCACATTTACTAGGCTGCCTACTCTAGAAGAGAAACAGTCTGAGTATGTTTATTGCATACTTGTGCATTTAAATTAACAGGAACAAGACGAAACCCATTGTAAAAATTATAAACTATAACTAGTGATTATATATCCTCTTTGCAACAACGCACAACAGCCCTTATGTATGTTAATATACGCTACTTTGGTAAAAAGTAGGTCACATGAACATCGACAGAGTGACAGTCCATCCACAACTGCCCGCATCTTCGAAGTCACGAGTAAGAGGTTTTTAAAATACACCATAGCAACACACCTTCATAATTTAAAATCTCCGACCCTGAATCATCACACGAAGACCTTAACGAACTTGAATTGCGACGATCTTTGCGTCGTGCTTTCTTCAATTTCAATATCATCCGCATCACTGTTTTTGTTTCGTCACTACACACTGTGTAAATCATAACAACTTCTTTGAAATTTCAAATTGCTAATTAGCAAATACAATATTAATTGTAAACCCAATGCTGAAAATTTTATAATATTTAACGTAGCACTTAAGTGGCGAAGCACTGGAACGCGAATGATTGGAAGTGTTCCTTCGTCGGGTATGTGTTATAAGATGCCCTCACAAAAAAAAAAAAAAATGATAGGGAACCCCTCTCAAATACAGTGCTAAAGAGGCGAATCCTACGCGGTACTACAATGTTCTAATGCCAATCTCGAGGACGAAAACTTAAGTATAATTCAATTGATGACTGTGATGTATAATTATTATATTAATTCATCTACTTTACCAGGAATGAAATTCGCAAAGACAACAAATTTGCCTGATGAACCACCGTTCTTATCCGTTGCCAATCAGAGTTACGGGTTAGACGGGTATATACATATATATATATATATATATAAATATATATTTCATTCCTGGTAAAGTGTTTTGGGTAAGGGTAAGGGTTACGGGTTAGACGGGTGGAAATATGTGTATGTATTAGTTAAAATTGTATACAGTTGTTACAGAATTCTTAGACAGTAAACCCGCCCCGTCCCTGGAGGCTAACCTTTTATAGAGGTTTTCTTTCTTGCAGCCCATAAGAGCCACTACTGTCAATTGCATATCAGTGTTACATTTTAGGCTGAACGGAGGTCTAAGCCAGAATAAGTCCACCATTTGGGCAGACAAAACGAACTCCCTACCTTCCTTCACCCGGTAAAACAGAATAACCCCAAATGTGGGTTTTCACCTCGAATGAACAATTAGAAGCAGCAGCAGCCATGGCCAAATAAACGGACCTTGCTGCTTAAGTTGTCCAGGGTGCACACTTATTGAGAAACAGTTACTAAGAAAGATTGAATTAAAGTTTATGTTGTTGATTATTATTGCTAAAAAAGAATTTTAGTATTATTTTGAACAAAAAAAATGTGTTCATCATATTATGTGTTTACCATTCGTTTTGTTTGTGTCAAATCTTAGAAATATAAAATAAATATAAGCAGTTATTAATTAATTATAATCTGTGTGTTTTATTGACGTTCTAAAAACTAAACTAAAGAAAACAAAGACAGACTAGAAAACAAGAATAGAACTCCAAATACTAATTACATTCCAAATAGTACGCTAAATGTTTAATAAAAAGTTACTGAACCCCAAAGTGTAGACAATGCGGCAAGTAGTAAATTGGGCACCCAGTAACGTTGAATGAAGTGATGTTAAAACGAATGTTGTACATTATTAATAGAAGAGAAACAGGTCTATTTTCGGCATTTACCTACCGAACTGACTGAACTCTCGACTTATAAACCAAGGTGTAAAAAGCAGCACACGGCTCCCCTGAGAGTAACCACCGGTGACATTATTTATTTATTTATACTTCCTGCGAACTACATTGCTACATTGCAACAGGCGGAATTAAAGCCGTAGGCATTTCTTCCGTTAACCTTTGGGTAATGCGGAGACGTGTGTGGTGTGACTATGTATAATTAGAAATAATTTTATAATTTAAGAATAAAATAAGACATACCATCAAAAACATAATATCGCCTCCCGGCAAAAAAAAAGTGTCATATCACATGTTAGGTTAGGTCAGCTGTAAAAATATGGTTTTTAGCTTTTTGTTCAATTCACAGGCATAAAAGTCGTGTCTTTTTAAAATAGCTGTTTTCGTATTATGACACTTTTTTTTGCCGTGAGGCGATAAGTAAAAAATGCAAATCTTGCATTTTATAACGACCGTATTAATATTAGATAACTTAATTTCGTAAATAAATTGTATTGAAAAATATATAAAATGTTGTTAGTTAACTCATTAGGTAACAGTTAGACCTCACAACTTTTTGCGTTAGAAAAACTGCGTTGCGAGACTTTGACTTGACTTGCATTTTTTACGTATTATGTTTTTGATGGTATCTCATTTCTTTTTGTAGGTAGGTATATTTTAGGAAACATCGTTCATTTGTGATTTACTGGACCTACTATAAGTAGTGAAGTGACAAAAAAATTTAGGGCGTGCAAAAGTTACTTTGTAATCTATTATGTGGGATTACAAAGTCACTTATGCAGTTTGTATTTCTTATTGTTCCTTGCTTTATGTGCTAAACACTAGCTGTATTCAAAATTTGAAGCTTGTGTGTCTGCTAGAAGTTCTTAGAATTTTGATGATCGGTGAGTGACAAAATTAACGAATTTTGACTTGTAACAGTTTTTAAAGTAATATTTCAAATTAAACAACATTAGGGAAAATACCTAGGTATGTTATCTTCTTGGTTACTAAAAACTCAAGCTTCTAGTTTTAATTACAATGAAGTTACAGAGGGTTGAAAAGGGGTTGAAAACGTCCAGATTGACTTCGAGAAAAGGATGATATGGGTGTGCCTTTGGTTTTTTTTGTTCAAGTTGGAGGGGGCACTGCCGTGCCCCCGTATTACTGAAGTATTATTCTAATGGGTCTGCTGATAAACCTTTGTAGAGCGGTCATATTTTAACCTTGAAATTGTACCGGTTAGAGGATGTCAGGATGACTTCAAGTGAGCGCGAAAATGAACCATACTGACGTAATGTCATAAAGTTAATATCGTTAAAAGAACTTCCTAATTTATCAAAGCTTAAGCTGCCTTTTAGTCAAGGTCATTCACTTATACAACACTAGTATACATGTACAAAAAATATCTCGATCATTTAACAGATTATACGGTTATGATTCTACCACCAACAAAATCACCCACTCCGATCTACAAATCATGTTGTTATTGGCATGCAAAATTATTTATTATTTATTAGTAATGCAACATGCATTACTAATAAATAATAAATAATTTTTAATTTGAATGACGCTTACCGGCCAACCGTGATAAATATCGGCGTTTGTTTTATTATTATGTATAATTTATACTCATAAGTCATACTCATAACTCATCGATAACATTTTTAGTATTATTGTATATAATTTTTAAACCCGGATAAATAAATGCACATTTGATCTTAGATTATATCTTGATATATTATATACTAGCAACCCGCCCCGGCTTCGCACGGGTAGCAGAGACATCTTCAACAATCATTAATATTAATTTATAACATTAATATATTTAAATCAATTTACACAAAATTTTAACAAATTATACACCTAAACCTTTCTTTAAGCGGCGGTAACGTAATGGTTAAGGCGTCGGACTTGCGATCAAGTGGTTGCGGGTTCGAACCCCACCCAGTACTCTACCGTCGTGAACCCACTCCTAACACAAGCATTTAGCTTAGTTGGAGGGGTTAACAAGAATACTAGTAATGTGTGATCCACGTTACTAGTATTCTTTATCAAAAATAAAATGCTGTAGAGCAGCACGGGTCCTATCTCGTATATATGAATAAATAAAACAGTTTTTTATATCTGCTACAAATATATTAAATAAAATAGATCCTAAAATTGAACCCTGGGGAATTCCGGAGGGGACAGAATTCCATCCTGACATGACATGTAATCTGTTTTCTGTATTAAAAGAAAACCATCGATACAGATCGCCGTGTATTCCAGCCATTATTTAATAACTTTTTAAATTTTTCTTAACGTCCACTTGAGCGCCCTGTTCCATTCAGCTACGGAATACGGAAATACGGGCATTTCATCACAAAAGTACCGCAATAATGCCGAGTATACTGCTGTATGGACAAGTCACTCGTGAACTTTTAAAGAAATACAGAACTTGGTAACATTGGTCGGTCATTATCTATTAATGACCTGTCTCCTTTTTTGCCCGATAGCGCGACGTAAAGGAGGGTAATGTGTTTATCAGCCTATATACATATGTATAGATGTTTATTAATTTTAGTACAAGATCCGACTTAGTTTGACCTTGTCTAATCGAGTTTCTTAAGAAAATTAATATTTTATGCAATATAATGTACGAGTAATAATTTTTAAAATAATTTTTAATAAAAAAGTTGCAATTGTTATGTAAATTAAGTACTTAACGCTTTTTTTTCATTTTCAATATTTTAGTAGTGACATACAATCGTCATATTATTATCTACATTTTAATTTATCGACGATTTCGAATAATTGATGGTCAATTTTATGAAATAAAGATATTGAATTTGAATTTAAATATAATTTGTAAAAGGAAACTCGATGAGGGTAAATTACTAATACTAAACGCTTACCTTTTTGCACCTCGCAACCCTGATCCTTGCGTAGAAAAACATAGACAACCTTACTTAGGCGGTTTATTTACATCTTTTACTATTGATTAGTGTCAAAAATATTTGGGAACTCCAGCAGAGTTATCGAAAAAAAAAATTAATTAAATATTTTAAAATTTGAAATAGCCTTGCGCAGTATGAGACGACAACCCAAGCACGTTTTGTTTAATCACACATTATATTGTATAAAATATTCATTTTCTTAGGAAACTCGATGAGCGAAGATCAATCTAAGTGGGATCTTAATCTACAATGTCTACAAAAGATTTCATTCTCTTTTTAAAATTTGAGGTGTTAATTTTTTTAATAAAGAATAATGATAACGGGTTACACGTAACTAGTTTTCACGTTATCCCCTACAGCTAACCTAAATGTTTGAGTGGAGTGGAATCACGTCGGTAGTTTACTGGGTGGGGTTCGAACCCGCAACCAACTGATCGCAAGGCTTTAGCTATTACGCTACCGTTGCTTAAATAATATTACCGCCTCATAATTAAACAAAAATTGATATTCGCCATAAATAGCAACGCTTAGAAACGCACGACAAACATACTTTGGAACTATAAATGATAGGGGATATAAAATTTCGTATCGATAAACGAACAATTAACAGGGTTAAAAAAAACCGGCTAAGTGCGAGTCGGATTCGCGCATAAAGGGTTCCACAACATCGTACAAGACTTAATACTATGTACCTTGGTACTTTAATAGCAAAAACAGTCAAAAAATACGTTTCTAGTACGGCTCCCCTTCAATTTTTTATTTCTATTATTTGTTGTTTTAGCAGCAACAGAAATGCACATTCTGTAAAAAATTCAACTATCTACCTATTACGGATCATGAAATACAGCCCGCTAACATACAGACAGACGGACGGAGGCTTAGTAATAGGGATCCGTTGGTTACCCTTCGGGTACGGAACCCTAAAAAGGTGAGTATTGAGTATTCTAAAATAAATTTTAATAAATAATTAGAGGCAATAGTATAGAGATTAAAATTTTATGTTTTATTGATATGTTTTATTTCACCACATGGTTTGTAGCCCGCAATGGCCTCGTCTATATATATGTTTCAACATTTGGTTGAAGACAAAATTAATTACGATTGAGACATATGCACAATAGTATGTACACAGCTACACAGTATGCTGTCAATTTTATTGCAAGATGCAAATTAATACAACGTCGACAAAAGCTCTATGCTTTACAAGAAATATCATTTTAACTTCTTTCTTTATGCGCTATAATTGAGTATATAATATGTATATATTTACATGAGACGAGTATATAGTCAATTATAGTGTTTACTATGAACACAAAACCAAATGGATCAATTGATTGATCTTATCATAATTTTTTGTAGACCCTCCATAGATGGCGTTGTTCTATTTTTCTAAATCGCGCTATCGTTTCGTTACCGTTATTTACTTAAATCATATTATTTATTTCAATATATTGTTGATCAAGACAGCACAGTGGTGTCATTTCACAAACCCTACTCTAGTGTTCTCATTCAGTACACCCACCGGTCGAGTCGATATGGTCACCGCAGATCGCGACACCTAGCGACGTGTCGAACATATAATGTACCTAGTTATATGCTTAAGCCGCAATAGGTTACGCTGTTAATTGCTGACTGAAAAAAATTATGGTCATATCAAATATTTTTTCTTAAGTAGTTACTCGTTGCTTGCTTATGCAATAAGAAAATACTGTTTTAAAACTAGAAGTGGTTAAAGAGTTAAATTAAATACTGATTTTTATTAGTCATTAGTGATAACCACGCATGGGGTAAATTGTATAAAAGTACCTACAATTGTCGAACAGTAACGGACTATCGTGAAGCTTATTGATTGTAAAGTACGGAGTAACATGGATGAAAAGGAATAATTTTTATTTTATTTTAATTGTGCAAAATTGCGACTATTTGAAAATAAGGTGAATATTTAGCCTTGGTCAGTGATGGTAAGACTACTATGGTGGTATAATATGATGGTATGTATATGGAGTAACGTTGGAAATAAAGACAGTACAGTAGTACTGTCTTTATTTCCAACGTTTAAAATGTGGTTACTCCAATTGCAAATATTTATTTTAAGATAAATATTATGTAAGGTAAAGGCACCAAATTCCGAGGTATTTAAGAGAACAGCTTTTTCAAGCAAATTACAAGCTCTTTTCAACTGCTAATCGCTGACATACCTAGCCGTAACCAGCTTCGTTTTATATGAGCAAAAGAGTGCATTAATTTATCCATTTTTAGGGTTCCGTACCCGAAGGGTAACCACCGGGACCCTATTACTAAGCCTCCGCCGTCCGTCTGTCTGTCTGGCAGCAGGCTGTATCTCATGATCCGTAATAGGTAGACAGTTGAAATTTTCACAGGATGTGTATTTGTGTTGCCGCTATAACACGAAATTATAAAAAAAGTACGTACATATTTGGTGTCGCAGGCAGCGTGTGCGCTTTGAAGATACCTTTTCTTCATGATGTTATACGTCTGCTGGCCTGCCGCAGGGTGGCGTTTTATCTCCTTTACTTTTCACTATTTTTATAAATTCCATCTCTAAGTCATTATCCTCATCCTACCACCTTTATGCAGATGACTTTCAAATTTATACGCAAGCACCATTACATAAATTGACTGAAGCTTTTACCACTATTAGTTTGGATTTGGTACGCGTGTCTGAATGGAGCAATCAAAATGGAAAGACTCAATTAATTGTTGTGGGCAGTCCCAGGATGATATCAAGAATTGATTGGACTGAACTGCCGAACATCATGTTTAACGGTACTGCATTACCAATGAGTTACCTACGTTAAAAATTTAGGAATATTTATTGATAATACCTTATCCTGGGGCTCTCAATTGCGTGAAGTCAGTCGGAAATTGTTTGCATCGGCAGGTTCCTTGCGAAGATTACGCAATTTTCTGCCAACGGTCACTAAAATTGCACTAGCACAATCCCTCCGTCTCCCTATACTCGACTATGCTGATGTCCAGCCACCAGCTCAAGTGGCTTAAAAATAAAAATATCTCCAATATCAGCACTACACACCAAAACTACCCATGATTTATCTCTATTTATTGTCAATTTGTCCATCCAAAGGTTGCCTGGAATAAATTGCTTTCAGTGATAAGGCCGCTCTTTGTACATATTCACCTGATATATTTCTTGTTAAAACATTTTTGTTGGTGTACAATAAAGTTTATTTCTATTCTATTCTATTCTACATAGTATTAAATCTTGTACGATGGTGCGGAACCCTTCATGTGCGAGTCCGACTCGCACTTGGGTGGTTTTTTTAATAATGGAGTAGTTTTGCGCTGGCAGCTGACTCGAACGCACCTTCATACATTTTGCACCTTGTGCACTTGAAATTTGCTGCCACGACTACTTTTTTGTCACTACGATTTGCTAAATAGTGTTTTAGTTGTTATTTTTCTACTGCGCATGTTTTTGTTTAGGTTAAAATATTGGAAGGATTATATTTCAAATCGATAACACTGAACTTTTGTGTATTTTTCTTCACAAATTAAGGTAAAAATAGGTTTTTTTTTAATCCCACGGCATTAGATGCCAAATATCCTAACTGCCAATTCACGGAATAGCCATTTTATAGAACTTTTGTTTTAATTTTATTTTTTTATGATTAAGCACTTCTTGTTTTGGATTTGATTACCTACTTAAATTATCAATTACCATTAAAATCTATTTTCACTAGGTACACTTCGGTGTCGCATTAACTGATTATAGCAGATCAAAGATTGTCTATTTAACTACTTTTGAAATCATTGTATGAGAAAGCTAAGTGCAGAAAATTAAGTTCTTACCGAATTTCGATATAATTTTGATATTATTCAATTTTTTTCGAAGGTTAATACAATAAGACATTAATTCGTTATATATAATACCAAAAAATCGTTTACTTTTTAATAATCTGAATTAGGAAAAATGATTAGGTATTATAAAACGCTATTCCGGTGTACATAGGCTGCAGTAAAAGTATCGGGAATGGAATATTTCCACTATTCCTATCATATTAAAATCTTTTTAATTGAAAACTCCTTGGTTTTAAAAATCGAATACCATTTATTTATTTAAAAAAAGATTCGCGGTCTTCTCACAAGGTCTTCTCAAACTTGTTTAGTCGTTGAGAAAATGGAATTGACTAGAGAAAATTCAAGGGCGATGATTTATTATGACTTTCGAAGCGATTTAACACAAAAAGAGTGTGTTGACCGGATGCTTTCTGCATTTGGTGATGAAGCCCCATCCAAAACCACAATTTATCGCTGGTTTGCTGAATTTCAACGTGGACGTGTCAAGCTCAGTGATAATTCCCGTCAAGGTCGTCCAAAAACTGCAGTCACCCAAGAAAACGTTGATGCTGTGTGTAAGCTGATTGAGGAAGATCGACATGTGACATACCGCGAAATTCAGGCAAATTTAGACATTGGCATGAGTCAAATACAAATAATCTTGCATGAACAATTAGGTGTAAAAAAGTTGGTTTCCCGATGGATACCGCATTTGCTCTGTGAAGAGCAAAAAGCGGCTCGCATTACTTGGTGCGTCAGAACTCTCGAAAGATTCCACGCAGGATCCTCAAATGCTGTATACAACATTGTATCAGGTGACGAATCCTGGATATACGCGTACGAACCCGAAAAAAAAACCAGTTACGAGTTTGGGTGTTCGAAAATGAGTTAAAGCCAACTAAAATTGAGTGTTGAAAAAAAATGGTGGCCACGTTTGTCTCCAAAACCAGCCATGTTGCGACTATTCCTCTTGAGGGACAAAGAACGGTTAAAGCCGAATGGTATGCTAGCATTTGTTTGCCACACGTCGTTTCCGAACTCCGTAAAGAGAACTGCAACCGCCGCATCATCCTCCATCACGATAATGCGAGTTCTCACACCGCGCACAGAACAAAAGAGTTTTTAGAACAAGAAAACATAGAATTATTAGACCATCCGCCGTACAGTCCCGAGCTAAGCCCTAATGATTTCTATACTTTCCCTAAAATAAAGAATAAATTGCGTGGTCCGAGATTTTCATCGCCTGAAGAAGCTGTGGACGCCTACAAAACGGCCATTTTGGAGACCCCAACTTCCGAATGGAATGGTTGCTTCAATGATTGGTTCCATCGTATGGAAAATGTGTCAAATTTCGCGGAGAATACTTCAAAAAGCAATAAATACATTTTTAAATAGTAATGTTGTGTCACTTCCTTGATTCCCGAAATTTTCAGTGTAGCCCTCGTATATAAGTCGGAATAAGGTTCCATGAATACCTAGTGCCGAGGTACTGACACAAGTAGAATACAGAATGTTCATTATAAGGATTTTTATATCGTAATTAGGTGCATCAGACTTTTTCATGTTTTACATTATTTAACATCAGTTTTCTATCGTCAAACTTTTACTACGTTTCAAGTGTAAAATGAAAACTAGTGTTGTAAGAATGAGCGCTGATCGTCGAGCGTTGAAGGCTGAGTCGAAGCTTTTGAGAATCGCGAGCTCCAGCGTCGAAGCGGTATAATTTTTAGTTGAGTGTATAATTCATAAACAGTTATGTTCACTTTTGGAGTCTTCCGTCAGTTATTATTCCTTAATCATTACAGCTTCTCGTCACTCTTAATTAGCACAGGCAAGTGGAGTTGTTAGTCAATCACAAAATAATTACTTTCTACCAGATTGCGTATTTCCTATTAGTTATTATAATTTTATTTTTATTGTTTAATATCTGGTATTCCTCATAATATACAGCACAAAAAAACACATGGGTTTTTCTCAATTCTTTGGTAATATAAATTTAATATTGTATACTTAATCATGTTTTTCTCTTTTAGATTAAAATAAAATATAATTTTGGAATAAAGTCATGCTGTGTTTTAACCATTAAATATAACAAAAAATGTTGTAAATTTCTTTAAAAAGGTGGGTGACCTTTATTCGACGCTCACAAGCGTTGAGTTCAACGCTCTGAATAAGCTTTTTTACAAAAACGCTCAAGTCACTCGAGTGACTTGAGCGTTCGGATACTGCTCGAGCGTTGATTCGAGTGTTTAAGCGTTGACTCCAGCGTTTTTACAACACTATAAAACCACGTCTGATGAAAATAGCCAATGCTACAAAAAGGTATAGTAAATGCATAATTTTTAATTTAAACCCTTTTAAGTTATCATGTCAATACCGTACAATTAGGTGCATTTACCTTATTTGGAGTATTAGTGCTGTAAAGTAGGTTATAAATTTACAACTAATGGTTTGGTTGTATTCGGCAGTTTTAGATCTTTTTAAAAATTTTATTATAGCTAAATCTTATCACTCGAGTGCAAAGATTAAAAATATTAGTGATGAAGTCGAAACGATTTGGAATATTACTATTAACCGGAAAATCCAAACGCTGGAATGCTGAGTTTAGATTGAATGTTGATCTTTACATCTGATTTATAATTTATTTTTTACCTTATTTTCGTGACTCTAGTACTAAATCTTTGACTGACGTGTTGTTGAACAATCTATTTTAAAAGATAATGTATATAAAATTAATATGATATTATTGTAAAGGTAGGCAGAACAAGGTCCGAAAAGAATTTCAGCTCAACTCTCTCTACATGTTTTAATTTAGAGGCTGTTTCTAATTACAAAAAATATCTATAGTGAGGTACTGTGTACTCATTAAATTATTTAGGAATGTATAAGCCATTGAAATTGTAAATAATCACCAAATTTAAAAAGACCATTGCGTTTCTTGCTGGTTCTTTTCATGTGAAGTCAACATTTTCAAATTTAACTTTATTTTCAGTTTCAAACTTATTAATACTATTTTAGAGAAATAAAATCATGTGCTGCCGACTTCGCTTAAGAGTTTGTCGTTTCTATAGGTTTTAGTTAGCGTGTTAATAACTGGAAATATGTCACTGGTCTGGTAGGGTCACTGTCTTTTAGGAGTAGAATATGGTTAATACAATATTTGTACTTCCTTTATCCATAAACAGTATTATATTTAGTAAACACATAACATACCTACTTTCTATCGCCTAGACTAAATAATCTGTAAAGACCTTGTACAATACCATTTCCAAGATATAGGGCGGTTCTATTTTTAGCAACAAATTCATAGTTGCAACGTAACTTTGTTAATGTAGACTTTTGTTTCTGAATAAAATAATGCTTATGTAAAAGATCATTGGACAACTCTATTGGGTATATGACTAGATTAAAATATTTTTATGCGCAATTTTACACAAGTTTAACATCGCCCGATTCATTCTTCACAAATACCCTATTCATCAGCTTTTCATTTTAAAGCATTCCAGAGTATGTTATTTGGATACATTATATTAATCAAAGCCTTCGTGAATGTTAAATTATTTATATAAGATATACAGTATATCTTGTTAGAAGATAACACGAAATGGTTGTACCTCATCTCTACAGATGGTCAGACCTGGAAACCACAACTAGCGTAGCAAGTATTAATATTGTCTACTAGCTGCGCCCCACGGTTTCGCCCGCGTATGTCCCAATGCCATAGGAATATCGGGATAAAAAGTAGCCTATGTGTTAATCCAGGTGTCGAGCTAAACTAAACTACAAAATCCATTGCACTGAAACTGGGTATGTAGCTACCAAGTTTCATCGCAATCGGTTTTGTAGTTTTTGCGTGAAAGAGCAACAAACATCCATACATCCATACATCATCACAATCTTTCACGTTTATAATATTAGTAGAATTTCCGTCTTTCCAGAAGTCCATTCATAGGTGTAGTGTTGCGGATATAGAGGCACTTGTGATCGTTTTGCCATAAAGCAGGGCGTGTGCTTCTTCGAAAACTTATTTCGCTAAATAGAACGGCTTACAATGTCGCATATTAGTAAAGTGTTCTACTGTATAACAAGGACTATAAGAGGATATAGACTAAGGTTTCTTCAATAAGATTACCAACAAGCAAAGGTTAAATTCAGTTATTTATATGTAACTGCAACAAGCAGTCTGCACTGAGAGATAAGTATATCCCAATAAAACATACGAGAAAAACAAAATATCCACATTGGTATAACTCTGCCTTGACTAAGATAATATATATAATATAATTCTAAAAGAAAAAACCGGACAAGTTCGACTTTTTCTCGCGCTCCGAGGATTCCGTACAAACTTATATGTAGACTAGCTGACCCGAGAGACGTTGTCTTGTCTTAACTATGAATATTGAATTCGAATTGGTATAATTCATTTAAAAAAAAAATATTCCAACAACATAGTTCCGACCGATGCATCTGTTTTAAACGATATTTGTAGCGCGCATTCTGTCAATCGCGCCAACTGTCTAACGACTGACAGTTATGTATGTCAAAAGCGCTATGGTAAGCTTGTCCTGCCAGAACGTAAAAAGGTGGGAGTAGAGGAAGGGAGGGAAGAGGGGGAGGAGAGGGGGTGAAGAGGGGGGAGGGGAGAGAAGGGAAGGGCAAAACACAACGAAAGCGTTGCTATGAGGCCAGTTTTCTGTGAGGCTGTGGTATCACTCCGGTCGTACGTGCCGAAGCATGGCACTCCCACTTATGATAAAACATTTTATTGGCAGGAGAGCTTATTTTTAAATAAAATCAACATAAATATAAACTTTCTAGAAAATTAACACAACAAAAATTAATTAATGACCGATAAATGGTAAGTAAATTGTTTTAATAAACAATCTAAAGAATCATCTTGTGTCCATGGACTTTCAATACACTTCTTTACATTATTATGTGTCACTGGCATAGCTATATCTAGGATTACAGATTTTAGACAAAAAAAAAAATTTTCCTTTCTCACCAAAAGATTAAAAATATGTTTTATAAATATTTTATTTATTTCTCCAGTTAATACACGGATTCATCAAACTGAGAAAGAGAATAAACGAGGACCTTCTCGGCAAAGTATGAAAACGACTCAACTCATATTATATTTTTGTAGAGTATATTTCTCCCTACTTTAATTGGAGCATTTCATCGACTGGTATCATTATGCACACACGCTAGTAAAGTAGAATGACGTTTTCGCGAGTGTCACGCACACCAGCATAATAAATTACTTATCTCGTTTGTTTTAGTTCTTTTGCAGTGTGACACTCAATCTAGACATATTTATTATCTAAGAACGTACCATTCAATTCTCTTAGAAAGATAGACAGATATATAGATAGATATTATTACTACAGGTTGTTTAGCATTTAGCGTTTCGCAAGAATTAGTTGTTGAAGCACTCTAGTGGAGCATCCGTTTTTGGTAGATTGTATTTGTGGAAACACCTGTCAAAGCTCATAAGGAACTTTCGAATAGACGCCGGCATAGGGACAAACGAACTTTTGTCAGTCTTGACGAATCACGAAATACTCGTTTAATAAGCCCCGGCAGAGTATGACGTAATAGTTGTCAGACATTTCGCATATTCTGAACAAACCTGCAAATGTCATATTCGCTTTAAAATTACGGGAAGCTTACCGGCTGAACCCTCAATATTCCGATCACCAGTTGATAGGGTCAACCAAGATGCTTCCAAGTCACGGCTTTTGCTGTAGGCCGTTGATGTTCATCTTTAAGGCACATAGTACGGAACACTGTTGGTGAGTGTTATTTACCTCATTTCCAAACGACTGCGGTACCCCAAATGAGGTAATGCAATACCTTGCCTAACTAGGTCTATTTGTAAAACACTGGTTCCAACTTGAGGGTCCCGTAGCTCTAAAACTTTTAAAATAGGTATTTAAATATAGCCATGAGAAAATGCGGAAGAAAAGTTAATCTACACTGAAGTACACAGGTACTTTACTTCCGAAACACTTATATGTAATATACTTAAAGCGGATCAGAGTAGAAAATAGCAGGTAACAGTTGGTTATCTAACTATACTAGAACGGAGGGAAGCCTGTCAAGTGCAAGTAAACACTACGACTCACGCTGCCATCTACTTTAATACCTGCCGATACATTACGTTCAACGCAATAAATAATTTATTAATTGACCTAAAGATAGTGTAATATTGACGTTGGTTGGGGCTGGTCATCTCCGAACTGCTATTACTTACATACATCAGTAGTTTGCGCGACTGTTTATAGCTTAGAACAATACGTTACATTGTCTTCACATTTAATTTGCGCATATAAGCAATGTAACCAAAAAGTTGTAAAAAAGATGTTGAAAAAGAGTGTCCTTGGAGTTTATTGCCTGTTCTTCTCCACAGAATCTACTTACTGGAACAGGCAATTAGCTTCACGACTGACTTAGTCTGACTGACTACTACTCCCGACAATTCAAAAATACCTATAATGGTTTAATTGAAATAAATGATTTTGATTTGATTTGATAATTCTCAAGCCATTGTAGTTAAGAACAAGTTCAAGGATTATAATCAAAAATTAATCGTTTTAATACTTCTGAATATCCATATGTACTGTAGATACTAGTTATGAGGTATAGACAAAACAGTGCCGTAACTTCTCCTACCTGTTTGGAAAACATTTATCTTCTTTTTACCCGATTGCAACGAAGCCATAAAAGGAGGGTTATTGTGTTTGACCTGTATGTATGTACATGTATCCGTCCCTAAGTTGATGAATGATATGTGAGTGTCACTGGCACGTTTTTTGTTCGCGATGAACTCCTAAACTACTAATGAACCGATTTTAATGAAATTTTGCACAATGTGTGCAGGTTGGTCCAACTTGAGAGATATGATAGTTTTTATCTCAATTTATAGTCACAATATTTTTTACTGCAAATTACTTAGTCACAGCAACACGTAGCAGGGTAGCTAGTTAAAATTATAAAAAATCAAAATGGTGGATTTTTAGCACTCGCTGATTTGTAAACAGTTTCCGATACCTATAAACCGCTAGGGGAAACCGTTTACAATTCAGTGGGTAGTGTACTCGTTTGCAACATTACTACTTAGCATAAAAACAAAACCTCTAATTGTTCTCAATGGCATTAAGCCATGAGTATGGATAAGTGACGTATACCGTTAGTTACCTCAAATAAGTGGCAAACTGTTACCACTGCTTCGAAGTTTCGGATGTTCACGATGGCTCACGTAACTGATTAGGCTTCTATTTCCAAATTACTTCAGATAGGGTGACCGAACGACCTACCCTACGCTTAAGTCCTGCTGATTCAGGTCTGCGCTCATAGAAGCTAAAGATCATTTAACTGCTATCTTACATGAGTACCAACTGTAAGAAAATACATAAGTAAGCCACTATACCCCGAAACCACCCAATACAACCTGTGTTACTCTGAATTATAAATTGAGTACAGAGTAGACTATTACGTTGTTTTCGCAAATGAATCGTTGTTTTATTAATAAACTACCAATCCCCATATCAAATGCGGTTTCGTATAGGACGATGCAGGATTATCACGGATAAATAACACCGAACACTATTGTACACAGTGATTGTTTTGGAATTGTTCCAAATATGTCAGATAATGTTAGAACTTTGTGTGATTATGTACTTATTATATACAAGCTGTTACTCCACGGCTTCGCCTGAGGTGCGCCTGCCACACTCTATATTTATAAGAATACATATGAATATTCGCATGCAACATTGTATCAAAACTGCAACCAGCAACCTACAAACTATCGATAACATTAGATTTTCAACTAGTTTATTAAAAGTAATATTTTTAAATTCTCGAATGAACTTCTCTGTTTTTACCTTTCGAGATCCGTAAGGGATAACCTTCCTATTTGGATCAGTTCTGATCAGCAAAAATATAAACAAAAGCTTTTATTACTATCAACAAAAAGGAACTCGATATCATTGCGTTTTGCAGATTATATTCAAAACATGGTATAATTCGTGCGGCTCGATAAAGGCTGGTCGTTTTGAATCAATTTGCCGTTGTTAGGCAGTGGCGTCTCCTTACAACGATTTACTCTATTTGTGTATTGGGGCTGACGTTGCTTACAAATTTAATAAATCCCCATTGCACGCAAACTGCTACCTGATAAGAATGACTGATACCATCCCGAATCGGCTGATTTTACTCCAAAGTATATGTGATATTATCAAACTACTGAAATTGTACTTGGTTCTAAGATCCGTCAGTCAAGATCGTTTATTCATTAAAATGGTACACTCACGATGTGTGTCACTCTATATAACTACATTAATAGATTTGAGTTTATGAGCTGAAATGTTCTAACTACGAAATGTTACATAAAGTTGCAGCTTTCATGTGCGGATCTACGCACTACAGTGATCGATTGTTCAAGGATCAGTGACGTAAAATCAAAATTAAATTTTCCGAATGTTACAAAAAAGCAACTACCGTAGCGCTGCGGTTACGTGCCCTTGGAAATTAATATCTTGTTAGCAGTTTATTCGCTTTTGTTACAGTCACTCCGAGTAGATTTGCGAAAGTCAAATGTTGTCTAACGATTGGGCACGGCAGGCTCTGTCACGCGAACTCGACACGCCGTACAACCCACCCAGAGGACAGAACGCCATTCCCGAGTACTTTGTTACAATTACCATTGTAACTGTCATATTTAAAATTAATTAAGTACTACAAATCAGGCACGTGGGTCAAGAGCCGCTGCGCGTGCCAGACAACGTAACGACTCCGCGAAAATATGAATTAATGAGTTAATGATGGGCACATTATCGTCGCACACGCCGAGCGTTCATCGCGTAGCCGGTTGTGTAGCGGATCTTTTTTCTCACGTCAAACGTCTGTCGCGTCACAGGGTGAGATCGCGCGGAAGCGAAGGTTGCGCCCGTGACCGCGCCCGCCCACCGTCGCCGCGATAACGGCCGCTCGTCGCAGTCGCGCAGTATAGTGCCGCGCTCGTAGATTCTCGGACCTCGAACCACGCGCGGAGCCCGCTCGACAGCTGGTGCACGAGGACGACTCCGCTAGTGTAGTGATGTGCCCGCGTTCATTCCGCCGATAATGTGTTGGCGGCGAGTGAGTGAAGTGAGAGTATGCCCGATAGGTGACCGGCATCCACCACACCGATCGTAGCCCGCAATGTGGACACTGTTACCGCCGTTACTGGCGGTCTTGGCGCTCGCTGATGGGGCCACATTCGCGCCCGACAAGGATTTGCTTGAATGTGCGAGGTTCGTTTACAGTGAGAGCATTAAAGCCGCCCGTCAAACCAACACAAATGGAAATCCAAAAATACGAAAAACATTTTATCAAACCAGCGTAAGTTCCACTGGGACCTAGGAATGAGCTACAAAAATAATTTTAATTGGCAAGGTAACATGACGTCTGCCCATTGTGAACGTGTTTAGTGTGTAGAAACATTCTTGGAACCTATGTTATTCGTTTAAAAATTAATTAAGTAGTTCATAAATTATTTCTTCAAAGCTGAATACGTCTAATTATAATTAACATGTTTACGAATGGAATGATATAAGTAGAAAGTGGTGTTTGTACCTACTTTAATTCTGACTTTCTTAAAACTAAGAGCCATGCATGCCTGGCCAAAATATGCATAATAAAACATTATTTTACATACAATAATATATATATACAACATAAAACATTAAATAGAATTCCTTGCACAACTTCAAAATACCAAAACATTTTGAGATGTATCACCTCCATTCGTTATTTTTCCAACATCAATAAAATGCCGCGAAATGGTCAAGCGACGGTATGATAGCGGCCCCTGCTAATAAAACAAGACTATTCACATAATATAAATATAAATGTACATAGAATCTGGCATCCGTGCGAGACATACATGCGTTCGCGTTGGTGTCACCCGGCTGCGGCCGTCACGGCCGTCGTTTGGCAAGGCTACTGTCTATAGGTAAACACCACAAATCCCGCTGATACAAACGCACAGGTGGGATCTACTTACGATGTCTCGACTAAAGATTTATACTCTGACCTTCAAATAGCTTTTTAAATTCATGACAAGACATTAATAAGATCTGTATCATATTAGTATCTTCTGAATATCAGTTGTTTAGTTTCAGTTTTATATTGATGTCAACAAAATAATATTACAATACATATAAGTCCGTTGCTGTAGAGTAAGCCGGTCTTGACAGTGGGCCGGTCTTGACAGTGGGCCGGTCTAATTCACTGTCAACTACGATTAATGAGATCAAGAAAAAGTCATATTAGTGTGAACTAAGACTTACACAAAACAGATATTAAGCAAATATAATTTCTAGATTATAGTACGTATGTTTTTGTATGATACATTAATTGTGTACCAACGACTGACCACAAAAACCTGAAAATAATAATACTCTTCTAGAAATAATGAGATAATGCGAATAACACTCTTAAAAGTGGTTTGAGATTTCTATCTATTATTTTATATGAACAGGTACTAAAGCAGCCTTAGTAAAGTGTTTGAAAGTGCCCAGTTCATAGTCCAGTATCAGAGTAAAAAGTTGCCACCGTTAAAGTAGGTATTTAAAAGATTCCACAAAGCAAGAACTTATTACTCTCGCGTAGTATGCCTTTTCAAAATTGTAGTTAAAATAAACCAGACAGAAAATATTTTTCATTGGAAAAAGTGTGGGTGCTTTTTAATATTTATAAAAATAAAAATCAATGTATATTTGTCCTCTATGCATTTCTAAGCCGTTGATCAGACTGTGATAAAACTTTGGGAGGGTCTTCTGAGAACGCCCACGAGGGATTCTGGCCTAAAAATATAAATTAAAAAGGCATTAAAACACATGCCGCATACAGCTAGTATTTTTATAATAACTCATTTAATTTTAAGCACCCTCCGCTTTTTTACAATTAATGTTTAGTTTTTCAAAATATAATTTATTTTCTAATTATTATTTAGGCTTATATTGTCATCGTTCGTTGTCATTGGAAATTTTCAAGTTAACGGTTGTCTTGAAGTTGGTGAACACAACGTTTGAAACTCACATATCACGTATAGATATCACGGCAAAATTATTCCAAAATTGATGATGTCCTTTGTTGGGTGGGTGGGTTTTGGTTCGGTGGTTGGCAGAGTTATTTATTTAAACTTTATACACAACTGGTACATCCTCATAAGCGGTCTTAAGACCTAATGCATTCTCTACTAGTCAATTTTGTGTGATGCAGGGAAAATAATATGTTAATGAACAATAGGTACAAAAAATTGAATCCAAACTAAAAGATGCCAAGGAAACGGTGATGCCTCTTGTATTTTGGGAAGATGTTGCTGCTTCCATCTGTTGTGTTCCACTCGCTCTATCGAGGCAGGAATAACCCACCTTTGAACGGCCCGATATTTTATTTGGATGACCCTCTGATAAGCAATCGTAACAGGGGTGAAGAAACGGCAAAGAAGCGAACGGGTTCATCGTCTCCATATTTATACGGAACGATAGACATGCATAGACCTCCGTTCGACTCATACCGTAACGGGATGGGAGCAGAAATCCAGTCTAAAAATTATAGGCCGCCTCCCAACAAGCCTAGAGGCTGTAACGTTGGTTGTTGGTGCTTTAAGAATAGCCAAGGGTTTGCTCTCCACTGAGTATGGTATAAATGATAACCATTATCAATCCATCTTAGCGTTTTAGTAACGGTGTCACCTGTACACTCCCTTCTCGGCAATATAAGTCATGTTGGAGTGTAATAAGCTTGATGTGTTGTACACAGCCAAGCAATAAAATTATGTTTATCTTCATCAAAGTGTGGTTTAATTAGGTTAGACTCCAAGTTTTTACAACACGTCGTACCCTTGATCGGGTAGTACCTTGAGGTTACCAGCCACAAAAAATAGTAGTCAGAATTTTTTGTTACAAACAAAATTACTTGTTACAGTCACTACTTTACTATTGTAAAGGGCTTTAATTTATGCTCAATCTTATCAGTACATCGCTAAACTAAATAGACAAATTATTTCGTTTTCATATATAGACCAGCTACTTTACAGCACAGTTAAAAACAAAGTAATTGCAATGCACTAAAAGCAAGTTTGCTAATTATTCGAAATAAGAAAGATGCCAAAACCATTTCACCCACGCTCGTCTGTCAACAGTGATACAATCACGTTTTATAAAACAGAAGACTACCAAATAACATATTCCAAAGATGTTGTGTTATAAACGAAGTCTTTAATGCTAGACTGTTTTTAACAAAGTCACACCGCTAGACTTATGTTTCACTATTAAGCAATACTAATTAAACGGTGCTGTTTGTGGTCACACAATCACTTCAGATTGCTGTTTTATTGTATCTACGTTACGATACTAGACTTAATGACTACTATCTCTGCTATCAGCTATGCAGCGATTTGTTAATTTCCGTTATTTCTTATATAAATGCCTAGTCAATGAATGGCCATTAGCATTTCCATATTTAAAAACCGTGATGCATTGATAATGGAGCCTATTATTTTTAGACTGGTTTTCTGCTCCCATCCCGTTACGGTTTTAGCCAAATGGAGGTCTATGCATATCTATCGTTCCGTATAAATATAGAGACGACGAACCCGTTCGCTTCTTTGCCGTTTCTTCACCCCTGTTACGATTGCTTATCAGAGGGACACCCAGATAAAATATCAGGCCGTTCAAAGTTGGGTTATTCCTGCCTCGGTAGAGCGAGCGGAATACAACAGATGGAAGCAGCAACATCTTCCCAAAAGACAAATGGCATCGCCGTTTCCTTGGCATATTTTAGTTTGGATTCCATTTTTTGTACCCACTATTAATCAATATATTTTTTCCCTGCATCACACAAAATTGACTAGTAGAGAATGCATTAGGTATGTAGTCATTTTATCTATTTATTACTTACTTTTGATATTTTTTTCTAGATATAAGTACATTATTAAAATAATTACTCTTTCTCTTGTGTCTTAGCACCGAAATAAATAGATTTTCTTTCTTTCTCTTCTTCTACAATACTTATTCTCTGTATAAAAGTTACCCTGTCTTTTTCTGTAGACCTGACAATGTGTATGCAAAATGTCATGACGATCGTTTGAATCTCTGAGTCGTGAAAGCGTAATAAACCAACTCACGTTCGCCTTTATAGATAGGATTTATTCTTACTCAGGCAATAGCAACAGATTAGGAAGACTCAACATATTAAACTCAAACAGAAATTAATATATACCTATATAGTAAAAGTCACTCACTGATAGTAATCTAATCAAAGAAGATTATAATTTACCTGATTTTTTGGAACTAATCTCCGGTATACCAAGAACAAAAGACTACGTTGCGTTTGGTAAAGTTCTATTTTCAAAATGTTCCAAATTGTTTTATACACATGTTTATAGTACACATAATTTTTAAGTATTGGATATCTTTAAAAATATATATTTTATTCAAGTAACTAAGGTAAAAAACTTAATAGAATCTAGACAATTTTTACTGCCACGTATATGTTAATACGTGAAGAGAATTCTTTGTACTTACCTCTTTTTAAGCAAAATTCGACCACGAAATTGGAATAGGTAGTTACATAACGTTTATATGGGGAAGAGAATAAAGAGGACATTTTTAAACAATGTATTATAAATTTAAAAATTATGTGAAAATGGGTACGTCAAGCTACAAGTGTCATTTATATATAATTATATACTAAACAGTTATAGCTTGATGTAGTCAACATATATGTTGACTTGTCACGGTACAGTGAGTCTATATAATGACAGTTCAACTTATGCTAGAAAGGAATAGGTTGATTTTTGTTACAGATAGGTCAATAAAACAAGACATTCGAAATGTAATGAATTATTATTATGGTCGAACTTCGACCAACTCTAGTTTTATTAAACTGATGAAGACTTTGTTCTGTCATATTTGATTAAGTCATATTGAAGCTATAATAATAAAAAGCGGCGGTACCGTAATGGCTAAGGCGTCAGACTTGCGATCAAGTGGTTGCGGGTTCGAACCCCACCTAGTGCACTACCGTCGTGAACCCACTCCTAACACAAGCGTTAAGCTTAGCTGGAGGGGTTAACAAGATTACTAGTAATGTGTGACCCACGTTACTAGCAATCTTTTATAAAACAAAAAAAAAATAAAAAAAATATAATTCATTTATAGTTGGTGCACATTATTACAGATCTTATATAACATTAATTAGCTTAAAATATATAGGTGCCTGTACTAGAGTAAACTTGTGCCACAGGCGGTAAGTGCACTTACAGACTTACTACATTATGTAATTATTTAATCGTAACAATATTTATGAAACATACATGTCTACAAATAGACTTATCTATGTAGTACATAACATATAGGAACATTAACATTATGAGACTATTATTTATTTAACTACAGTAATTAAATCTTCAGTCTGGTTGTAGCCTAAGCTTTGCAGATACTGACTGACAAGATTTTTTGCTTTAAAATAGTTGAGGTCGTATATGGATGTCTTAGCTTATAAGCTAGATCATATATGCACTTACATAGTTGTTACTATAATCAAAAAATGCAAATGAACAAGTATACCACAAACCGACTCTTTGGTTTTCCGCTGGACATAATCTAAAGAATTTTATCTAACAATAACAAGTCTTGCCTAAATCATGTTATTAAAAAAAAAAAAAAATCATCAGAAATAACGGATTAATCGATGAACAGTTGTATCTATAAAAAAACAAGGAGTTGGTTGACCTGTTAAGCAATAGGGCTTGTAGTTGTGTTATTGAATATGATTTCAAAACGAATATTTGTCCAAAAGACACAATATAAAAAAGGCTTAGATTTAAACGAGTGTTAAATAAACTGTAATAATGGTTTAAAATAGATAATTGACTTGACAATTTAGGAATTAACTGAAACCGACTGCTTTCCTTGAAAAAAGCATTGTATAATGAAATCTAATGCAGATGCACAGCCTTGTCAAAGGCACTAATGACCTATTGACAACAATAGCTTTTCGGGAGCGGAGCGCCAAAATTAAACCTGTTTATCACTGCTATTTGCGTCACTAATAACCCAAATATATCCAACTGCTCGCTTGCGCTAACTATGACAACAAAAATAAACCCTTGCTCTAAATACCACACTTTTGCAGTGGCTAGCATTGCGTCTGTCGCGACAGACATATCCAGCTTACACATGTACACATTATAATATGTACTGTGAGCTGTGATGCACTCAACAATACCTCATTTCGAATTGTACATGCGCTTCAAATAAATATATATAACATGCTGTGGCCGCGGCGTCGCGCGTAAGTTTTATTTAAATATATGTTATCGTATTGTCTGGTGAGAATATATTTACAAATATGAATACAATTTTAACATACTTTTATATATATTATATTATGTATGTAAAGAGCATTCTTTGTACCCCATTTTAAGCAAATTATGTACATGAAAGAATGTGGAATTTGAAATTCTTAGGTAATGTTTAAAAAAAACGTAAAAATTTTAGCTTTCTGCACTTGTAGATAAAGTACAGAAAGCTAAATTTTTTAAACAATTAGGGGAGGTAATTTACAAATTATGCGTAAATGACCTCAAAAAGCTACAGGGATTCAGTATGTATGTTGACCTGTCCTGGTACAAAAAGTATATACAATGACAGTTCAAATTATACTGCTCATCGAAAAAAAAACAAAAAAATATAAAAAGTTAACAAATTATGGTCGAAAATCGACTACCAGGTGATCTCTAGTACATATAGAAAAGACATGTTGGAGGTACACAAAAAAAGTTTAATGGGGTTGCTAACCCATTCCTAACACAAGTATTTAGCTTAGCTGGAGAGGTTCACAAGTCTACTGGTAATATGTAACCCGCAGCACTAGTATTCTTTATAAAAAAAAGACAGAGTAACATACAATTGGCCATCTGCAAAAGACTGCCATTCTGCTTTATTTATTGTCTGGGATTGGGATGAGCAGGATTCTAGGTATACCTACTAATGTAAATATTATATCACCGACATCGCGACTTGCTTTAATAACATTTTGTAGAAAAATTGTTCCTCTTAGTTGAGATCCATTACAAAGCACTAGGTGGTATTATTATTATTAAATAAATTTTATGCTCAGGAAGACCTGGCGCGCTTGGGAAATTAGGACTATATTCCATCCCGTTGCCATAAACTGCCTCAATAGTTCAGAATTTATAAGAACGGCGTTTTATAGGTCGGTCTGAGGTGTCATAATAGATCTTTGACATAGCCAGCTGTTTGTTGCTTTTTTTTTCATTTGAATTTTTATACATAAACGAATTAAATTCTTTGCAGCTATGATGTTCTTGTCATGATAAAACGAACAACAAATTTTCTGGTAAAATTCCTCTCTTTTCGCATAGAAAAGTGAAATCTCTAATTGTCAAAAGTAGAACAAAAAATTCTTGCGCGTTAGAGAGACCGCATAATTGCGCTCTCAAAATTGATTTCTTAAGGCTCCAATTTTATCTGCCCTCATACAGTACACTCGTCTCAAATGATTAAACTACATTTGCGTAAAACCTTATCTTTTCGTGTTCCTTGAAATATTACAAACCGGAATTTTGGGTACAAAACCAATAACCTACTTTCCATAGATTAAAGTAATTTAATTTGTAAAAAATTAACGCTACAGTTAAAAACTACGTCAGAGAATTTATGTATGGAGAGTAAGAGAAATTAAATTATTTATAAGGAAATTAGTTGCAGTGGAGTATATATTTAGCAGTGGCGGATTTACCAGCAGGCTGAGTAGGCTAGGGTGGCAGATTTTAGGGGCGGTAAATTTCGGGCCAACATTAATTTTTTATACTAACTTTTAAACTTTTGCGTTCCATGATATAGTTATGTATTTACACGGGAATGAACGCGATCACGAAAAGGTATTACATACCTCTGAATTGCCTGACATTTCGACCAGGTTGCACTGGCTGTGGTCATGGGTCGACTGGCTGAGTGGTGAACGGCCTCCGTCGTCGAGATCGTGAGATCGAAGGTTCTCCATCCACCCGCACATTTTCGATATTTTTGATATGTTTGTTTCGTCATGTACCGTCACATACTATACTAACAGTGTCCCCATTCCGTAAGCATGTTGCGTCAGTACCACTTGTAGGCAAAACGCCGTCTTTTGTGAAAGACTCACGGCACTTCATACAAATTATAAAAGATCTCACGTTGGAACTTGATGACGTCATGGCGAGCTTTGACGTGGAAGCGCTTTACACCAATGTTCCAATACAAGAGTGTTTGAACGTCGTAATAGACCTGCTGAGGGACAACGAGTTGCCGTTTAATTGTATTGATCTACTTGAACACTGTCTAGATGGCAACTATTTCCTTTTCCAAGGTCAACATTACCTTCAGATTGATAGTGTCGCAATGGGTAGTTCTGTAGCCCCTATACTTGCCAACATCTGGATGTAACATTTTGAAGAGAAGGCACTGAGTCTCGTTCCGAAGACCGTCAGGCTTTGGAAGCGATTCCTGGATGACATATTTAGTATTGTCAAAGGAAATAAACAGGAAGTAGATCAATATTTACAACATCTCAACTCTATTCACCCCAAGATAAGGTTCACATAAGAAGTGGAGGCGGATAAGTCGTTGTCATTTTTAGATGTCAAAGTAACCGCAAGATCAGATGGGTCCTTGTCGCACTGTGCGTACCGCAAGCCTACTCATACGGATAGGTACATATATGCCACGTCTCATAATCATCCCCGACACCTGCAATCTGTTATAACTCCACTCAAGAACAGAGCATACGATCTTTGTGACCCTGAATATTTGGAGCGAGAGCTGGATCATGTTCAGGAGGTACTCAAGTGTAACGGATATCAGGTGAATGAAACACGGAAGCAACCAACAATGAGACGCAAGCATCCGGAGGTGAACAGACAATGAGCCTACATGCCATATGTCAAAGGAGTAACGGATAAGATCAGCTCCGTGTTAAAGAAATAGTCCATTGCGACTGTATACACACCAGGCAAAAAGGTTCAAAACATCGTGGGTACACCGAAGGATGTCTTGCCGTTACAAACTCCAGGTATCTACAAAATAAACTGCAGCTACGGTAGTTCCTACATAGACCAAACAAAGCGGACTATTGCTGAAAGGGTCAAAGAACATATCGCTGCTGTGAAGAACCGACAGATTAGCAATTCAGCGATTGCAGAACATGCACTCGAAGCGAGTACCAATCACTGGATTAAGTTTCAAAGTACGCAAGTCCTCTCGACGGAACGTCACTTTTACTCAAGAGTTATAGGTGAAGCGATTGAAATTAAAAAACACAACTTTCAATCGGGAAGATGGTTTCAAATTATCTACACCTCGCTTTTATGCGCAGTCGGGTGAACACCAGAACAGGAACACATCGGTTTGCTTACAGAATAGAAACATTGTTAAGATAGGATGTGACGGTACATGGCGAAACAAAAATATAAAAAATGAAGAACGTTCTACCTCATAATCTCGACGTCGGAGGGCGTGCACCACTGAGCCAGTCAGCCTCTGAACACAGCCAGTGCAACCTGGTCGAAACGTCAGGTAATTCAGAGGTGTATCTAATACCTTTTCGTGATCGCGTTAATTCCCGTGTGAATACATAATTATATTATTTTTTATCTTATAAAAATTAAAAATATTCATATTTACATTTATACCTACCTAAATGTTAATAAGTCCACACAAACGATTCAACACGTAATATGTTCTCCACACATATAATTTTTTCTACCTTAAAGCGATTAAAAAGTTATCTATCTTAAGCTAAGAACGTTAATAACGTAATTAATCGAATATCATCGTCATCATGGGCAACATGTTTTAAACGCAATAAAAAATATAAAATTACGTTTAAATGTCGAAAGTTGCTCCCGGGCAACGCAAACAGCAAGAGTCCTACCTATGAGTCCTAAGCTATGAGTAAAATGTGCGAGCTGTCACCCATTCAGCCATCTTCGTCAGATAGGAGAGCCTTAACACGCCTTAAAGCAAAAAATATTAAAAGTGTTCGCTCAGCACTTATTGAGGCCCAATCCCACGAAAATCAAAACTGATAATGGCAGAACAGTCACCTCAAAGTTCGAGATTCTCGAGGAGATCGAGACGTTTTATGGTAAGCTGTGCGCATTATAGCGAGAACATACCTGAAATTTTCCACAGCGAGATAGAGGCGGCTCTCAAGCAGCTAAGGGATAAAAGATCTCCTGGGGATGACGGAATTACTATCGAGCTCCTAAAGGTAAGCCGAATTCCAATCCTGAAAGAGCTAGCAAGTCTAGTTTAGTTCCGTCATCTCACAAAATTTTAACGCGGTGTAGAATGCCAAAGGCTAAAATGTACAAACTCGTGACATACATATTGTTATGTCTAGTTTATTATAACCGTCACTTGTAATAATATTTTAATTACCTTTGTGTGAAAATATTTGTGTCAATTTTCATTTTACACACGATTGACGTTTTGACTTTTCCTTAACACTCAACATTCTCTCTTTCTCAAAGTTGATCAGGGCAAGCAAACACGTGTTCCCATACACACTTTGCCATACCTTTTCAATGTCGAAGAATTTTCAAAAATCTTTTCTTATCGGATGCCTCCTTCACATCTCCACGACTAGCGGTTTAAGCTGTGGGTTGATCCATCAGTCAGTCAGTCAGTCAGGACAAGGCTTTTATAAAAGTAGATAGATATCTTAAAACAAGTAACGAACTGTTTACGTTGTGTTTTAAACCATGAAACAAAACTATCAACTGTAGGGCAAGTCTGTGATCATGTTGCTATTTGATAGACATAAAAAAGAAATTATGTCGTACCATTAAACAGTTTCCTCTACAACAAACACGAGTAATATCTTAATACAAGACTTATCGAAATACCCTATGATCATAAAACATTAACAACAATGACATAAGATAATGGTAGGCAATTTATGGTTACGGGGATGTAATTAAATGACGTGTTTGTATGAGTAAGTCAAAAAGGTATCTAATCAGAAAGAACAGGGTACTATTGTTGGGATCGCCGTCTCTGGATATGGATACTTACGGAGCGGTAGACGGCTTCCAACATAGAACACCGTTCGGTATAAATCTGTAACTGGTAACTGATGAAAATAGGATTGTTTTTGGAGTTGCCAGGAAGAAAATCTCTGAAAAATTTACTTGGCGGGGACGAGTTCGCTATATGTGGATTCGTTCGGCGATGGAATATCTGTGAACATGGTTTCGCCTAAACATGTCTAAACATTAACCCGTCCATGCCATAGCCAGAATATTAAGCATATGATTTTTTTTCTTGTCACGCTTTCAGAGAGAACCGCGCTTCATGAATACTGTCCCTGCAGGCAAGAGGTCCCTGAAGTCGATAAACTAATACCTTTAGTGATATAGCCTCGTCCTCACCAGAGATAAAGCCCTAGAGAACTATTTGTTTAATTGAACTGTACATCAACGTGCGCGGGGCTCATCAATTTCCTATGGCATTTCCGCAGCAGAAAACCAAAATAAATCTGTATATTTTTTATGTAATTACACCGTAGCTATTTTAAAAAATATATGAATATTTTATAGTTTCGCTTTGTCACGTGTCAACACTATAAAGTGAATAAATATATTTTGAGTTTCGGATGTTGTGACTGTTTCGGCAGTAGCTATATAAAAAGTGAAAATTTCTCGTAATTTGTTTGTGTTATAATTAATATTAAGAACTTATAAAACATTGCAGTATAACTAACTACTACACAAATTTATGTAGCTACTTAAGCAACTTGGTGCACGGTTGGTTCTTATAGATCTACGGATCTTATGATGGTATCTGAGGGAAAACGAGGGAAACCCTCACAAATCAAAGACAAGTGATTGCATGGTTGGCGCAATGGTTAAAGTGGTCACCTCGCCACTACGCCGCGCCGAGTGTTATGGGTTCATATCCCACATGGGACAAAAAATTGTGTGATCCACAAATAGTTGTCCCGAGTCTGAGTGGTCTTTGTGTCTGTTGTTTATATGTTTGTGAAGCCCCCCGCGACACAGGAATAATCCTTATACGGGAGTTGTCTTTTCTAAGCAAACATAAAAATATGTAGCGTGTTTGTTGATTTTTATTGAAATTAAGCAACATTGGCGTTCAATGTGTTGAAAGTTATTAACGTAAATGCCGCATTTTGCAATTAAGGCTAAAAAAATTAAATGATCGTTAATAATTTAAAAAGTTTAAAACCGATTTCGCTGAAATTTATAACACTTTTTAATATCATCACAAGCTACAATTTCAGACATCTACGTACGTTCCTTTGAAAGTTATTAAATGTTGAAAAAAAGCTCTTTTTTAACTTTGACCTACATTTCCTGTTAAACAAAAGCACTTAGCGACTTTGAACAGATCTCATTTTGTAGGTAATTTAATGGAGAACAAAAAAGTTTTGGACACATATGACAAAAAACGTACTGGAAACGAGATATCACACTAAATGTAAAAAAAAAGTAATTTTTTTGGTTAAGTTGTTAAAAAAAATGACGCCCCACTTGTCCAGACTGCGGATATTGAAATTCTTAATCAGCGCATTTTTTTTACTATTTATCCAAAAATAAAAATGCGTTTTAATCCAAAATTTAGGTATTTTAGTTTCTTGACTGGGCTATATCCGTAACCCACGATATGCTGATATTTGAATATGCAAATAGCAAGCATGTTTAAATAGCAGCGACATCGTTAAAAGAAATAAAATTTATCAGAATATACATTTTACTTTACACAACATTTAAATATTATTACATTTAAATACATGAACGGGTTTTACCTACTAAGACAAGTCTGTGATCACAAACCTTTTCAATTGGAGAAAGAGTTCATTGTTAATTATTTCTAAGCTGTCTAGACTGAAAAACAAATTACTATATAATTTCTATACATTCCACTTGTGACTAATTATTTGTATAAAAAACTTTTGTATAGGACAAAAGTTTTTTCATCACTCAAGGTCTCACGAGAAAAACTCGTAATTGATATACAATTACCAACACACTACATTAAATTTTACCAAATACTTCCTTATACTCTCAGCAAAAAACAATTATTAGAGTGAAAACTTTACTAAGTGGTATTCATATTTGTTAAAGATATACTGGGTTCGAAAGGAGTCGGACAACCCCCAAATACACACGTGAGTAAAACCATCATCATCCTCCGCGCCTTTTCCAAACTAAGTTGGGGTCTACTTTCAGTCTAACTACGATACGGCCGAACTTTGATATTTTACGTGAAGCGACTGCCATCAGACCTCCACAACCCAAGTACTAGGCGATATCGAAGTTCTGTAGTTAGACCAGGTTGTCGGACTTTTTAGGGCTCCAACTACCCGTAACGAATGCCACAGATGTTTGTATGGCATCCGGGACCGACGGTTTAACGTGCTCTCCGTTACACGGATGGGTCTCAATGTGTTAAGACTGGTCACCCATCATAGACTGACCTGGCTAGTATTACTTAACTTTGTAATGTGCTAACCTACTCGATTACCACTTAGCCACGAGCGTGTGAGGGCACAAGTGAGTAAACCCGCATTTAACTAATAAATGAAAATAGCACTTTACTTTATTGGTTACTAACTCCTAAAACATTTAAAGAAACAAAGATCTATTAGTAAAAATGAAAACCGATGATACAAAATTATCGTTACGTTACGACACGTTTCACATATGAATGTCTACAATATATATTTTTTTTAAATACAAAATTGTTTTGATATAAAATAATGAATGTAGCTGAGATCGTCCTTCAACCCTAGACCGACATTGAGCATCTATGTTTATATTTTTCCACTCGATATGCCAGAGTAATACATGGGGCGTTTGCCGACACGCTGGCTTGACGCCAGAACTGCGGCCGTCGCCTTTGTCCAAATGATACTTACAACACCAAATTATCAAAGACACCAGATGTTAAACAGATTCAATGAAATACTCTCATTTCCGATTCAAACCATTTTAACACATATCATATGGTTTAGCACCAAGTCGACATCAATCTGTAATCCTCTCACAAAGTCGTACGGTAATATCACACACGCTTCGTTTCCCAGGAAGATTTGTTCTCCTGATTTAAATACATACAAAGCTTTGCTTGCAGCCTTGGTTAACGAGCATCCAACACTGAGTTACACTGTCATACAAACATAATCATCAACTGTACATCAAAAGCGTGGTCTCCTTTTCGGTGTCTTGCTGATAAAACATCGTTTTTAGTGAAGATTTATTAAATTCTTAAATTTATTTCTTAGATTTATTAAATTTTACGTGGGAGAGCCATGCTTCTGCAGGTATGGACCGGCTCGACTCCGCTCGATACCACGGCCTCACAGAACACCGACAGTGAAGCAATGCTTGCATTGCATTTCGCCGCGTGAGTAAGGTTACCGGAGGCCCTAACCCTTCCCTCCCCCCTAGACATTTACCATCAGGTGACACGTCTGCTTGTTTGCCCCATATAGCACAAAAAAAAAAAAAAAATTATAACCGAAACGTAGACATTAAAAAGATACCCGTCAACTAGGTTCCATCGTGAAAAATATGAACTATTACCGGCTCATGACATATCCTTTTAACTGAATTGTTTAAATTCGTAATTTGCAATTTAAAATAAATGCTAGGTTAATTGCAAAATTATTTACTTATTTATCTACATACCACAAAAATAGAGCAGAAAGATAAATTCTAATTACACATGTCTTTCATTTAACATCGAAACCTGTTTAGCATTTTGATAACCTATTACGCTAACATACTCGTAGTTAGTTTTGCAACTATGAAACAAATGTTTCAAAATATTTTTTACGAATGGAGTCCAAAGTAAAATTCGCCACTTTTTTGTATTTTTTTAACTGTTTAAGTATTTATTCATGTTTAAAATTAAGCGGGTAAAACTGGTTTGAAAGTCTAGTCTTTATATATTAATAATCGGTGATGGGTCTGTTAAGTATTGTGTAACTTTTGAATCACTGAAACAATCCTATACAAACAATAGACTCCTACTACCAAGGCTGGCAAGGCAAGGCTGTGTATTAAAAATATATAAGTATGTTTATCAGCAGTCTGGTTACCATAATACAGGCTCTGCCCAGTTTGGGATCAGACGGCCGTGTGTGAGATGTGTGAAGTTATTATTATATTATATTACATAATTGCTTCATTGCGGTTTTCTGTGAGGCCGTGGTATCACTCCGGTAGAGCCGGCCCATACGTGCTGAAGCAAGGCTCCGAAATCCGAATCCGATATTCTTTCTTCAATCAGAAGTTTTACTACGTTGATCGAGGCTGGTCATCTCCGGACTGCTATTACTTAAATATGTATAGTAGTAATTAGCGTGTCTATTTATATTTTAGAATAATAGGTGTGTTATATTGTCCTCACATTTCATTTACGCTTATTAGCAATATAACCATAAATTTGTAAAATACATTTTGAAAATGAGTGTCCTTGGAGTTTCTTGCCTGTTCTTCTCCATAGGATCTACATATTGGAACAGGCAACTACTGACTTAGTCTGACTGACTCCTACTCCTGACAATTCCAAAATACCTATTTAATTGAAATAAATGGTTTTGATTTGATTTGATTTGATTTGATTTGATACTATTTGCTCGGCATTTGACACATGTAAACAGTATTATACAGACTTAAACAGTCTTGGAGTGTCTATATTCTTGTTATCGCTGACTTTGCACCTTATAGTTTTTTCTTTCGTGAGTCTTCTATTTTTACTTTTTAAATATAGATGTAAGAGATGTTTTTGGGCGCTGTGTTATTTTTCCCTGGTGCAAGATTAAGAAAGAAAGTGGAGGTGAGGTTTTTCTTAGGACCATAACGAGCATTAACAATATGGCCTTTGACTTCGTTCGGATTAGCTTTTACTTCTTTGATGACAGCATCATGCGGGGTAGTGTGGAGTTTTTTAATAATGGTAATAATTTATTTGGAAAATAAAGTACAATACATGCACACAATAACCATAAAACATACATATGTGTTAAAACACATCAAAAGGAAAACATCAAGAATCTAGCAGTTGTAACAATAACGTTGTATCTTATGTATAAATCATAAAAGTGATTGTACAATGGCATGTTTTAAATAATCGCACACTGGTTCCCAAACTGAGTTCATCTCGTATTCTGGAAACCTTGGTTCTCGTAATTTGACATTTTATGTGCTAGTATAAGTAGTTACTGTTCTTACACTTAGTAATAAATTAGTTTCATAATTTTAATATTTTATTTTGTTTATTGTTATATTAATACATATCTGTACATATATTTCATTACAGCTATAAGTTGTTCTGTTTCACCGTAGTTTAATGTTTGTAACCTATTATATAGTTTTAATTTCTTAAAATTGTAGTCTCGTGTTTATTTGTATACATATATGGATATTGTTGTATAACCATGTATAAACTTAAACCTTGTGCTCAGAACTTTCTGTTGTCTAAGCGCGAAAGACGCTCTACACTTAAAGGGTTGGCAAACTAGTGCACCTCGTCTTTTTTGTATTGGTTCAGGGCCTACAATCAGTTGAGAATGATGTCGAAGTAAGGTATGGAGTATAAAGGTTCCATGCCACACTAGAATACAATAGCTTAATATTTATTGGCAAAGACTTATATAAACACTACGCATGACCTCTTCGCTTGCCGAACTACCCAGATTTTTAAATATATAGAGTAGTCGTCTTACAACTGCCAATCTAGCCGTTCCTCAATTCCACACCAAGATATCGTGTTTTGCTAACATTGGTAGTAGCAAATCATATTTTCGCAATCGATTGTTGTTTGTTGAAGTGCGACGAGTATTTGAGTTTCTATACGAGGTCTAGAGTGTGAGGAGGATAGAAACGAATAAACTTTTTTTTTCCAACGTTTATTAATTTTGTAGATAACCATCTTATTATTTCTCTTAATGCATTCTCGGCATTGAATTTAGCTTCTTCGTTCTTCTTAATATATTGCAGTTTCTTAGCTTTATTTTGCACAAATCATTAATATTTAGTAAAATATCTTGTTGGCCCGTGCATCCTCCCCTGCAGCATTCCATAGTAGTTAATTGTTCTTCGTCACTCGTTATGTTATCGACTCTGATAGCCTGTGTCCGACTTGATAGGTAACTCTAAAAGATATTTAGGAATATACCACAAATCCCAGCGTGTTCTAATTTGAGTTCAAGGATGGAAACAGAGACCGTGTCGAATGCTTTTGACAGGTCTAAAAAATGCCATAACACTTGTAACTACTATCCACTTTCACAACTGCTACTTCGCAAAATTTTGATACAGCGTCTTCGTAAATGACTATGACTTCTTTGGGGGTGAATGTATAACCAATGAGGCCATTAAATGATAGATATAAAAAGCACGAAACTAAGCAGATACTTAACAAATTTGTACTAAAATTAGTACAGATAACTCAGTTATATCATGGAATAAGTTACTCTTCCATGTGGTATGGCTGAGGGGAACAAGTATGTATGATAGAGGATATTTAGTACCTATTTCATAACAATTCGAAAAGATAAAACAATTATAAATGTATCCGATCCGTGGGTTGACTGACCTTCTGAAATAATAGTTAAATTACAAAATAAAAATTGTACTATCAAAACTTTAAAATAACATAATTAAATACGAGAACACATGTATGCATCATAAACATCTAATAAATCATCATGAAATGAGAACAGAAATAGAACAGTTTATTGCTAAGTGTTCATAAATAGTATAAGGAGTTCATAATTGGTCCATTGGTGTATGCGATCATTTTATACAGAGATTCCGCTTCATTTCAACTGGTTATTACATTAATTGAAAAGATTCCAAAACCGTTCGTCAGATTCCACGTTCGTTATCATCGAATCATATAATTTTCTGTATATTTTTGATCTTTTATTTATACACTTAAACTAATTTACTAGACTGCTAGATGGTGGCACTGTGTGGTACTTACTGAAAAAATAAGTAGTTTATAATTAGCACCTGTGATACGATCAAACTTGTTTAAATGGTATCTGTAGCTACTGTAAGAGTGATAGCGATATTCGAAGAAGTTCTCGGCAAATTTAGAATTAGTCTACCATGATTAATTCTATCACTCCTGTAAACTCAATCAAAATATATGGTACCACTCCTGAGACTCAGTCAAAATAGAATAAGAGGCGAGTTAGCTAGTAAAGGCAAACTGAAACAAACAAGCTGAACTAACCATGTTTTTTATGTCTCATTTGTTTGATACAATTTTTATTTATTGTCTTTCTGAATTTATTATTTAGCACATGTCATCTTTATTTCATAATGCAAAAAACTAAACTTTGACTTGCCTAAAATGCCAGTAAATTATTCACGCAATCTTCGTTAAAAGTTATAGACATCTTTATTAGAAATTGAAATTTGGAACTCAAATTCACTTATATTGGGATAGTAAAATTTGTTTTAAACGCGAAATGTTGGCCGGCCATTCTGTTTCGCCTATTCACCCCTTCTGATGTTTTGCGAATATTCTAAAATTTTACAAGAGTACGGCACCTATAGGAGATGGTACATATACGAGTATGTAGATACCACGGCGGAAAACTACAGATAATATTTATAAAGCAGGATTAATGCTCCTGGGACATCTACAACATTCTTTGAGTCCATCGTTTGAGGTGTAAGGTGTGTATAGTAAAAACACAATACTAAGATATTAGTGCTGTTTAACCACTGAGTAAATACTAATAATTATTAGAGATCGCCTGGTGGTCGAATTTCGACCACAATTAATTAAATTTTGAAAGTTTTGTTTTATTTCATTAACAAGTATAACTTGAACTATCAAATGGTATAGACGTTCCGTACCACAGCAGGTCAACACGGCTACATCATGCTACACATGTCCAGTATATGGACATGTGTAGCATGATGTAGCCGTTATTATATATTTTTAAGTTTATACAGAGTTTAAAAATTTTAGCTTTTGCAACTTCTCCAAATAATGTTTAAGTATTCCAAATTTCACATTTCTCCATTCGCGAAACTGCTTAAAAATAGGCACAAAGAATTTTCTTCACGTATAATATACTAACTGCGCCCAGCGGTTTCACCCACGTAAATCCCAATGCCGTCGGAAAATCGGAATAAAAAGTAGAATATGTGGTAATTCAGGTCTCCAGCTATCTACATACCAAGTTTCATAGCAATCAATTTAGTAGTTTTTGCGTGAAAGAGCAACAAACATCCATCATCCTCACAAACTTTCACGTTTATAATATTAGTAGGGTATAGATATCCTAGGACGTATTACACATCCCTTTCTAGGCCTAAATAAAGCAGAGCTTGTACAATGGATTCTTGAACACTGATAAACATACATAGATATATTTTTTAAATAAGCCGTAATATGTACCGCGGTCTTTTGTAGGCTGAAGTAGGTTTTGAGCGAAGATTTACTATGACCAGACCTTTCTTACCTTCTAACTTCCCCATTGTCATTGACCATACATGGTAAAAGTATCAGAGTACCCATGCAATTAAATTATTTTTCATTCATTTTGTTTTATTAAAGCGTGCTTGCAATTACGTGCAACCTAGTTCTTCGACTTACATGCAAGGTTAATTCGTAACTACACAGCCACGGTTTCATTAGGGTTATTCAAGGAAAGTCATTAAAAAGCAACATTACTTGTCACTCGAAGAGTATAACAGCTATAATATTATCAATTTATAGCGAATGTAATTTCAAATTTACTATTATTTTACATATACAACGAATATAAACCAACTGTTTATTTTTGTCAAGTTAAATATTTGTGAGCCTGTCTATAGCATAATAATTAGTTTATTTCATTTTCAATTCATTATTTTCGTCAAGTGGTATTGTGTACTTTTGGCTAGAGTAGTAACCTTTTATTTTGCATTAAAACCATTCTGTTTTTTTTTATTTTTAGAGTTCCATTCCTCAAAAGGAAAAAGGAACCCTTATAGGATGACTTTGTTGTCCATCTATCTGTCAAGAATCTTTTTCTCAGGAACGCGTGGAGGTATTAATTTGAAATGGACATCAAATATTCAGTCTGCGGATTCTTGAAGCTGTAAAAAACCAAGTTTCTAAGTCAACGCAATCAAAAGATTTGGCAATTAAAGCCATATATTTTAAAATTTCGCAGGTAAATCAAAACCTATAGGATACTTCCCATTGACCTAGAATGATGAAATTTGGTGAGAAAACGTGCCGGATACTGAAATAAGCGAGAAAAGATCATCATTCCGAGTCAAAAATTATTGACATTTTCTGTCGGAAAAATCCTCTTGTTTATATGTTTTCGGTTAAAAGTGATATCACAATGAATAAACAGAACAATTTAACGGAAAAAATCAGCAAATACCACGTACGGCCAAACACTGCAATATAATTATTATTAATCAAACCACATTTTATGAAATCAGTTGTCTTGGCAGCGCCGAACGTTTAAGGTCATTCACCGTACCGCATAAAAATAATACCTCCGTTTGTAACGTTTACTTCTCGCATTTTTAGATAAACTGAACATCCACAGAAAGATGTTTTTTTAAGTTTTTCACGTCGCCGCGCCGTAACATATACGGTGTATTTATTTTCTTATTATGCTTTTATTCTCTATTATCACATATATCATTTCTTAATCATACAATATGCTTATATAATAAACAATAACAGACAATATCCATGTTTGTATTAAAACCAAACTCATTATTATGGCAAACAGGTGTCTCGGGAGTACTACGAAGCGCCTTTATTGCAGGTCAAATATTGTACACTCTTTGTACCGTGGTATTATAAGCCATCTGCTACCGTGAATATTTATTTTTAGAAAAAGTACTATTGCAACGTTATATTATACCTTTGTAAATAATACATGTAATTTTTCATTGCAAAAATTTTTTCGTTTGGTGATAATTATTTTAATTTCATCGTACCTAATACATATCAATAGGTCTGGTTTAAAATTGATGCAGTAGATGTAGTAACGGTCACGAATACTAAGCCGAATGTGTAAATCATTGCTGATATTACTTGCCGTCAAGTTAAAGCTTTTTTTTATGTTAGGTATAGGGGGCAAACGAGCAGACGGGTCACCTGATGGTAAATGACTACCGCCCCCCATGGGCATCTGCAACTGAAGAGTCACAAGAGCGTTGCCGGCCTTTAAGGTGGGAGTAGGGGGAGAGGGGGGGAGGGAAGGGTTAAGGCCTCCGGTAACCTCACTCACTCGGCGAAAAGCAATGTAACCATTGCTTCACTGCCGGTTTTCTGTGAGGCCGTGGTATCACTCCGGTCGAGCCGGCCCATACGTACCGAAGCATGGCTCTCCCAGCATAGATTCATTTGTTTCCCTTTCTTTTAAAACAACTCTCGCACTTCGAATAGATCTTGTGTCGCGGGGGACTTAACAAACTTTCAAATCAATCAAACCCATACTCAGGACAACTGTTTGTGGATCATACAATTTTTTGTCCGACGCGACCACTATAACCATTGCGCCATCATGCAGTCATACTTACACCTTGACATTTAGTTTATTTAACAGTGCTTTACATACTGCTAGCTGCGCCCCGCTGTTTCACCCGCGTAAGTCCCGATGCCGTGGGAATATCGGGATAAAAAGTAGCTTATGTGTTAATCCAGGTCTCCAGCTATCTACATACCAAGTTTCATCGCAATCAGTTCAGTAGTTTTTGCGTGGAAGAGCAACAAATAATAATTTATTGTTTCTCTCACACCGTACAGCAATACATTGGGCATTACAAAACAAACTTACTTTAGAGACATTGTTATGCTTCTATGGTTCTTTCTTCTTAGATTACCAGCATGGATTTGTGCAGTACTAGAGGTCAAGTAAGTATTATTGTTGAGAGTGTATAAAAACTACTACCAAGTGGCAGTGTGTTCGTTTATAAATGAGACTGTGTGAGTGTGTGTATGTGGGAGTGTGTGTGCATATATACTGCGTGACAAACATCCATACATCCTCACAAACTTTCACGTTTATATTAGTATTACTATTTTATGTATTAACTTTTTCCCGCGGCTTCACTCGCGTGCTTGTAAATTTTGTAAATCTTCTCAGGTATTCCTAAAAAACAGCACTTTTTTCTGGATGAAAGGTACCCTACATTCTTTTCTGTACTCTTGACAAAACGTATGCAAAAATTCATGATGATCGGTTGAGTAGTTAAGGCCATAAAACGTAACAAACAAACGAACTCCTTTTCGCATTTATAATATTAGTTAAAAATAAGGATACTGAAAGTACTAGAATGCACTGTTTAATAGAAATACCGCATCTGAATCGCAATATAATAGTATTACTTGTACTTCGGTAACCCTTTTTATACTTCGCGTAAAAAAGGTGGGTATACCTCAAAATATCGTTATAAAACGAATAAAATCGATATTTCTTAAAAATTCCAACGAGCTCATAAACTTAATCAGTTTTTTGAATTTTCTAAACTGGTCCGATCCGTTTTAGTAGTTTAGAAAAAAAATGGCGCATTATGCAATTAAGGCTAAAAAAAGTAAATGATCGTTAATAAATTAAAAAGTTTAAAATCGAACTCACTGAAATTTTTTGTTCTTTTTTATATCATCACAAGCTACAATTTCAGAAAGTGTCAGACTTCTACGTACGTTCCTTTCAAAGTTATTAAATGTTGAAAAAACGCTCTTTTTGAACTTTGACTTTCATTTTCTGTTAAACAAAAGCACTTAGCGACTTTGAACAGGACTCATTTTGTAGGTAATTTAATGAAGAACAATAAAGCCATGGGATAATATTAAAAAAAACGTACTGAAAACGAGATACCACAAAAAAAAAAAGTTTTTTTTCTTTAAATTGGTAAATTAAAAAATTACGCCCCACTTGCCCAGGGTGTCGAAATTCTTAATCAGCGCATTTTTTTACTATTTATCCAAAAATAAAAATGCGTGGTAATCCAAAATTTAGGTATTTTAGTTCCTTGACTGGGCTATCTAGCAACTGGCAACCAGAATCTCGTGGCAAATAGAAAAATCAAAACTCGTAGTATGCAATATCATGGAACTTTAATTTTTTATGTGTCTATATTTGAAATTTATCAATAACTAGTATTACAGTTGATTTCTGAACATTATATACTTTCATATGTCGCAGAGACAGATTTTCGGCTGCCATTATCTTCGCCAGACATCTCAAATTAAATGTTCAAAGATAGTGGTAGGTAACCTACCTACCACCATCTTTACAACAATAAAATAAGGTTAGGCACGAAACAGTAGGACAGTTCCTAGAGTGTTCACTCGACTGTCGACGTATCGTGAATGACGAATAGCCAATACAAGCCATCATCACACTATGGCTATGGCAAATGAGACTGATTATTGCTGAGATTAGCAGTTTATCACGTGTAAACATTAACAAAGTTTTAAGTATTCAGCTTTGTAATAGCTGTGATCACCATTGATAACAATTTTCTATACTGGAAAGGTAAACACCCACGGTCCCACCCTTTTGACATGACAACAACCGCATTCGGTTTATGAACGGGTCATACGGATTTATTACGTCGCGTAAAACGCTCGATTCGGATTAGAAATTAGTATATGGCGTTAATGGCGTAATTACATTACGCCATAGATATGTAAAAACACGACTAATTTCTGTGATGGATAATGGACATGCTGAAACAAAGATTTCATTATAATTATAGATTATTAATAATGATAAATGCTATAGTATCTCTGTAACCTTTTCACGGGTAAACTATTGAACAGATTTTTCTGAAATTTAAAATGTGATGTAAAAAGGAGGACTCAGGCTACAATTTACCTCAAAATTTCAAGGAACTCCTAAGAGAGTGCTGGCAAAGCCGTGGGCAGCAGGCTAGTAGGAAAAAAAAAGAAACTTAAAGCTTTATTCAGAACTAGAAAATGATTCCGAAAACTCCACTTGCATTTCTTGTTCTTCATCAGATGATGAAGATAAAGAGGTATGTATTTTAAATCTCTCTTCCAACCTCTCAATTTAACAATTTCATTGAGCAAGACTCAATGTAATTGTTTTTGATTTTATTCACATATTGACAACATTTTCGCCATTCCTCTGCACCAATTTGTGAGAAAATTGCTTTGGTTAATGATTTAATAGCATGCAATATTTTTCTTAGCAACTTTTTGCTTCATTATGCCGCAAATCATCTCAATGATAAGGTATAATACTTCATCTATCTCATATACGAGCGCACGATTGTTTTGTTTTACTTCTTCAAGTAGTTGACATTTACGCCAATGATCATCGTAGTGAACATCATATGCGCGAAGCCTTTCTTTTAGGTCAGCGATACGATAACTTTAAATGGTTTTTTTAGGCTATAATTTAGTCATATTTTTTTATACTTAAGTAATTTTCAGTCCGTCCATTGTTATTTAGTTAATATCTTGTAATAGGATTAGTAATAGTTTCATTTCTGTTGGGATTTATTTTCATACAGTATAGAATTCTTCTACTTTATCCCTGATCAACTATAAATCGAAACTGTCCAAGTTGATTTTCTTCTTGCCACCTCTCCTTTTTTTACTAGGCCTAGAAAATACACCACCATTCGCTGTGCCTTCACTTATGATTCGTCGTACACTACTGGGAGACTGTAAATAATTAAAAATGACATGAGAATATTGAGAATGCATAAAAAGACTAAAAGTATCAAAATCACTCCAAATTACCGGTCAACTCTTCGACGCACTGACAGGTTATGATATAATAATATGAATTTGTTACATTAAAAGTTTCTATGGCCACTACCGGGATCCATCCTTCAGAGCCTGGACTCCATCTAGGTCTATTAAACTTGTCAAGATCAATCCAACGAGTCCAATCACAAGGGAGTTAGGTATGTTGAATAAATGATTAGTACCTATAGATACCTCCGGATACATCATAAGACCACCTCCAGGATATCAAATTATTGCATTATCACCGAAATCACATAAGTATTCTGGTATAAAATATTTGGCACATACCAACAATGCAAATTAAGAAAAAGCTTGTACTAACACAATTAATTTAAATAATGAAATGAATATTTTAATATTAAATTCGCATTCGCATGTGTCGGAATGCATGGTGTGCCTGCACTTGTAGGTATAAATTATGCAAAAATAACACTGAAATCCATGGCCTGCAGTACAGCCTTATGAAAAACAATGCCAAGGTTATTAAGACGCAGGTGAGCCTCTAAAACGAATCAACCCTGGACTGTTATTTAAATCTCTACCTTAGGGCTATTTTGAACGCTGATCTCAGGGACAATAATGATGCAGAAAGTGACCGCGGCCGTTATCTCTGGTAGTGAACATAGGAAACTAGTAGATTTACACAATACTTTAGGTAAATTAAAATCATTATTTTTGGAACCAGCCACTTTCTAGATATGAACTAAAAGTCTCCAACTTTCACCGTATCCGATAAATATTTATAACGAAACACTTCAAAGTAGGTTGTTAAAATTTTTTTTTTTATCGGTGAGTCATATCTTTAGAATGGTGGTCGTTTAATTAAAAAAAACGCGTAAGGTGTCTTTTGGAACACCCAGTTGGATCGAAGTTCCTTTGCTAGATATAAATATATTGAACGGGTTGAATAAATTGTATCAAAATATTGTAAAAACTCGAAATTAAAATTACGCCTTCTGTGAAAGTTGCTCGTACTAATATATGGATAATTCTAATACTGTCAACGTCCAAGTACAGTAGTATCACGCAGAATCCACAGATAGCGTAAATAAAATAAATCAACTCGTTTATTTGTATGTATGTTTATTATTCGTTGCGCTAACTCTTTTTTTTCGTCTATCCCCCATCCACCGAGCGTCTGAAGTGTAACATCCGATAAGGCACTTCGTTCCAAAAACAAACAAAATGGCCAAAATAACTTCTCAATGTTTCAAGTACCATGATAATTATTCATCGATAAGCGAAAGCAGTTTCCTTGTGTTGTCAACGCCAGCCAGCTAGCCGCCAGCTCTGAAAACCAAAATCACTAACGAATCGTGAAGTGTTTGGTTCAATTCCCAAAGCAACCAATCGTTATGATGTGTTAAAAACAACAACCAGAAAATGACGTGCGTAATAAAAACGTTAGTGCGATAAACGTATACACATACGTGTGGGAAACTTTGATGAGCACAATAGTTTTTTTTTTGCAATATCGTCACAATAGTAAATGGTCTAGTGATTACTGAGATTATTGTTTAGGTACTTACCATCACCAAGGGTCTTTTTTGGCTGCAATTACATTTATACACAAAAACTACATACACACATATAGTTATAGCCAATTACAATATTTAAGACCTTAAGAAAATCATTACTAAAAATAGACAAAAAAGTGTATGATTAAATCACATCACATCATTATTAATCACTACATATTATAAAACAAAGTCCCCCACCGCGTCTGTCTGTCTGTCTGTCTGTTCGCAATAAACTGAAAAACTACTGAACGGATTTTCATGCGGTTTTCACTAATAGACAGAGTGATTCATGAGGAAGGTTTTGGTGTATAATTTGTACCCGTGCGAAGCCGGGGCGGGTTGCTAGTAAAGTTTAAAATGTTACTAAAGCTTATATGTCAGTTACTGTCATTGTACTCAGAATTTGTTATTTTCTTACTCTAATAATGACTTGATATTCATGAGGTTTATGTCTTAGTTTAATCATCTCCTTCACTTCTAAGCTGACAATGAGAGGTCTTCTGCCGCGCTAATCCAGCGGCTCCCTACAGCTTTCATCCGGTAGACCTAGTGGAAGAACCCGCCACGCAGTGCTTTTAAATTACCATTCGAGTATATTTCTTCCCAGAGTTGTCGCTTTACCGAACTCTACGGCATTTCTGCCATTTTAGCTTAGCTCTTAAACTTACCATAAGTGATATGTCTGTTTCTCTGTTTTTTCTCGTTGTTTAGAATTTCATCGCGTAGAATAATACAAGCATAGGCCTATTCTATGACCCGTTTTGCAATTTTGAACTTATAGTATAGTTTTGCAATTTTGAACTTATAGTATAGTTAATACTTAGTTTATGGTCCTGACTCATTAACGGATTTCACTACACTGGTAACACACACTGGTCAAAAACTTTTGTGTTTCAACGCGAGATTAAATCGGCTAAAAGGATTATATGTAACATTCCAAACATAGCCTAGTTGGATTCTTCGGCTAAACCTTTTTAAGGTTGGACTTACCAAATCCTCTGGCATGTCTTAAGTTGGCATAAGTATGTGTAGTGTTCCCAATTGCTACCAGTACTATAGTCATGATTAGGGTCAGGTAGACATGATTATAGTCTAGTCCATAATCATTAAAAGACAAAACTTTTATTTATAATATATTTATTATGCATATAATAGGAATATAAAATCTTCTGTAACTACTTCCGACGAGTAAACCGTTGGTAAGAGCCATCGAAACTTCTGAGCACAAGGTTCCCCAAATTAATCATACTATTATTTCAACAATTAATAAAGGGTTATCCAATAGGAACGGGTCGATGTTGGAATGGAATAAAACAAGCTGTGTGTGAGGCATTAACGAAATTCTTTTTTTATAGCTATATGGCTATATGGCTTTCAAATAAAAAAAAAAAATTTGCCATTATTTGTGGAATGACATCATTCAAATGTCCAATTTTCAATGACTGCCTCATAGATAAGGCTGAATTTGAGCAATGGCCTCGGTTATGTTAACTTTCAGGGCTTCGGTCGATTGCCGCCTATTGGCATAGATCTGCGACTTCAGAAAACCCCACAAGAAAAAGTCTAGCGAGGTCAAATCACACGATCTTGGTGGCCAATTCACGTCACCTCTGCGAGAGATAACCATATCCTCAAATCGTGCATTCAGAATGTCCATTGTGGCGTTCGCTGTGCAACGCCGTCCTGCTGGAACCACGTATCATTCATGTCCATGCCGTTCAATTTGGGAAAAAAAATTGGTTATCATTGATCTGTAGTAGTACTAGTATCACCAACACCGTTTTCGAAAAAGTACTGACCAATGATGCGCCGACCCAAAATCCGCACCAAACAATAACTTTTTGGTGGATGTATTGCCACTTGGTGAACCTCGTGTGGGTTGGCGTTGTCCTATATACTACAATTTTGCTTGTTAACATAGCCATTCATCCAAATATGCGACTCGTCGCTAAAGATGATTTTTTGGCCAAAATTGGGGTCCTCCGTCAAACGCTCCAATGCCCAGCCAGCGAACAAACGGCTATGTCTACGGTCATTAGCTTTGAGTTCCTGGGTCAGTTGGACTTTGTACGGGTGCAGGCCCAAGTCCCGACGCAAAATTCGCCAAATTGAAGTCTGCGAAAGGCATTCTTGTGCACGGCGAGGGATTCTCGGCCGATCTGGCGTTCCTTTGACGAACGGGTGTCGGTTGATTGTTGACTCTGAAGGATCACCACGTCTGCCATAAAATGGGCGCAACGCGTGCAACGTCTGCACTAATGAACACTCATTTTGATAATATAGTTTTATATTTTGGAAGTGCTGCTCAATCATGTATCTTGCCATGGTGATTTGACATCAGTGACTAAATAATAAACAACAGATTTGACAGAGGCCGTCAAAGCAACGTGGTCACAGCACACAGCCTGTCAATATCGACCCGTCCCTATTGGATAACCTTTTAGTAGTTTTTGCCAGGAACGCTATCAGTAAGTATATGGCAAATTATTATTGTGATTACTGATTGTAGAGGTCCTGTACTATTTAAATTCTGTCTGTCCCAAGGGCTTTTAGAGGTTTAAATAATTTTTGGATTTTTTCTGTAAACAATAAGGCCTATAAATTTATATTTATTTATAGTTTTGACAGGCTTAGAAATAAGTATTGTTCGAACTCCTGAATTCCCTTATATATCTTTTAATTCTCTTAAATATAATTTCTGATAATCATTGTTACGTCCTTCACTCAAACTGTATGATTAGAAACGTATATCCGTAATTGGGTGAATTAACACCAACCAATTTAGTAATTAGTCTTAAAACGAATGTACTTATACTATAGTAGTATAATATTATATAGTTTCATGTTTTTGGTACAGAAATCTATTCTCCGGTATTTCTTCAAGATAATGTATTATCTTTCTACCGCATATTAGGATAGGTTTTCCTAAAGCACTTTATGTATCTACAGAGATTTTTTTTAATGTCCATGGATTAGAAATAATAGTAAAATTCCCTATTCGCCCAAAATTTTAGTAAAAGACGCAAAACCGCTATGGAGTCTTCCATCCTGACCATTTTTAACGTAAGTGATATATAACCTTTAGTTTTAAACAAAACGTTTATACTTACTATGAATATTTTCTCTGGTTCATCTTTACCGCTAGGTGTCATTATATGACCTATGTGGATAAAATTTAGGATACAAAAACACAGGATACAATCCAGCATTGTGCAAATTTCATCTAAACCCTTTCTGCAGTTAGGACGTGATTAAGAAAAAACACCAAACTTTATCTTTTTTTGTTTTTCTCCTAAAATTTCACGAGGTGTAAACAATGGTTTAAGTGGTCGCCTCGCCACTACACCACGCCGAGTGTTGTGGATTCAAATCCCACACGGGACAAAAATTTGTGTAACTAATGCACAAATAGTTGTCCCGAGTCTGGGTGTTCTTTATGTCCATTGTGTAAATGTTTGTAAAGCCCCACGTGTCACAAAAGTATTCCTAATGTTCTTTTTTTTAAATATAACGATTTTTCAGAGGGCACAGAATACTCTAGCTAACTTCTCGACTGATTTATGAATTACTACAAATTTTTAAGCTTTAGTTTGTTTTAAATTTTGAAATCACACCAAAATCTAAACTTAATTTAACTGTATGTTTAACTATAAGTAAACTATAACTTGGGTGAATTCAAATTTTGTTGGTAACAAAATTGACCAGTGGGCGAACCAGTCATATTTAAGTGTCTAATTTATGGTAACTTTTTTCCAGCCAGATCCTGTACCTGGACCAGCACGTCTACGATATTCCAAAGGGCTACAACAGAAACATTCCACCCGGTGAGTTTTCCCTATTTTTATGGCATAGGGAGCAAACCAGCAGACGGGTCACGGGCAAATGACTACCGCCGCCCATGGGCACCTGCAACTCAAGAGTCACAAGTGCGTTGCCAGCCTTTAATGTGGGAGCAGGGAAAGGGGGGAAGAGAGGGGAGGGGAGGGTTAAGGCCTCCGTTGTCGTGAAAAGGCAAAACACTGTATTATGAAAATGTTGGTTTTGAGAAAATAGGCCTTATGTAGAGCAAAATTAACGTTATAAATCAAAACACTGTGTTTTAGATTACAGTATTTTCCCTTGACACGACAGTCCGGTAACCTCACTTACTCGGCGAAAAGCCATGCAAGGATTGCTTCACTGCCGGTTTTCTGTGCGGTCATGGTATCACTCCGGTCGAGCCAGCAAGCAAGCATGCCGAAGCATGGCTCGCCCACGGCAAGCATGGCTGTCCTTCCATTTCATTATAAGTTGAGTGGTCTAAATCTACTTATACTAAATTTAGAACGTCACAGATAAGTTTTTTATAAAGTCACGAATCACGGGCTGATATGAGGTCGTTCGTCGGCTATCCACTTAGTACCGGATATTATTCAGCAAAACATGCCGTAGGTTGCGGCAAACCCAATCATTAGTCAAGCTATAGGTGATTGCTGTACATAATAAAGGTGCCTGGCTAATTATTGGCCGCCTCCTTGCTAAGCACCTCGTGCAAGTATGTACTACAAACTGTTTTTGGAAAGCAATTCCTTTGTTTGGTTTCTTTCAATATGTAAGTCGGTTGTAGTGCAAGTTATGTAAGAGTTGTTTGAACGGCGTACTAGGTACAGAAGTAGAGATATTTTTGTACGTACGTCTGACAATGAAATAGAACATACGAGCGCCTCACATTTAATATCGTCGTATGCTTAATATTCATTCGCTACTTGTATTTAAATACATACCTGTTACGTTCTTAAATGTATAGAACTATTTAAAATTTGCGGTTGTTTACCATCAAATGGACCTTGTGTTTGTGTGCCAAATAGAATTATTTTCGAACTATCTATTTTTATACACAAAGGTGTATAAAAATAAAAATATATGTGCAATAAACATTTCCATCCTGTTTTTAGGGTTCCGTAAAGGGTGACCAACGGGACCCTATTACTAAGCCTCCGCTCTCCGTCCGTCCGTCCGTCTGTCAGTCAGCGGGCTGTATATCATGATCCGTAATAGGAAGACAGATGAAATTTTCACAGAATGTGTATTTCCGTTGCCGCTATAACAACAAATAATAAAAATAAATTTAAAATAATTATAGTTTAAAAACTAAAAAACACGCTTTTATAGAAAATTCAACTAAAAAAAATAAAAAATTTAATCGAATTATTGCAATGTCATCGGTCTTTGACACGTGTGCAAAATTTAAATATAAAATCTGGCCGTTTAAAGTGGGTCAAAATCGCTCCCAAAGGAGTCGGTTACAAACATGCAAGTGAAGCTAATATAAAGCGTGTAATTAAAGGGGCTCCCCTACTAGAAACGTTTTTTTTTTTTATACAAGGGTATTTAAAAAGTACCTACATAGCATAAAATCCTATACGATTCGCCCGTTCGCTCTTGGCCGCTTTTATTTTTTACACACAAGAAAAAATACATGCATATCGCACTATATTATGTATATTACCCGTGTTTACATTATACCAATTACACTTATGTTTGTGCATATAAAGTTAACCATTCAAAAAGCCTTTCTCCTTTATAGAAGCAATTGTTACTTTATTCAGTTCCACTTTGTTCGGCATCGTTGAGCTCAACTTTGTCGTCAGCACTAATTATCCTGACGATAAAACTCCCACAAATCAAAATTTAATCAATCCGGATTAATTAGTCTCTAGGGACTCTTGGTAGATCTTCCCTCTCCTCTACCTCTAGACTTTTGATGGGGCTCTAAACCGACACCGAGGGTCTACGACATACTGCTAGGAATCTATTTAAGCGATTAAGACATTGGGGATCTTCCAGTAAAGTTGTAAAGAGGGCTTACGATATTTTATATGATCAAAACAGTACTCGTATGTGCTTTTAATGTTGGAGTTAATCAATTTAATCCCACTAATATTATAAATGTGAAAGTTTGGATGGATGGATGGATGTATGGATGGATGGATGTTTGTTACTCTTTCACACCAAAACTACTGAACCGATTGCGATGAAACTTGGTATTTATCTACATATAGGTAGCTGGAAAGCTAGATTAACATATAGGCTACTTTTTATCCCGATATTCCCACAGGATAGGGACTTACGAGGGTAAAACCGCGGGGCGCTGCTAGTAAGTCATAAACGTAACATATAAGGAAAGTACCATACTTTACTTACATAATACTGTCTTTAATAAAATGTATACTTTCCGAAATTAAAAAAAATGTATAAGGATTATAACAACTTGAACCGCCTACGTTTATGTTTTCGCAGTTTGTATCCTTTAAGTAATTTGTCACGATTCAACATATAAATACCACCTTTATCAGTAACTGATTAGAATAAGCACTAAAGAAAAATATACAGCTTAGAAACATAACGAAACATACCTGTTACTTTTCTCGTGATGTTGCAAATTCATTATATATTTCTTCTGTACTGTAGCTGTGTGTATGTCACTGAACTCCTACTTAACCGCTCAACCGATTTTGATGAAATTTAGTGTGTGTTTGAGTGAGTTTGGTGGTTTTGATTCCCAGTTGGACCCGGTAGATTAATTCTAGAATTCTTATTTCCCTTTTAGACGCATTTTTTTTCTGTGTGTTTGAGTCGGTCTCTGAATGGTCTAAATTCATGATTGGATCTACCGGGTGACGCTGCAACAGGGTTCAAGAATTTATATTTATTTATATTTTTTGTTTTTAGTTAATTTGTTGAAATTAATTATGACACCAAAAAGAAAATCCTACGTTCGGGCAGGATAACGTGTGTCGAGTCCACTAGTATCACTGCATATTATAAAACAAAGTCCCCCGCCGCGTCTATCTGTCTGTCGTGATAAACTAAAAAACTACTGAACGGATTGGCCTGTTGGTCTAGTGGTTAGTGACCCTGACCGCTACGCTTATAGGTCGTGGGTTCGATTCCCACCTGAGTCTGGGTGTTCTTTGTGTCCGTTGTTTCTATGTTTGTAAAGTCCCCCGCGACACAGGAGTAATTCCTACTGCGGGAGTTGTCTTTTTAAAAAAAAGAAAGAAAGAAAAAAAAGGATTTTCATGCGGTTTTCACTAATAGACAGAGTGATTCATGAGGAAGGTTTTGGTGTATAATTTGTACCCGTGCGAAGCCGGGGCAGGTTGCTAGTTATATAAATAATTGAAACAATGCTGGAATAGAATATTTAGAGTTTTGAATATTTTGTTGTCTGGCTTCACTACAGCTGAAAAATTAGATCTCCAAACTGAGTTACACCCTATTATTTGTTAAAAATTCTTAGAAATCAGGGCTGCCAGTTAGGACAACTTATTTTATACCATCGATTCTCGGAAATTATACAAAATCAGTGTTGTACAACTATAGTACGTCACTCCTTGGGGATTTCAATAAAAGATGTTTTAACTTTAACGTATATGGGTTTTACTTTACAGTTTACCACAGACATGATTTGTTTTAAGTATCTCTTTACTAATAAGTTATAAGTATGTGTATGTACTTACTCATTACGCTATAACATCAGTAATGACATTGTATCCAATTATACAATGCAATCTACGATACAAAAGATAACCGAATTATACTAATTTTGTATCCAATTATACAATCTGGCAGCCCTGTTAGAAATTGACGAATTTGCAAAAATGTTATACATCAAAATGTATAACATAGTGTGGGTACAAATACCCAGGTAAGCGAAGGGTCTATCAGAAATCGAAAAACATTGTGGCTTGAAGATATAATAGTTAAAGGGACCTATGCTCTAGACATGAACAACCAAAAACAACCATACATAATTAAATATCGATACAACAATAATTATCTTATTAGTCTTTGTAATATTTTTTTAATTAAATATAACTAGTAAACCATCACATTATCGTCATAATTCAAAAGCGACGAGACATTCTACGTCTAAAACAAAAGTAGTAAAACTAAAATCCAGTAATCCTAATGGTTTTGCATCACGAACATTCATGGACGTTCGTTTACCTACCTATAATACCTACTTACTTGCAATATACATACATATAACCTATAAAACTAAAGCAATCTTCCTAAATATATACTATCTTTAATCTTTACTAATGTTATAAAGCTGAAGAGTTTGTTTGTTTGGTTGAACGCGCTAATCTCAGAAACAACTGGTTTAAATTGAAAACTTCTTTTAGTGTTGCAAGGGCTTTAAACATCACGCTACGACCAATAGGAGCAGAGCATCAACGAAAATTGTTGTAAAAACGGTGAAAATTTACAAACGCACACGAAGTTGCGCGGTCAGCTAGAAATATAATAAAGCTGAAGAGGTTTTAGTTGTTTGTTTAAACGTGCTAATCTCTGCAACTATCGGTTAGATTTGTATAATTCTTTTTATATTGGATAGAGTATTCATTGAGGAAGGTTATAGGCTGTGTAACATCACTCTACGGACCTCAGAAGCGGAGCAGTGACCATAATGCTAGTAAAACTGTAGGGAACTGCTAGCCTTTTATATACTAGAAATCGTGCTATAATTTATGGTCGAATATCGACCATAAATTATTAGGTTTTGAAAATTTTGTTTTTTTTCTATTGACCAGTATGTTTCCGTACTATCACAGGTTAACATATATAACTGTAGTTTTTTGGAGTAACTGTAGTTTTTTGTAGTTCTGTTTTCACATATTTTTTAAATTTATTTGACATATTGATTTTCACAAAGAATTCTCTTCACATCCCACTAATCCCACTAATATTATAAATGTGAAAGTTTGGATGGATGGATGGATGGATGTTTGTTACTCTTTCACGCAAAAACCACTAAACCGATTGCGATGAAACTTGGTATGTAGATAGCTGGAAATCTGGATTAACGCATAGGCTAATTTTTATCTCAATATTCCCATGGGATCGGGACTTACACGTGTGAAACCGCGGGGCGCTGCTAGTATTAATATATATTAATCAAACTATCTTCTAGAAGTCCTTTAAAACGGGTTCATAGCCTCCCAATCAAAATCATGATTTAATAAAAATATTAATAAAGTCTAAATAGGTGGCCTACATAGATATGTCGCCGGGGGTTCGGTCGGGATATCTCCAGGCGGTGGCCATAAAGCCATTGATTAGAAGCGATTATTTCGCAACAATTTGTTATCCACAAGCGAGTAGGTAAGTATTCTTTCTTAATGATTTTGTATTGTTTTCCAGACAAAAACACAACGGTCTACGTAGGCGTGAATATCAACCGAGTCTCTGGAGTAGATGAGAACAAGGAGGTACGTGTTAAAAAAATGTTAATTTCGTTCAATAATTTGAAATTTGAATTTGAACCCCAAGACAGAAGTAAAACTGCAATTCTGTAAGAAAAATAACTACATTTCATATAAGTATAGTTTAATATGCAAAAGGAAATTGATAATCCTTTGTCTTCTTTTTCGAAGAACGAAGTATTTGCTGAACTTATTAAAACACTAGCTGTGCCCGCGACTTCGTCCGCGTGGAATAGTGTGTTTATATCGAATCAACAACCTAAAAAATAAGTTTCAAGCTTCTAGCTCTAAACACGACGATACTTCCCTACAACTTTTCATCCCCACCTTTCAACCCCTTACACCACTTTTTTCGCATTAAAAAGTAGCCTATGTCCTTTCTCAGGCCCTAGACTATCTGTGTACCAAATTTCATTTAAATCGGTTCAGTAGTTTTGGCGTGAAAGGGCGACAGACAGACAGAGTTACTTTCGCATTTATAATATTAGTAAGGATTAGTAAGGATTTTTACAGTTTTGAGAGAAGCCTATGTTCAGAAGCGGACTCAGACGATGATAACAAAAAATCTATTTAAAGTCCACGGGGTGACCTAAACTCCTACATTTTTACTTGTCTACAAAATAACTGTGTCCATTGTGAATATAGATACATCTATAAGTCTTAGTCTGTTTTCGTATTCCAGGAGATAACACTGGACGTATTTCTACAAGTCTCCTGGTCAGATAGCCGGCTCAACGTGCCGCCTAACAAGCCGTTCGTTGACATGCCCTGGGAGTTCCGCCAGCTTCTCTGGACACCAGACCTCTACATCTGGCAGCTTCAGACCATGAGGATATTTTCGGTGCTCCAAGAAATGACGTCTCTGAGGCTTTACGCCAACCGCACCGTCTCAGTCAGTATTGGGTTCGTCTATTTCTTTTATATATTTTTATAGACACTTTGTAATATTTGAGGTAGGCGTTGTCAATTTTTAACAAATTGGTTATAGCTTTTATATCTATAGCTATATATTTCTAGTTTATGTTCTTGATGTCAATTACCTTTAGCTTTTCTTTAACGTGTGGAAACCCCTGCGAGTTATCACCTCACCGGGGTAACGGTAAGGTATGACGGACTCGAACCGAGTAAAACCACACGGTGTTCCATCACGGAGTCCTATTGTTCTCAGATGTACCCTGGGCCATACAGGCTTAGGGTACATCTGTCGGGGTTTATAGGGATTTCCTCCCTATAATAACCCGACAGACTTGGCCGCCTGTTGAATAACAGCGCCTTCCAAGTGGAGTGGGATTGCTGTCTGACAAAACCATGTGGCCGCGTTGCAATGTCCACTTGTTCCTAATTTGACATTAGGACATTGCAAATTAGAGGAACCAAAAATACCAGCATATTATAGAAAAGGTCTAATAGGTAATTTTACTGTAATACATATAGAAGGGAGTCCTAATTACTTAGTACCCAATAATATTCTTTTTTGGGGCATAATATTCCATCACGGAAGTGATCTGGGAAGGTCAATAAACCTTTAATTTTGGATTAAATATTTTAAAATAAGTGTAAAGCACTAACCACATACAAGTAATTTATTCTTAATTATTTTCTTACTTCTTTACAGTGCGACTATAACAATCAAGTGTGAAATGGACTTTGTTTTATATCCTTTGGATGTGCAGAGCTGTGACATGGATTTCAGTAGTTGTAAGTGCATTTATTATGTAGTATTTTTTTTTTGTTTAAAACCGGTATTATATTTATATAGCACGCTGCATTAGCCTGCAATAGTGTCACATACAAGTAATGTCTGATGAAACTTGGATGTAGTTACGAAATTAGGTCAGATTGTCATTTTATTTAAATAGAACCTTAGTGTACCTGATGGAATTAGACATCTTCCAAGTACCAACTTATATTTTTTTTATCCTTTACTCGCATATCGTTGTTGTTGATCGTGAAGTCTTTGTTAAATTTGGCTTTGGAGTGCTGTTTCCCAAAGCTTCAGGCATCACGCTATTAATACAACACAATTCTACTGAGACCGTGTATAGTTAAATGAAACAACAAGAAAACTGCTAGCAATTATCCAACTTGTGAAAATAATGGGAGTAGTAAAACATTTCACATTACAAAAATTATTACATTTTTTACTCTAGAATGTATTACATGTTTTGTCTACGCGCCAGACGTTTGAATTTACACCTAAATGTTTTTATAGATTTTCTCATTCGCTTCTGAAGTCGTTTACGATTGTAGTCTAACAAGTTTACGATGATTAGGCTGACGTTTTCTAACGGTTCTTATTATAGATAAATACACAACGCAAGACGTGCGCTTCGAGTGGAGTGACGTGGCGCCGTGGATGGGCCGCGGTAACAGCCAGCAACGCAACCAGTTCCGGCTTCCGAAATATGTGGTCACCTTCGTCACGGATAAAAGTAATCATATTCGCAATTTTGGTGAAGGTAAATGTATATTTATTGCTTTGCGCTTACGTTTGCGCCTCGTAACTAACTATATACCTATTAACGCTACTGCCATGTTGCTATCCGCTGGCATGCCTCCCGCACTGCTTGGCCCGGATGATCACAATGGATCATTGTTTTAAAGTTTGTAAAATTATCTAGAACTGTCTTATTCCGTAGATTTTATGTATCTAGTATAATTTAACATCCGTGCCTCGCAACATCTTCTTGAAGTGAATGTCCGTTATGCATGATTGATATTTAGTTGTGTTGTTGTATGCTCAGATTGTTAATGTTAAAACTGAATTGTGAACCATTAATTGCTTAAACAATGTTATTGACCATTTTCAAGCTCAGTAGATTGCAGTGTACGTGATGTCTTCAGTAATGTTAAGAGTCTTAACACCTATACAACTCGTGCTCGTGGAAAGTAAAATTATTAGAAATCACATTGTTTAGCCCTAGAAGTAGGTAATTAGAACTCGTAGATATTTCCACAAGCACATTTTAGTAAAAGATTTTTGTCTAAATATTAAAATAAACATTATTTATTTTAGGTGGACACTCGACGGCTCGGCTCCAAATTAAACTGTCGCGGGAACTGAGGAGCTACCTATTAGAAAGTTACCTACCTTCCTCGTTGTTTGTTATTATATCGTGGGGCAGTTTCTGCGTTATTCCTGAGATTGTGCCTGGACGAATGGTGCTGCTGGTTACTACACTGCTATCACTTGTCACCATGTTCGACACAGTCAGGTAATGATCTATATTTCGGTTCTTCAAATAATAAAAAAAAACAATTTATTTAGACATACTGGCGCCTTGAACTGTTCTAGCAACGTGCAATTGCCTGTTTCCAGAATAGCTATATTGTGTCAGCTATAAGCATTTAATAAAACAAAACGAAGACATTTTTTATATCTATATGAACAATGTCTATTAGGTATAGATAAATATACTTATGTATATACTTATAAAAAATATAAAACAAAACCAAGCAATATCAACATAACTTATTCGAATTGCTATTCCAGCACAAACTCGCCAGATGCCCTTGAGCTGAAATGCATTGAAGTATGGCTGATCTCATGCACGATATTCGTGTTCCTCGCACTTATGGAGTACTTCGTGGTGCTCTTTGGCATTCGCTACGACAAAAGCTGGAGTAGGCGGCGCGCAGACCTGCGTCGCGCCGCATCTTCGGCCCAATTAGCACCGCCACCATTACATATCAACCACTCACAGGCAAGTGTCACTGAAAGACTTGTGTAATAAATCATTCCACCACGAGACGAACCACGAGCGAAAGACTAGTTTAAAATATGCTAATAAACATAGTAGCATTAACGGGCTGGGCTTTACCTTCGCAGAGGATGAGTACACCAGTAACTGGCACACCACAGGGTGGCATGTTCTCGCCGACCCTGAGCGTCGAAGACGACGGCCTAAAGCAACAGATGGACCACCAAACCATACAGAGGGTAAATAATACGAAACATAAACTGCCTTTTAACATACTTACCGTACCTGACAGTAACCCAGTGTAGCATTACACTGCATGTAAAATATTATAATTACCACGTATTATTTAGGTGCATTAATTTTTAAACTTAGGCCACCAATTTCTAGTCTCTCTCGGGAAGGAATTGGAGACAAAATAAGGTCGGATGTGAAACAAGATCTGTCAGTAAGGTAAACCTGAATTTAAAGCAAAACACTGCACAGTGTGACTAGAGCTATTTTGCAGTTATCCTTGATACACAAGTAAAAATAGTTTAGATAGTAATTCCCTGACAAATCTGACAATGTACAAAATAAGTTGGCAAGTAAGCTTAGTGCATGCCAGTGATACAAACAAGTGCAATATTATTTTTAAGCAGATGGTAATCGATTGTGGTGGTTTGATTTGTAGATAATAAATTCACAGCAGTATAAAGTAATTTAACTTGCCAATACAAGCTAGTAGGTAATATTGTATGTAAAAGTAAATTACTCTTAAAGTTTAGTCATAATTTAGTCGCATTGCTTATTACCACTATGTCGTCACAAGAGAATACAAAGTCATTTAGGAATACGATTGAATAATTATTAGAAATGGCTATTATACGATAGATTGAGTAGATTTATTCATTTTAACCATTTAGCTAAAAGGATAAATACTAGGGCGCTACATAAGTTTTGTCGTACTTTGTGAAATATATATTTTTTTCTTGAAGTAGTCTCCACTGGCAGTACCTACCTAATATAGGTCTTCATACGTGTAAAACAGGTGCTGAACACATTGCTCCAGTATCGCTCTGAGTCTCTGGCTGTGTTCAGCCGCATATCTCCTCAAAAGCTCGAAAACTTGCGTCCCTTTAGTTGTTTTTTAACATACGAAAATAGTGTAAAGTCGCATGGCGCTAAATCCAGACTAAAAGAAGGATGTCCCAGCAATTTGATTCCAGCTCCAAGTGTCGAGTTTTGAGTTTGGTCATTAATTTTTTGAAGCTTCTAATACTTGAGGTAAATATTCCTCTGTATACCATGCAGCACTAACAGTGTTCCCTTTATCAAGAACAAGTGTGGCCAATATTCCTCTCTTAGTAAAAAATGCAGTATTCTTTTCTTTCCGGATCGGGACATTTTCAAAGACGTCGGCGATGCTCCATCTTCAAACACCCACACTTTACTCTAGTATTTAGTAGAAACTTCGAGATAATACAGCCAGGTTTCATCACATGTAACAATCGAATTCACGTAGTTAGATCGGCCGTCTTCAATTTTTTTAACATATTACGAGACCTATACAAAAAGTTATAAAGTCAGTCCTCGAATTTTTGAAGCCCGCCTTTTCCATTTAGAAAATTAATTTAAAAAAAACTAACAAACGATTCCTTGCCTCTAAATTACTTTTTTTTTATATTACTTGGAAGTTTATGGATACCTTAAATCACAATGTTAATGTATATAGTTTGCATACAAGAAAACTTATGTAGCGCCCTACGTATATACCACATTATGAACATCAAACAAAATATTGTGACAGCTGTTTATTTTAGGATTCTCCAATATTTGATTCGATGCCGTCGGCAAACGGAGGAGGAAATTTGATGACACGAGTCGGCACAATGGTCGACCGAGGAGTTATGTTTTGTGGCGCTCAACATGGAACCCTCGATAAGTTCGCACTCATGATCTTCCCTTTGTGCTTCTTGCTGTTTAACATTGTCTACTGGACGACATACCTGAGTGAAGCGTATCGACGAGTGAAGTGAACGCTATTCAGTGATATTTTCAAGCACGACCATATCACCAAGTTTGTGATTTCAGTGCCTATGCAGACATTATGACATTGTTGTACATATTAGATAAAAGTACTAGTCGATTTAGAATTACCTATAATCGTGTGACCCCTGTACCTATAAATTAAATACTAATGGACGAATAAGTCGAATATTTCGCGCGCAATGTTCTGAACTTCATATTTTTTTGTTCTACAGTGTGCGATTGATCAGTAGTTGTAAACGAAGTGTTTGGTCAACAAAACGTTTGTTAATAGTGTTTTAAATCGATGGTAAGAGCTGTAAATGTGCCTTGTATTAAATCAGATTTTTAAATAAGTAATTCATATTGAGTACTGTGACGCTAGGAAATTCAAAGATAATTTTAGAAATCTTAGAAATGCTCAGATACAAATCATTTCGGAAGATTTAAGAATAATAAATAGCATATATAAAAACAATATATCTAAGTGAGCGGGCAGCATGGGGACCACAGTTAAGCTCAATAGTACAAAACTATTTTAGGGAAAATGCCTTTCTAACTCAGGTGCCTTTTTGGTCTTATTTTGTTGCAACTAATTTCGACCTCGTTTTTTCACATCGTATTGTATTTCGGTTTTAAATTATTTACAAAATGTTTCTACAATTACGGAATGTTTTTGTAACTGCATATTTCTTATTGCGTCTATATGTCAATATCAACATTTTTGTACATCAATACTAAGAAACTTTATACAAACCAACTTCAGGATTATTTGTTTTTGTTTATAGTATTTAATTTCTTTGTTTTATAGAAGATTATTTGAGCTTGAAAAAAATAAAAGGCATTTAAAGAAATGCCTAGTAATGGGATACGTAGGTACTATAATATCAAATGTTGTTTATAAGACTAGTAAGTAACTTAAGGCCTGAGATAATAGCAATATCATACAAATTGTAGTGCTCATTTTTAGTGATAATTTTTAGGAATAAATAAGTCGTCAGCCTATGGCAATTTTATACGTAATAAAACTTTCGCTACCAAAATAACTAATTTAAGTGATTAAACTAGTAAATTAATGTGTTGGGATGATTGTCTTTCGAATGCTAAACTTATTTCATTGATTGACTGGACTCAATATCATAATGTACAGACATAAAAGATAATAATAATATGCACATGTGTCACGTCTCTGTCTCGAAAGGGCTTAGCCGGCCGAGTCCGACTTGGTGCAGTAGAGAATGATACTCGTCTTTATCCTAAATTCAGCACACAATAAACATAGCTATATTTTTAAATGTCGAACAACCTACGGCGACGTGAATCTGGAACCATGGTTTGTTAATACACTTAGGTATGTACGTTTATGACATTGACAGCAATCTATTGAAATTCAAAGAATAACAGAATACCATACTTCCTAAAAGTTGTACGTCTTACTTTGGACATTTATGCAATGTACATATACCTATGTACATTTCTGGTTTCAAGAGCGACCGACTGCGAAGTCGGTTCCATTTCTTCAGATATGGAAGATTAATGTATTTTTGAGGTGTTTTAAAATAGGAACAACAATTTCTAAATGCCTAATTTATAATTTCCTTTTCATATAATGGAAGTATTTTGTGGTTAATATGTAGAACCGAGAAAGTGATGTGTGAGCTGCTTAATATTTATTAGACGAATCTGAAGACCAGATTGCATATTTTTAAGTGAATATTTTATTAGCTTCTACGGTTATGTGTGTGAGCTGTAAATGTGGTTATGTAGTTCCTATACAAAATTATACTAGAAACAAATTTTGCTGTACCAATAAATAATTTTTTCCGTTTCGATCAATAAAGAAAATATCATAGGCAATAATTAATCGTAACATTACAAGGTATAGGGAACTAAAAAAATTATTAAAGCATAGGACACATTTCAACTCCGATAGGGATCGTCACCGTATCAACTCAAGCCGTTCAGTATTCTTTGTATGAAACTCCCTACTGCAACGCACACTAATCGGAATCGTACGCCTTACTTTACTTTACGCCTAACTTAATCGCCTCGCTTCGGGACAAGCTTACAAGCCGCGGGGCGGTGCGTGGTCAACTTGTAATTCCCGCCTTTACGATTCGACGTTTGCGCGCTTACGTATCTCCGTACCCGAGCTTACTTACGTCTCTTCGTCCACCCTTGCCCCCTCTCACCCCTCCCGCGGCTGATTCAAACTGATCTGGTGCCAGCCAGGACAGGCCTGCCATCCAGCGCCGGCCAGGCCAGGCTAGGGGAGGCAAAACCAAGCGCTGCTTAGGGGCGCCCAGTTGGTAGGGGCGCTATGACGCTAGGGGAGAAATCATTTTTTCAAATTGTATTCGAGAGAGTATAGTACCCTAATTTTCGCCTAAGGACGCCACATGTACTAAGGCCAGCACTGCTGCCATCACTTTAAATTACCGACGCCGGAAAATTACTTCAAAAATCTCGGACACATGTGTAAAAACGAGATTCTTTCTGGGACACCTTAAAAAAACGCCGATTCCTTTTTTTTATTCAATTTTTATTAAATATTTAAAAACTATTCACACATTTTGTTTTAATAGGTAGAAAACTAAAACAAAATGTAATGAATAAATTACTAAAATTTATTCGATCCACAATTAGGCCAGAATAACCCCCTCATCACTTTCTTTTATCGTAATAACCCCCTACTAGCAGCAAAAGGCGGCTATAACGAAGGAACGCGCAATACTTGTCAAAGAGAAGCGCGTTTTTTTATTCGTTCGCGCCGATATAAATGTTGCGCTTGCAGGAATAGGAGTCAGTCTGAGTTGTAACTTGAAGGCGATACGTCGATACAAAGTTTATTAATAAACAGTACAAAATGAGTGCGGCGAAGAAAAGTAAAACCTATCATTTTAATAACGATTGGGAGGAAGAGTTTTTCTTTTGTTTGGTAAAGGATAAGTGCATTTGTCTCATTTGCCATGCGTCAGTTGCAATACCTAAGCGTGGGAACTTAGAGAGGCACCATAAAACGGGTCATAAAAACTATGAAACGGATTTCCCGTCACAGAGTGAATTAAGGAAACGAAGTTACGTGATTTGATAACTTGTTTGAAAAAAGAACAAACCATGTTCACAAGCATCGCGTCATTTAATATATCTCATATACTGGCGAAACACAAGAAATCATTTGAAGATGGATCGGTTCTGACGGAAGCATTTATTGAAAGACTTATAGACTATATAAGTCTTATCTCTTTAAATTGGAACCTACGCTGGTTTGCTCACGTAATGTCCCGAAACGAAGACCGTATGACTTTAGCCATACAGGAGAGTAAAAGAGGCAGAAGTCCCCCATCGATAATCTGGACTCTGACAATCCATAACGATATGTTGACGAAGTGTTTAACGTCAGAAATTACACAAAAAAGCCAAGAGTGATGTAAGACTCTAACGGTTGGTAGACTCTAAGAGGAGGTCTAACCTATAATACAAAAAAACGGGTGAGGCTTTATTTGGAGATTTAAAAAAAAAAAAAAAAGAGATTATGTCTGCTATTAGAGAAATTCAATTATCTCGTCCGACTATCACAAGGTGTGTTGAAGTCAAGAGTCAGGACATGGCAGATAAACCAAAACATGATATATGACCGATATAACAGACACTGCCCAGCTGTGTATTTTTATTCGAACGGTATTCAATGACATGTCAGCTAAAGAAGAGTTTTTGACAATGATTCCTCTGAAAGGAAAGACCCGATATATGATGTTTTCTTGAATTTGGTAACAAACTACAAGCTACCAATATATAAACTAGCGTGCATTACAACCGATCGAGCACCAGCAATGACTGGAAACATAAAGGATTTTGTGGCATTGTGTCGAGCTAATGACGATTTCCCTTCATTTTTAGGGTTCCGTACCTCGAAAGGAAAAAACGGAACCCTTATAGGATCACCTTGTTGTCCGTCCGTCCGAACGTCTGTCTGTCTGTCAAGACTGTCTTATAGCACAGATAAAGGAAAAATTGCGAAAACCGTAAATTTTTAGTTACATCATATAATAAAAATATTTTACGGAACCCTCGGTGCGCGAGTCTGACTCGCACTTGGCCGGTTTTTCTCCTTCCATTACATTATACATCAACAAGTTTTGTGTTCAAAAGTTTTAAACATGGGCATTGCAATAAAAAAATGTGAATTCCATCCGTGCACGTAGCTTGCAACGACGGCTCTTTAAATTTCAGTTGGTAAAATATAGTGAATTAGCTGAACACACTGATTTAGTTCTTCACACGGACATCAGGTGGTTCAGTCGTTGATTGTTTGAAAATTGTTAGAAAGGTTTCAAGAGTTATTGCCCGAAATAACAGCTTTTCTGGACGAAACAGGCGATGACACTCAGATGCTGAAAAACGGAAAATGGCTGAGTGATTTGGCATTTTTGGTAGACATCACAATGCATTTAAACACTATTAACTTGGAGTTTCAAGGTAAAGAAAAAACTATTATTGAGATGATTAGCGCAATAAACGCATTCAAAAGTAAATTGCAACTTATGATAGATTAACTGAAAAGAAATGATCTGAAACATTTTCGGTCTTTGAAAGCAAGGAATCCTCAATTGAATTATGATATTTATGAGGCAGAATTATCAAATATTTTGGTTTTTATGATTTCAGTTAATTGCCTTATCCTTTTTCGTTTAAAAACATTGAGAAATTAGCTACTGAAGTAGCAAGTCAGTTTAACAAGGACTCGTGTTCTGTTGAAAATGAGTTAGTGCAGATTATATCAGATATACATCTTAAAGCGACAGATTTTCAAGATAGTTAATCTGTAAAACCAGAAAATGCAGTATGTGTTCTTCTAAGATAAATTATAAAAACAGAACATGTGTGACCAATTAACACTGAAGAATTGCGTTACAAATTTTATAATCAATAAATACGTAACTAATGATTAATTTAGGTATTCTAGTATTATGCTTAATTTTCACGGTGGTAATGCTGTCAGAGAAATTTTCTTACGGGACATAATTATGTTCAATGTCTTGTTGTTGTTCTTATTTAGCTTATTTATCAATGCTGCAATAAATAACCAGGCGCAGATTTAGTCTTAACCAGAGCCGAAAACAAGCATATTAAAGACCTGAGTTCCCTACTACGTATGGGGCCAATTACGAAAATGATTTAATAAGAGATAAGAAACCTCAGAAGATCCGAAAAACATTCCATAAACCGTCTAAATTGAAAAACCTGTTAAAAGTCTCGATATACAGAATTTATAAAGCTGGGAAAGAGTATGGGTAGTAAGCCCTTCAGAATTTAGGTAGGTACAGGATATTCAACAAGAACTTGATCCGTGTTATGGAAGACAAGATAATGTTAACAAATCTGGTCGACTTGTCATTAGAAAGAATTTAAATTAAAAAGCAATAAATGTATCTTTATCTATCTTTATCAACTCATACATTACACGATCACACGAAATTATAATAAAATAAACAGAAGAAATTAGAAACAGAGTAATACGTTCTGAAAAGAAACCAAAGTGTTGCTAACTTGAAACCAGTCAGAAATAACTAAGTCACAAAGACCTGAAAACCTCAGACTTTTACCAACTGATCTGACAAATACCTAGACTAGAATCCAATTGATCTGACAAATACATAGACTAGAATCCAACTGATCTGACAAACACATAGACTAGAATGAATTTAAAAGAAAATATTGAAGTAAACATTAGCTAAGGAATCTCTCTCAAGGTACTGGTAAGGTAAGCGAACTGCTCAAAATTATTTCCAATCATATCCAAGTATGAGGTAAAAATGTAATCCTATCAAAAAAATGCCATGTAAAAAATATCTACCACAAAAAGTTTGAGATCTAATTGTTACTTAATTCGTTACCTTTATAACAACATTTTATAGTGCCCATATCAATGGAAGACAGCTTTATATAAATATAATATAATTACATAAGCATAAAATCTACTATTTTCATATACAAACACACCTAAATAATGCCTGTTAATATTAGGTAGATTTAGATTGCATTGTATATAGATCCTATTGCCATGTGTGATTGGAAAGTAATTCTATATAGAAAGAAATATATAGGTAAGTAGTGGTAATAGCTAGGTACAAAACGTCACAGATAAACGATAGATAGGTCTATCTATCTATTTAGATTTAGTGTAAGTGACGAAATATTACATGAACCAACTGTGTTCAATTAAGCTTGTATGTCTGCTAGAAGTACCTCAGAATTTTGATGATCGGTGATATGTCAGTTCAGTAACAAAATTAAAGAACTTTGACTTGCAATATTTTTTTAAACTACTGGTTCAAATTGGATGTAATTTAGGTATATACCGACTTAGTTATATAATATCCTCTTGGTCACTGAAAATTTAGGCTTCTAGCTTTACAGGGGGTTAAAAATGAATGGCTTCGAATGAAAACAATTTAAAAAATATAATATGATGACTGTGCCTGTCTTTTTTTTTTGCTCTAAGATGAGGGGGGGACAAGAGGCCCGAAGACAAACTCAACATAAAACAAAAGAGCATGGACAAGCGACGTCTAAAAAAAATTTGACATCAACTCGTCATCGATGGAATATTACCAGATTAAAAAAGCAGCAATAGAACTAAAGTTCATTATGAACTTTAGTTCTATTGCTTCATTACTTGTCACTTCATTATGAAGTGGTCAGTAGGTAAATAACATGAAGGCAGGCAACTTATAAACAGGGACTTCTTGAGGCAACAGCGAAAAAATTCTCTAAAACACATTCAATTCAACTAGAAATTATCTAGACAGAGACCACCAGTTATTCCGTCAAATCTTCATTTTGTCTTAAAAAAACTTTTTTAAAAGTACAAGTCTTTAGTATGCACCTGGCCAGAATTTTAAACCGCAAAATCTATGAATAAGCCAGACTTCAGACCGAGAAAACGCCTTACACATGCATGAGTCTTTTTATAACCAAATTTCATCTAGGGAAATAAAGTAGAGAAATGAGACAACTTGATCTAAGGAAATATTCAGTGAAATATTTAGTGGGCAAAAAAGTTTAATATTATAAAATCTTAGAACTTACCTAAAACTTTTCATAAATCCGGAAAAACTGAACATAAAGCGCCCTCTTCTCAACCTAACGCCGGTGCTCTATAACTACATGCTAGGATCATGTTTATGTCAAAAAACGCGCCGTGCCGCCGTCAATCGAAACACTGTCAGTACAGTAGCGGGCCTAGCTACATTTTTAGGTGGTGCGAGACCCCAACACCCCCTACTTGAGTTGTCCGCCGTAAAAAGAATTGGGTGACCTTTTTTTTAGATAAAAATGTGAATTAAAATGCTGTTTTGTTGCGCCCCCGATCTATTGATTTCGGCGCCCCCCGCATGACGGCACCCGGTGCGGCCGCTCCTGTGTCAGTAGACCACCAACTCCTTTCCTACATTACCGTAAATTAATTAAAAGCAACACACTATCTGTTCAGCCAGTGTGTGCTGCACTCTGATTAACTAAGAACAATGAAATAAGCAACGGTGTTCATGTGAAGGTTCCACCAGTTACATCTGCGGCTGTGTGCCCAATCCCAGTCGTATCTCAATGATTCTATCCAAAATGAGCAGCAGAAGCTTTTATTCAAGGGTTCAGTGCCACCCACGCTTAAAAATAACACATCGGTTGTTATCAATTCTCAACTGTCTAAGGATGATTCTGTTACAGCAGGCTGGGCCCAATTACGGTGAATGAAACATTTATAGCATATTTTTATATGAACTAATTCATACCACAGTATCGTATTGGCCGGCTCGACCGAAGTGATACCACGGCCTCACAGAAAATCGGTAGTGAAGCAATGTTGCATTGCTTTTCGCCGAGTGAGTGAGGTTACCAGGGGCCCTAACCCTTCCCTCCCCCCCCTTCTCCCACTCTTCCCCTACTCCCACCATAAAGGCCGGCAACGTACTTGTGACTCTTGAATTGCAGGTGCCCATGGCGGCAGTAGTTATTTACCATCAGGTGACCCATCTGCTCGTTCGCCCCTATACCTTAAAAAAAAAGATACCGGACGGTGACCGTGCTACGGCCGAAGCACACCCGGAGCATTTCAGGGGCTTCGGTGGGTTATTGTTGCTGACCCCCGGCCTCGATAATTCGTAGTTTCAGACTTCGGTTTCCCAGCAAATATTGTGTCAACAGTAATCTCTGCACACTGTGCAGTCTATGTATTATTGAAATTATTTTCAGTGTTATATATACAAAAGTTGATAAACATCAGTTAAGCCTATCTATAGTGCTATACTGTTTTGTTATTTGTTTCACCATGAGTTTCTTTTGATTAGACGTCGTTTAAGGAAAAGGATGCAATCCCCACACCGTTACCTACTTTTGAGATAATTAAGTTTTAAGTAAATTTTTATTCTTTTTTTTTAAGTAAAAAATTGTTTAGGCACGTTTGTGCACTTTTGCTATGGGGAAAAAGCACTAAACTCGTGACCGTCACGCTAATAATACATATAAAAGATCCACTAGAGGGCGCTAATCTAAACATTGAGTTCTATCAGCTCCTTATTAATTAATGTCACCAACCTGCTAATGTGATGTTTAAGTTCATCGTTTCGTTTAAGTTTACACTTTTTTTTTGTTATTCTTTATACTGATGTAACTTAAAAAAATGATAACCTTTAAAACATGTGGGTTGGTATAGTATATGGAAATTATCATGTTGCAAGTTTTCAACGTTTTTGTGGTATGATAGTATCGACTACAAACAGTACTTTTGGATCTTTGACGTCCAATTTGACGGCCCACGCTCTAGTGAAAGCTAGGAACGTTCTTACGAAGTGCAGTAGCTATTTATTGAGACGAATCTAAATAATTATAAGTACCTACTTATTGGTAATTTTATGCTATTCTGAGTATGTCATCTATATTCGAAAGATATGAATCTTATAATATACGTTTTTGTAAACACAAAAAACAACTAGTAATAACGTAATTCCGAATTAATTTAGTGTAAAAAATTAATGTCATTGTCTCATCTAGTCATGCGCGATTCTGCTCTTTTAGCTCATAAGTGGTATCATATTCTTCATTAAAGAGTTTTTACTTTGTGTATATTTTAAAGCACAAAAGTTTTATGCACAAAATGCTTAATCAAATCCTTTCACAATCCTGTCCATCCAGCCATTACAAAACTTAGTATAAGACCTAAGCATCATGTGATACAAATTTAAAATGTAAGTATTGTTTGGTCCATTAATATTGTTACAAATTCTTCATAGTGTTAACTCCTACCATCTCAACAAAACTTGTGCCTTTTCAACCATTAACTAATTAGTATAGGGATACACTCGTGATTCATATCTGTTATCTAAAACTGTGGGAAGGCAGTATTAAACAGCTAACAAAATCTTAGGCAGTAATTATTAAGTAAATAAGAAAAAATAATGAAATAAAAGACATTATTTTAAACCATTTCTGATTGTTTTATTTCAACAAAAGTTTTATTTTATAACAACATATTCTATATTACACTATCTACACTATAAAAAACGGATTTCCTACTCATATCCATAGTATTTTGCTTCCTTGAATGCTTTCGTCATGTCCTCGGAGTTTCGTCTTATGCGTCTTCCAATAGGTTCGAGATCTGCATAGCACTTTGGAAATACTTTTTCTATTACGTCTATTGCCTCTCTCTCACTGATCTGTCTCACAGCCATAACAGAATATAATGCTTTGGTTTTCACACAGTCCTAAAAATACAATAAAGACATTCTTAAAGAGATAAAGTAAAACCTCTAGAAGTCGATAAGTAAAAATCCTGTATAATTAAAAAAAAAATTTATTCCCTCCCCTTCAAGCCCCAAACCCTCCATTTCTCGAAATCTAAGTCGAAATAATCAGTGAGTCCCTAAAATCCGTTTCAGAACACATGTTCCCTTTCGTGTGGAAACCCCCACGGGTCATCACCTCACCGGAGCTAACGGTGAAGTAGTATGTCAGAATCGAACCGACTAAACGGTGTTCCGTCACAAGTTGGTCTATTACAAGGGACTTGGGTATACCGTAAGAAGGAAGCCTGCGGAAATCCCTACAGACCTTGGCGTGACACGGTGGAGTACGGGGGGCCTTACCCCCTCGAGATCAGAGAAGCGCGCGCAGAACACGTCGCGCCTCCGTCTCAGGATTGCTTCTGCAAGGGCAAAGGTCAGCCCGACCCGCTACCCCCAGGTCAACGTGAACACTCATAGAGGTCGGAGATCATTCTGCGATCTGGTGCGCTGGTGCGTCTTCGGTGGTATGGGAGAGTGCTTGTCCTCTCCCGTTCCAGTACATATTTTACCTCCATAACTCGAAAAAATGAATTTAACTTCTGTCTATCGAACATAGCACATGTTTATACTTTCAATCTTTACTACTTCGATAATTTGAAACTAATTCCGCTACCTAATTGCTCAAAGAAAAATAAAGGTAAGTTACCATCTTCAACAATGTGCCAACAACGTATGTCATTGTTTCTTACCTACGAGTGAAGGAGAAAGAAGAAGAAGAAATGATAAAGGAATTTATGGCTGACGTTTAACATGTGTTTGTTTGGTTTCGATGTTTCATTTAAGGTAGTTATTATTGTTATTGTTTTCATTTAAACATGCGCTCCTTGGGTTTCCATTAAAATACCTTAAAGAATTTTATAGAATACAATCAGCAATTAGAATTTTATTAGACAGGTAATGCCATAGATAGAGAACATCCAAATTGTCTAAAACTAAAAAAAAATAGGTTTTTTTGGAGTTCATAGTTCAAGAACGTTTTGAAATGATAATAAAATTGGTTTGTATTTCAAGTATTTGAGAGTATTGGTATTGGTTGGGCTCTGTTTCTGCATTTAGACTCAAAAACGGTCCATTATGCGTGCAGATAAGGTCAGATAGAGTACTGGTAACTAGAGTTGTGTGGTTTCACCCGTATAAGTCCCGATGCCTGGAATATTGGGATAAAAAGCCAAAGTGTCCAGCTATCTACATATCAAGTTTCATCACAATTGGTTCAGTAGATTTTGCGTGAAAAAGCAATAAATATCCATACAGCCTCAAAAACGTTCACGTTTATAATATTAGTAGGATTAAAATATTAATTCATTAACATAGAATAATAAATAACTATCCAATGAAGATAATTGATATGTACCTGATGCGCCTTTTTAATTTTAGTCCAAGAAGCATCACCCTGAGACCATGCACTTGTAAAAGAACAATGTGTAAGGTTTGCAGCCCTGATCTCCGTGCAAGCTAGATGTTCCATGTTTCTAAAGTCCAAGTGGTTACGGCAGTAGTCAAACATATGTATCATTTCATGAGCTAAAACTCCTTGGACCATCCCTTGACGGGTTGACACATTTTGACACACCACTATCTGTAAAGTCAGAATTAAAGTCACTTATAGTATATCACGCAATGTAATGGGTAAATGAGGGCTCATAAATTAACATACAGATGTTATTCTATTTAATTAACATGTTGATAAGTCTGTCTACATGAACACTAATTCACCCAGAAATATTGCAAGTCTCATCTAGCATAAGCCCACATGGTTTGCATTAGCCACAGAGAAAGCTGACTTTAGAATATTGCATAGTGCAGGCACTGCTGCATTTCCTACTAAAGGCCTCCTGTTACAACAAGTTTCACCCCATATGTTGCTGCAACATACAACTTTATAATGTAAATGACCATTAAATTGTCTTTTCTGCTTATATAATAATAATAACAAAAATTGCATCATCATTACTATATTTTCAAATATCATTTGCAAACTTAACCTTAACAGATAATTTCTACTAACTTCTAAACTTTTGCATTCCATGATATAGTTATGTATTTACAGGGGAATTAAAGCAATCACGAAAAGGTATTACATACCTCTGAATTGCCCGACCACAGCCAGTGCAACCTAGTTGAAATGTTGGGCAATTCCCGTGTAAATACATACATATTTTCTAGACATTTTAATAAAAGAGTAATTATTTTACATGTTATAGAGCACTTAAGCATTTATTCACCTGATTTAATTCTGGATCATAGCCCCCACTAACAGAATAATCACATACTTCACATGATATATGTCTTCGAATGTCAATAGGACTGAAAAAGAATGTTTGAATTAGTACATCTACCATCGTGAAACATGAACACAATGCCATCCATATACTTTCCTTGTGTAAAGATTCATTTATAATCATTCCTAAGGAAAATTTTATGCTTGAATTGCAAATTGAAAGAGAAAAATGTGTAAATAAAGTGACATTTGTGTTTATGATCCATTACAGTTACTAAATGTTAGATATACATACTATTTCATAAATGTTTTTTTTTAATCTAATCACCAAGTATTGATATAATGGCTCACCATCCAGAGCTCTTCAAAGCTGCTAACATAACCTTTACGATAGCACCTAAAACAATAAAATTATTTAGTAGTACCTTATACGAAAAAGAGTATCTAAATAATAGATATTTAAATGGTACCACAAAAATAACACTAAATACTACTTACTGTTCTTAAAACATTCGTACACATGTTTCTCACATTTATATTTATCGATATTTTCTTTCCCTTCTTTTCCAATAAGAATGTTACCCAGCTTCGCAGTAAATTTACCGCGCCTCTCTGGATACAAATCATAGCCCCAAGCTTCTTCTTTCTTGGGTGAAGTGTTTAATTCATTCTTGTTAGTATTCGTTTCTGTTGTTTTCGTCTCAGCAGTAGCATTACTCTCTTTAGACATTCTGGTGAATTTTAGTCCTGACTTAGGTTAGTTTGGAAATAATTATAATGTTTAATGAAAATGCAACCTATTAACGACTTCAGGTTTTTAGTTGCTGTGAATACTATTATCATGACAATTTCAAAATACATCTAAAATATATTGCACATTAAACTGCATATCGCACCCTCATTATAGTTTTTAAATAATTTGACGCAAATAGACGTAACGTACGTAAGTAAACGTAACTCACTTCGTAACAGGGCTGCCAGTAAGGACCACTTATTGTATACCACCAAGTCTCAGAACTTATTATACAAAATCACGTACGACTATACAAAATCAGTGTTTTATAATAAATTATAGTGTATCACTCTTTGGGGATTTCAATAAAAGGTATTTTTTAACTTTAACTTACAAGGGTTTAACAGTATACCACAGACATGATTTGTTTTAAGTACTCGAATCTCTATGTGTATGTAGGTATGTACTTATTTATTACGGTATTACATCAGTAATGACATTGTATAGTTATACAATGCAATTTACTATACAAACATATAGGATACATAAGATAACCGAATTTTACGAATTTTATATCAAACTAAACTATCTGGCAGCCCTGCTTCGTATTTTGACTAGCTTTGACGGCACGGTGTCAATGTTACCATTACAAAATTATAAAATCTGCTGTTGAGCAACTCGTAACGAGCTACCCGTAGATCTCAAAACTTAATAGGTACCATAAGTAAAGACCTGGCTAGTTTAAGCAGGTGGACAACAACGAACCTATGAGCTTATGGATAACCCTGGTAAGACGCAAGCTATAACTGTCGGTAGCTCTAGACATATTCCAAAACTTGATACAAATCATAGCCCTAGGCTTCTTCTTTTTTGTGTGAAGTGTTTAATTGAGTCTAGTAAGAATTCGTTTCTGTTGTTTTCGTCTCAGCAATAGCACCTCTCTTAAGACATTTTGGTGAATAATCTTAGTCCTGACTGCTCGCGTGTGAAGCATGTGAAGTCGCCACTATTGGCGACTTATCGTTGGCGTCAATTTATGGGCCGTGTATTAGGAATCTGAACCTTTATACATATAATTCTAGAGTAGGGTCAGGCACAAAAAATTTACATTTAGATATTTTCATCATTTTTGTGCTGCTGTTAACGACCCAGAAGGACACAATAAATCCCCAAATTATGCATTTGCCTGCAGACTCCAAAAATACTGCAGCTCCCATCACCAGTCTCAGAATCTCAAGCAATTGCCCCAAGATAGATTGGAAGGCCTGATTTTTTAAAATAAAATTAGCATGATATTATGAACTTAATTTAATTCTCAATAAACACTTTTGTATGTTTTCATTCCAGTCTACAAAAATACTTTTCTTTAATTCTATTTTATCCCACTTATAATTCATTTTATCTGAAAACCAAGAGGAAACATTATTATGTAATAAAACTAAATTAATTATTGTTTTTCAGTTTTCTCTCTATCTCTACAGTTTATTACAAGTAGAATGCATATTAGAAATAATGAGACTTAGTCATGTTAGTATAGGGTGCAATATCTTTTGTTTACTCAATGTGTCAAGGGGCTGACTCATGAGACCTCAGTATCCCCAAACCTGGGTTTTAATATAATCTATGGTACTAAGCAAGTCTGGGTAGTAGCCAAAACGTCACGGAGACTTTGCCATGATAGGAGCAAATTATCAATAAATAATTAAATAATATTATTAACATCAATAATATACTTAACTAGAATAATTGCTGTGATCATAATATATGTATAACTGGAATTTATAATAAATAAATACACACCAAGCATTTTCAAAAATCCTTTGAATGTTTCTTCATTTCTTATAACACTTGCAATATAAATTTCTAAATTGTTATTGATATTGGAAAATCGTTGTAAAACTTTGAACAATGGTTCTATTATTACAGGGTCATACACTATATCTGCTCCAATGATTATGTCTGGTGTTATGTTCATGCTCAGATCGTCAATCTCATTCCAGTCTAACCTCATAGCACCTTTTAAACAAAAAGAAACAATATTTGACCTATGCAATAAGTACCTAGTAAATAATAGTATGTAGTAAGAATTAAAATGATATAATTTATAAAGCCTACCTACTGACTTAGTTTGATTACTGTAAATAGAAACATTATTGATCTGTTCTCTTGCAAAATTAATTTCAATATTTTCCCTGATTGTTGTCAGTACTTCATCATGACAATCACTGAGTAGTAATGATTTTATAGGGCACATCTTTCCAATAGTTATACCAGCAAAACCTACTCCTGAGCCCAATTCCAGAACATTTTTTTTTGCAAATATATCCTTATTACATAAAGCCCAATCAGATAACATCAGCGCAGCCTGAAAAAAAAAATTTAAGCTCTGAATATTTTAAGCATACAATATTGACTAATAATTTTGTCATAGAACTACAAGAGACACTATGAAATAATTTTCATAGGATAAAGGACTATTTAATAATGTAATTTTTTAACAAAATTTAACAAACCTATTGAATATCAACTAGTCAATAATACCTCCCAAGTTTTCAACCCTGTGGTTCCATTAACTACCATATTCCGGGTTTCTTTCATTATAATTACATTGCTTAAATCTTGTCCAATGACATAATGTTTAAAACAAAACCCATCTTCATTTGAATCATTCATAACTGAACACAGTTGTGCATAAATATCATCATGGACTTCATGTTTTAGTTCAAGATGTTCTATGAGTTTTTTAAGAAATAGTTTTGAGTATTGGCAGCTGATTGGATATTGTTTCATTAGTTTACTATTAAAAGTTGCAGCCAGAAAGCTTTCTTGCCAGCCCCAGTCCATCATCTCAACATCTTGAGGCTGTAACAATTTTTACGGCTAGTGGTAGTCATAACGCTATACACAACATACAAATTCACTTGGAGTCAGAAACAATGTAATGTCAACTACTACTAGTAAAATTATTTTAGCCACATTCAGAAGGACAAGCGTCCTCCACCACCATCCACAAACAATACTCACGCAACACTATATTTTGCAAATGTATGGTATATATTATATACATAGTTATGATAGTAAATAAAAACACATTAAGTGCAAGTCTACTTAGAGGTGAGTTATTCACAACTTTCGTGACTAAGTATTCTAATCCTATTAATATTATAAACTGTTTAATAGCCAAGAATTTTGACTTAAACGCCATCGAATTCAGCCGTTGTTCCTTACCTTCAAGCTAAAGCTATAATTCCCCTTATAAAAATTAAGAACTATTTCTTTTAACAATAAATATTTTTTATCTACTACACAAGTCATTTTTGTAATAACAGGAAACACCAGAGTATTGAAATATGATGCCAATTCACTTTCTTTTATTTAAATAAAATAAAGATTTTCTCTTTTAATTGCTCCATTGTTTATTGGTTGTTCTATTTTCATCTAAAAATATACTTTATCTTAAAAAGGAAAACCTGACAGACGTGACAGTTACAGACGAAGTCATAAATTAAGTTAGGTCACAGAGTATACTTTATTTTATCTGAAAGGTTAGGTCAGAGCTGCCAGATGGAAAAAAAAGCGTGATCATCGTACGCAAACTAAAAGTCTATAACTTGTCCTTTTAACATGTTACCTGTCGTTTACGTAAGTTTAATCTCTCTGGAGTTATCTTTGTTGAGGAGGTGTAATAGGATAGGAACAACTTTACTAGAGAATTAATATAAAATTTTTAACTAAATATAGGAAGGCCCACATTGTTAAAAAGTATTATTATTTCATCAATTAGTATTTACTGAATAAATAAAAGACTTCGATGAGCCTAAGCCATGATAAATTATGATATATTTGACGGGCCCGTTGGTTTTGTGGTTAGTGATCCTGACTGCTGAGGCAGGGTTGCGGGCTCGATTCCCAATCAAGACAAATAATTGTGTGATGAGCACAATCTCGGTGTAATATATATATAATATGTAAATATATAAGTATGTTTATCAGCAGTCTGGTTACCATAGTAAAGTTTAGCTGTGTGTGAGGCATCTCAAGTTATTATTATTACAAAAAAAACTGTATTCTTCGTCCTTTATTTTTCTGCACTTAGAGGAAGAATATTTTTTACAAGTTTAAATGGGACCAACTTTGAGTTCAACAATTAGAAAAAAAAGAATAATTGAAATCAGTTAACAATGAAACACAGGAATTGAGATCCTTCTACTTTTTGAAGTCGGGTAAAAAAATTACACTTATAAAACGAAAGATAATCTCTTGTAGTTCGTTTATGTATTTCAAGCCCAAACTCGAGTAAAGGAAAATCCAACTTGAGTTAAATCGAATTAAGCGCAACTTTGATCCATCACTAGTTTATCTGTCAATGTCAAATATCAATCTATCAGATGCTAGATTGCTAGTCAACACTGAGGACTTTTCAGAAGAAACCGTTGCAAATACCTTTTAAATTAGTCTCTATCAATCTCAAAGACTACAATAGTATAGTCTCTCTCAAGACATAGTACTCAGTGGCATTGAATTTGTCGATAGAGGTGATAGCAATTTTTTATGTTTATTATAATAATAGTTTATTTGTTTTGGTATTTTACTGATACTGTGTCTGTCCCAATATAACACAGGTAAGTGTGTCTTTTTTATATGTAGTACATAGTCAAAATAAACCCCCAGATCCTCCAGACCCTCTAATCCCCAATACTGTAAAACTGCGGTTGATAGGAAAAATATAATGAGAGAGACCTACCCCCAGTTATAATTCACGTCTCAAGAACTGAAACTGACTTGTGGGCTGATACCACACTTCATCCCCTAACCCCAACTTAATAGTCTATTAAGCTTCCACTCCTCAATTTAATGTTACATGCATGGCTAAAAGGAAATTATAGAGAATATTAGAGTACTAACAGGATGGAGTACCAACAGGATGTGGGTGGGTAATTCTAATCAAAGACTAATATCTCCGTTTAGACCACTCCAAACATCCTCAAAATCGTCTACAAAAACAGTGATATATACGCCACAACCTCATGTCCCTTCCCCTATCGGTTATGATTACAACAGTTACAAAATCCCTAAAACATTATCACATTGATAACTACTCTGATTACCTCTGCTAGATCTAATCCAGTTCATCCAACACTGGACAACATTGCCACAGAACTAAATATAATTTTAAATTTCATTTATTATATTCCCTCCCCCGAAATTCATCCAATGGCACATGAGGAATGCTCCTCACAAAAAACATGAACTTATTTACCTACCTTTTAAATTAACACAATCTATTAGTCTGTAGTGTTGCTGGACATGGCTCTCACCTAAAAGCAATTTTAAAGTCCAAGGTTACTGCTGTATATGGCATGACAGAGCTGGTGGCTATGGAGGTATTGCTCTATTTATAAATAGCAGAGTACCATTCTCCCCTAAATCTCCTCCCTCCTTGGGTGACAACACTAATGTTGTTGCTACAAAGTTTCATTTTAAAAAACTTTATTTCCGATTTAAAAGAGCCTCCGTTTGTAATGGGGCATTTTAATTGCCACCGTTACAGATGGGGCTCTAATTGCCTCTAATCACTGCAACAGTTTTGATCAAGGTATGTCAGGTATTTCAGACAAGCTATATCTATATATATCTCATCCTATCTATATCTATAATATATATCTTCTTAAATGATGGTAGTCCTACAGAAAGAACAACTGCAAACCAAATGGATAGCTGCGTAGACCTTACTTTTTGTACAATAAACATGCAGCTCTCTTTATCTGGAATGTGTTCCCCCTTTCCTATGGGAGTAATCACTTTGTTGTAGTTAACCTACCCAAGGCCTTAGTTCTGTCCTGTCACAGGCTAAGAAATCCGCCCCTGGAGTTGATGGGTTCCCTTATTCATTCATCTCTAAGGCAGAACAGAAATGTCATTGGTTTCTGGGCTTAGCAAATCTTTGTTTTCTGTGTCTTTGTGTCCTCTGAATGGAAAGTTCAAACTATTATTCCGATATTAAAACCAGGCAAACATATTGCAAAAGAATATCTCCTTAAAAACCATCCTGAGTTTATTATCGAATATAGGGAACTACTTTACAAGTTCACAGTTTGGTTTTAAAAAAGGTTTGAGCACAGCAGATAGTGTAAGCATACTAACTTCTGACATTTGACTATCTTTCAGTAAAGAAATTCTGAAAATGATTACAACAGGAGGATGGTTTGGAAAGGTCTCCCACAAGGTTCGTCCTCAGCCCTATTCTTTAGAACACCTATACTGCTGATCTTCCCACATGTTTAAACTACAACTAAAATCTTACAGTATGTGGATGATATAGCTCTGTACGTCCACGGCCCTTCCATTACAGACTCTGCCCAATCCCTAAACTTCTCCTTAGAATCATTGAACTAGTGACTAATCAGAAATTATCTGTCTTTCTCCTTCTGTCATGGTTTTTACTCGTAAACGTACAGTACCTTTAATTGAAATTAAAATAGGTAATTAAATTATCCCAGTAAAGGACTCCGCCAAATTTCTGGGGATTATTTTGGATTAGATTATAATTACATAATATAAAAACCCAGTCAGCAAACAAACTTGTATGTAGATTGTGTACGTTACGTGTAATCAAAGGATTTGTTAAAATCGCTAAGCGTCTTTACAGTTCAGATTAGGCAGGGTTCAGAAATATCTTCTATTTTATAGAAATTTGTCATATTAAATCAGGCAGCAAATAGATAAATGTACTCTTATTGCAGTTTCAATGGTACCAAAACACTGAATAAGTATAATATTAGGCATACATACGTATTTACGTATTTTCACTTATATTGATTACCTTCTACAAATTTTATCAATCAATCAATCAATTCTCGAAGATGTTTGCGTCTTGATGTTTTTTATGTGATATAACAACAAATTAACTACTTTCGGATATTTTCCTTTACTTGTGCTGTGAGACCTTGCTTCTTACCAAATTTTAAGATTCTAGGTCAATTGGAACTACCCTATAGGTTTGGATTTACATGCTAAATGTTAAAATTTGTTACAATCTACAAGGTTTAATGGCCGTATCTTTTGATTCTGTTGACTTAGTAGCATGATTTTTTTACAGCTTCAAGAGACCGCTGACATAGGTATTTGATGTTAATTTCAAATTGATCTCTCCACGGGTTCCTAAGGAAAATTAGTCGACGAGGCAACCGGATGAAAATGCGGTTGTTTTGCAGTTTATACCTTATTTAATTAAATTTCTTTTTTTGCCATACGGTACTCGGGCCGTTTTCGCACTCGTGAATTTAGAAAAAAACAAGTTATAAGGCAACCGCTCCAAAATTGGTGAGTTTATTCATTGATACCACTATATGTTGTAAAAAAAAGCCACCCCCCAAACATCGTTATAATTGGAATAATATTATACACTGTATACATATAATTCTTGAAACTCCTTACCGAAAATGGGGCTGAATTTTATCAAAACCTGGCATTGATACACACAACCCTTGCACTTATTAGAGTTTAAATTTCAAATTTTGATTTAAGCGGTTTTACATTTTTTTAGATTTTTAGGGCTCCTTTCCTCAAGGGAAAAAAAGAAACCTTAACAGGATTACTTTATTGTCCGTCTGTCTGTCTGTCTGTCAAGACCCTTTTTCTTAGGAATCCGTGGACGCATCAAGTTGTAATTAATACTTAATACCAATGTCTGCTCTCCTTTGAGGCTGTAAAAAAATCAAGCTTCTCAGTCAAACCAATCAAAAGATACCGCCATTTAAGCCAAATTTACTTAAGGGTACCATTCCCATTGACCTAGAATCATGAAATTTGGTAAGAAGCAAGATCTCATAGCGCAAGTTAAGGAAAAAATCCGAAAATCGGCTTGCCGCCACCTATCTCCGCCTATCTATTTGTGGTCTATTCATACGGTACGGGGTTCAGTAACACTTCAAGTCCCTGAGTACCACTCTCCGGTTGCCTCTCCTACCCGAACTTGACATGCCATTGCCTTGAATATATTTTGTTTGTCGTTTTAGATACTTACACCTACTACAAAGTTTTAGCCGCCGTATGTATAGTGTTCCATCTAATTATAAACTTGAAGCTGGTAGAATTAGTCGACTTTAGTTGGCTTAGTTGCCATAAGGAAGAAGAAGTCTCAAGACATGGAGTCTGAAGCGCCTAAACTTAGGAAACGTAAAGCGGTAGCGTATATTGTAGATGAATCTAACAGTGAAGATGAATCTAAAAAGGATAACGACTCTTACAGTGATGATGAATTTAAGAGTTCCCCTAAAAAGAAGCCAAGGATTGCTGCTAAGACTTCAAAGGTAAAAGTTGCAAAGACAGCTTCAAAAGCTAAACCTGTTGTTGTATCTAAACCCAAAGCAGTAAAATCTGAATCTAAAGATAACGCCCATAAAAAGGAATCCAAAACCAAATCTGTAAAAGGTGGGAGAAATTCTAAAAAAGTTATTTCACAAAGTGTAGTCACTGAGGAGTGTGACGAGGTGGATGGTAATACTTGGACTAATGCCACAATGGTTGATGAGGGAAGTAATGTTCCCAATATTTGGAATGAAGCTGAAATGTTGTCACAAGTAGAAGGAATTTCATTGAAAGTAGCACAAAACTTGGTTACCTTACTCACTGAAGGTTGTACTTTACCATTTATTGCTAGGTACAGAAAAACTGCTGTAGATAATTTGATGCCTGATCGGTAAATATATTTATATTATTAAAGGTTCTTTATTTCTTAATATTTTTTGCTGCCAAATATTACTAATGCTTCTTTAGTCTTCAGGAATTATATGAAAGTTTTGAAAACATTACACAATTGAAGAAGAAAGTTAAATCTGTTATTGAATCTCTTAAGAAAAATAATAAGTTAACAGCTGAAGTGGAGAAAAGTATACTGAATGCAAGAAATTTATCTGAAGTTGATTTAATAGTAAGTTATTTTATGACCTTTTAATTTAAACCCTAAAGATAAAAAACAAAATATTGTGTTATATTACGTTAAAAGTTATAATTTAAAGGACTGAGGTTTTACACCAAGTTGGAATATTGAACAAATGACTGTATTAGCACTGTTTTAGTAAGATACCTATATTGTTCTAGCTTCTGCAGTGGTTAATTTAGATTTTGTCAATCACTTCAGAGATACACTACTGTACTGTATGAAAGGTATCCTATCTCATTTTCTGTACCCCTGACAATGTGTATGCAAAAATTCATGATGATCAGTTGTGTTGTTAAGGCGTAACAAGCAAACAAACAAACTCACATTGACATAAGTTAGGATTGTTGCATGATGGCAAAGAACCCTTGCTACACTTTGACCTATCTGTAACTAAATGACAGTATGAAATATTCTTTAAAAATAAAGTACCTACACGATCTACTTCTTTTGATTTTATGTCATTACTTTTTATTAATTTAATAAAGGGCTGGATTAGGACATGTTTACAATTATTATTATTATCAGCCGTTGTCATCCCACTGCAGGGCAAAGGCCTCACTACCCTTCTAATCCTTCCACTCCTCACGGTTTACAGCTTTCTACTGCCAATCTTCCCAATACGCATCCAGTTCATCCCGTCATCTCTTTCTGGGCTTGCCGCGTCGTTTAACGTTGTATGGGTGCCACTCGGTACTTATTTTTGCCCACAGTCTGTCCGATATGCGGCAGACGTGACCAGCCCAGTTCCATTTAAGGCTAGCAGCCTTATGGCCAACGTCGGCGATCTGAGTTTTGGACGCAGTATATTGTTCTTTGTACGGTCTGATAACCGAACTCCTAGGATACTGCGCTCCATGGCTCGCTGGCACCCCGAATGCGGACTTCTGATGTTGAGCCAAAAACCAAGTCTGCGCACCGTAAGTGAGGATGGGCAGTATACATACGTTCATCAGCTTCTTCTTCAACGTCAAAAGAAGGTTACCCTTCATTAGGTCTTTCATGGACCAATAGTTTTTGGTACGCCTGGCAACTTCTTTTTGTCTCATCTGGAAAGAGACTAATTGGCTCAGATAGATGTACTTTTTGATGTATTCGATTTCTGCGTTACCGACTTCTAACCAATGCAATGCTTACTCTTTTATCGATTGTTTTTGAACAGTTTTGAGTACTACTCCAATGTCAATGTATTAGAAGGTTATAGGTGTATACGAGGGCTAATTGATAAGTATCCAAAACGATGAAGAAAAACTAATAATATAATCTATTTAAAATAAATTTATTTATCAACGTAACGTTTCCTTTTACCTCGATGCATTTAGTCCAGCGCTTATCCAATGCCGTTACTCTAGTTTGATAAAATGTTTTCTCCAACTCCTCAAAACACTCGTCTATGGCAACGTTGACTTCATCATTTGATAAAAATCTCTGGAAGTCGCACGGGGCCAAATCTGGGGAATAGCGTGGATACGGTAGCAATTCGAACCACAATTCATGTAGTTTGGCGACTTCAACCATTGACGTGTGTACAGGCGCGTTGTCATGCTGGAATAAAACTTTTTTCTTGGCCAAAAGAGGTCGTTTCTTTCGGATTTTTTCACTTAGTTTTTGCAACAAGCTTGTGTAGTACTCTTCATTTATTGTTTTTCCTTTTTGCAGATAATCCACTAAAATAATGCCTCGAGCATCCCAAAAACTCAATCCACTGCTTAGATTGTTCTTTTATTTCAGGAGTATAGTAATGTATCCAGGATTCATCTATTTTAACATAACGCCGCAAAAATTCGTTAGGATCTCGCTTAAACAGCGCCAAACACTCCGATGAATCGTCCACTCGACGTTGCTTTTGGTCAACAGTGAGCAAACGCGGCACCCACCGCGCGCTAAGCTTTTTCATTCCCAAATGTTGGTGTAAAATATTAAAAACGCGTTCAGACGAAATGCTCACCATCTCTGCTATCTCTCGCAACTTCAAGCGCCTATCGTTCAATACAATTTTGTGAATTTTTCTGATCATGTCCGGATTCGTGACTTCATTTGGACGGCCAGACATTTGGGCGTCTTCGCAGCTCTGTCTTCCACATTTAAAATCCGTTACCCAGGTATGAATTGTACTCAATGTAGGAGCAGAATTACCTAAAACACTGTTTAGCTAGGCTTTAATCTGGGTTGCTGTTTTCTCTTTTAAAACGTAAAACTTTATCACCGCACGAATTTCGTTTCTTTCTATTGTTAAGAAAATTCACGACAATGAAAGTTCTAGGCCCTAGTTTGGCGTTCTATTTTCAAAAAGATGTTAGAATATAATGTAATATTTTTTTTGGGTATCTTTTTTTTAAGTTTGTCGTTTCGGCCAGTTATGAATCAGCCCAGGTCATTTCTTTTTGCGTATCTTTTTTTTAAGTTTGTCGTTTCGGCCAGTTATGAATCAGCCCAGGTCTATGTACTTAATATATGATTTTTGCTTATTCTACCGTAAATGTTTAATTATCTGCAACGTTAATATGAAAGATATTTCATGTGCAGAAATACTACTTTGTTAATTAATTACACTATACTGTTATTCTTTATACCTATCTTTTTAAATTTAAAAATACTCAGAATATTTATAATTAGAAGGATTTGTTAATTTCAGTATGCTCCATTGAAATCACATTCACTATCATTAGCTGAAAGGGCTCGGAACCTTGGTTTGGAGCCATATGCCATACAAGCATTAAACGGAGAATATATTGACTTGAGAAGACTGTGTAGTGATGATGATGAACTGTCTACACTTGAGAAAGTGGAATCTCATGTGACTCATATAGTAGCTGACATTATCTATAAAGATACAAGAGTTCTAGAACAAATGAGGAAGCTGTATGTTTTTTTGATTTCTCATAATTCTCACCTTCAGTCAAGACAAATATAAAGTTTAGCTAGACAATGACTCAAAAGTTATACTCTCAACATGTCTCCTACGTATTTGTTTCTCATATCAAATAATACTGACAGAATTTCATTACAAACTATTTAAGTGTAACTGCTTTTCCAGAAAAGAAGAAACCAGATTTACTATACAAAGCAGTCGAACTAAGAGTTCTACCAAAGAAAAAGAGGCAGTTACAAAGAAAATGGACACTAAATCAGATCCTGACACTTACAAAATATATTTTGACTGGAAATGTCCCAGCCACTTTGTGAAAGCTCATCAAACTTTAGCTTTAAACAGAGGTGAAGATGAAAAAATTCTTTCAGTAAAAGTAGTTGTTCCTGATTGGTTTTATAACAGACTTGAAAGGTAAAAATATTTGCTCTTCTGTTAATACTGTATATAAATATTAAAATAAAATAAACAGTATTATTAAGAAGACAACAGAACAGAACCGTATTACTAAGCCTCCACTGTCCGTCTGTCTGTTAGTGGGCTGTATCTGTACCGTAATAGGTAGACAGTTTATAAATTTCACAGAAAGGTTTTTTGTGGTATATGTAGAGAGCAAACGAGCAGACCGGCCACAATAGGAGTGATTACTACTCTTACGTTTGAATGTGTTTTTCTATTGCCACTGTAACCAAAATAATAAAAATAAAAAGTTAAAGGGGTCCAAATTCAAGAAACATTTTTTGGCGTTTTGTTAAATCTCGTACCACCGTACTAGATTTAACAAAACCGCAAAAGAAATGTACGATGTATGAAACCCTTCGTGTGTGCGAGTCCGTCTCGCACATGGCCGGTTTTTAATTTATAAATAGAACTTAAACCGGGAAGTGTATTTATTTTGAATAGAACTCATTCTCATCATTATCGTCGCGTCGTAATGAGAATTCATCATTATCGTCGCTGACGTCCTGCCGCTAATGCTTTAGTAATACTTAAAATGCACAAGTTAAAATAATATAAAACGATTTTTTTAGGTTTTGTCTTTCACTATGGAAAAACAGTTTTTGGGTTCGCAAAGGCTTAAGTGATGCATATAATCGTCTTATCAAGTCATGGCTCTCCAGGCATGTAAGAGCAGATCTTACAACTTCAGCTCAAAAAGAAGCTGTGAAAACTTTCACAACAAATTTGGAGAAGTATCTACTAACTGAACCCATAAAAAATAGGACTATAGCGGGTTTGGATCCTGGTTTTAGAGCTGGTTGCAAGGTAATAATCTCTTGTTCAATATATAACTTACCTAACAATTACTTATCTAATTTACTCTTGCATTTTTTTTTCCCACTTAATTGTAGCCTCAACAGCACAGAATACTTATGCAGTGGCTGTCATATAATTAAGAATGATTTGTAAATACAGAATTTTTTAAACACATCATGTAATATTTTTTCGTGTTTCTCTGAAATGATTATATAATTAGCGGAAACAAAAGCCTTAGTGCCGTAACGTCATAGTGGCGTGATGTGGCGGGGTAACAGCGGCGGAGGGGCTCAGGATGGGAGATGGAAGCGCAAGCGGTGGCGCTCGTCCACTTTGACTGCGACCACCGGATCGGAAGGATGTTCGCCATAGTTTTTAATTGCTTTCTAATATTTCTGATTTTATTTTGTGTGTAATGGAAATTTCTAATATTTCAATAAGAACCAGTCAATTAATTAAATATATTGTATTATGCAGTATCATCTCCGTTTATGGTCACTGCTCCGCTCCTAAGAGTCGTAGCATGATGTTACATAGCCTATAACTTTCCTGAATGAATACTCCATCTAACACAAAAATAATTACCGAAATCAATTCTCGAACAATTCAATCTTCGTTCTTAAATATTTGTCCAGCTTTGTTTGTATAAAAATTTGTGACTCTTCGGAAAAAAAGTATTTTTATAAAACATCTGTTACTATTTTACACATTTTATTACGAATTCATAATACAATTAAATAATTTCAGAGAGAAACACAAAAAAAAACATTACACGATTTGTTTAAAAATTTCTATACATATTTACAAATCGTTCTAAATTATATGACTTTAAAAAAATTTTTTTTTTTGCATAAAGTTTGTCCTTGAGTGATGATACCTAGTACCTAGAAAAAATTTGAATGGTGATGATAAATTCACCTGTATACTATTCTACTCTGTAAAACTAAGGTGTATTGTTATTTAAAGGTTATATAAGCAATTTTTTGTAATAAATTGTTGTTAAAATTGGTAATTATTATATATATCATTAACTACTTCTCATTTTAGGTTGGTATCATAAATTGCAATGGGGAAAAGCTAGATGCTTGTACACTGTATCCAGATTTGAGAAAACATAGACAAAATGACATAGCTGTGAAACAATTGAATGACTTAATAAAGAAATATGGGTATGTAAAAATTGCCTTTTACTTGAATAATAATTAGCAAAAAATATTATAATACTTTTTTATTCTTATAGTGTAGAACTAATAGGCCTTGGCAATGGTACTGCTTGTCGTGAAACTGAATTGTGGTTGAAAAGCCATCGCATATCTGAAAATGTTCCAATTATCATAGTGCCTGAACAAGGGGCTTCTATTTACTCAATTAGCAAAGAAGCCCAAAAGGTATGTGAAATTATTTATCTCATGGTAACACTGGCTAGTGATTTATCACAGTGATATCCTCAGAACTGAAACATATCACATCAGTTTAAAAGCATAATATGTTGTATTTTCGATTACGAGAATTGGCTAGCAAACTGGAATTCAAAGAATGGACCGCTTCAAATCATCTTGCCAACAAAATCAATTGACTGATACTTGGTTTTTAGGTATACCAGTTTCAAGTGTAAGATTGGCAACACTGGTCTCCTTTTTAAATTTAGCATTTGGGCATACTCTTCCCACCCAGTATTTTTATTATACTATGGCAACAGCGGAGTTCCTCGTTAGAAATAACTCTGTAATTGTAATAATGAATTTTATGTTTTAGGAGCACCCAAATATGGACCCAAACTTAATATCAGCATTATCTATTGCTAGACGAGTATTGGATCCTTTAGGAGAACTTATAAAAGTAGGTATTTCTATTTTTTGTATACCTACACGTATTTATTTATTATACACTAGCAACCCGCCCCGGCTTCGCACGGGTACAAATTATATACCAAAACCTTTCTCTAGTAGTGAAAATCGCATGAAAATCCGTTCAGTAGTTTTTCAGTTTATCGCGAACAGACAGACAGACAGACGCGGCGGGGGACTTTGTTTTATAATATGTAGTGATATATTATTACGTAATAATTTCTCGATGTACGAAAGCATTAGTCTCCGATGAGCTTTCGGCTAAAAGAACACGGATAAGGATCCGTATTTCTATTATTAAGTTTTTTAGCTATTACCGGACACTGCAAACTGAATAAACGCATGTTCAACATACAGGTGAGCGAAGGCATAACACGCTGAGACGAATTAGAAAATATGAACGAAATATATTCAGTAGTTTGGCCACAGGACAATGTTTTGTGTCATCAGAATTTACAACATCATGTATTTACGCTAAGATAACTTCAGTGTGGAAAACCGCCTTTAAGACACTAACAAACAATACGAAATAAAATTTTAAACAACTAAGAATATCGTCAAAGCAAAATCAATCATTGTAAAAAGAAACCAAAAAACACGAGTTTTCGGATACATGTTTTTGGTTTGGAATTAATGTTTTGAACTATTTGAGTAATACATACGATATAAATGGCACTGAAAATTGCTGCTAATTAATCATTTAAACACATTATTTTTCTTAAAATTGAAATATTTATAGAATCAACTTTCACCGAAGAAAAAAAATATTAAATATAAAAATGACTATCAATTTGACATTTTGAAAGACTATTTTGCCTTTGGACCACAGGGAGGGGACATCCGTCCTGATTCCAACTTCAAAGTGGTTACTAAAAAGGTTTGAATTGTCAATTTTTTAACACAAAGTTTAGCAAAGTGTTTGACATTGATAGATTAATTAGATTATACACTATCGAGAAATAATACATGATATTGTAAACGGTTATGTGCAGTTTATAATATTTCTTCAGTTTATAATGTCGCGAGATTGTTTATAAACTAACGATGTTCACAATCTTTAATGTTTTTTATTGTTGTTGTAGGTAGACCCCAAGAATTTAGGAGTTGGTTTATATCAACATGACATTCCACCAAAAATGCTTGAATCCGCCTTAGATTCCGCTGTAGAAAAGGTAGTGAGTTTAGTTGGTGTAGATATCAATACTGCATCACAAGCAATGTTAAGGTATGGCAATATCATTTATTTACAGCATTAACATTGGAAGATAACACTTTAGGTGTATAATATAAAGCGTGGAGGTGGAGCGAGTGACGCCGGAATGAACATGACATTATTTGTACGGATCCTTCGCCCCACCGCATCAACCCTGTACTAAGATAGAACCCGGCCTGTTACGCATTTTTTTATGTTATAGGGGGCAAACCTGATGGTAAGTGACTACCGCTGCCCATGAGCACTTGCAACTCAAGAGTCACAACTGGCCTTTACGGTGGGAGTAGGGGAGGAGGGGGCAAGGGAAGGGTTAGGGCCTCCGGTAATCTCACTCACTTGGCAAAAAGCAATGTAATCATTGCTTCACTGCCGGTTTTCTGAGAGGCCGTGGTATCACTCCGGTCGAGCCGGCCCATACGCACCGAAGCATGGCTCTCCCACTGTAAAAATCTGCATCTGCAAACATTTAGTCAGATCCAATTTTAACCTTCTCTCCATAAATGAAGGTATCTTCTATAAAATCTAATCTATCTAATACTCACGTACCAATCCATCTGCCTGTCTCTGTAAGCGGCTGTCGTAGTCAGAACGGTAAAACATTTTTAATTATATTTACAGACGAATATCAGGACTGAATGAGGGAAGAGCAAAGAAAATAATAGCATATCGTCAAGAAAACAGTGGGTTTTCAACAAGAGCGGAAATATTGAAAGTCCCGGGTATAGGGAAAATTACTTTCCAGCAATGTTCTGGGTTTTTAACAGTACTAGGGAGCTCTGAACCATTAGACACTACTATCATACATCCAGAGAGTTATAGTATAGCTAAAGCGTAAGTAAATTATGTAAGATCAATTAAATTATATTATCAAATTAAACATAATTAATTAATTAAACATGTCAGGTCATCACATTCACAAAAAACAAAACCCCGCATAATTATATGTATCAAATTAAGGGTGTTGCATTGGAGAGAGTTACGGTGGTCAGCGATTTAGGGGTAATTTTCGACTCCGCCATCTCGTTTAGACCTCATTACGACTACATTTGCAGTAAGGCGAACCGAATGCTATCTTTCATACTTCGGAATGCGAGACCTTTTAAAAAAGATCTACAATGCTCACATAGATCGAATAGAAGCAATACAAAGGCGGTTTGTGAGAGCATTATGTTCTAAGTTTGGCTTAAAACGAAAATTAAAAGAGTATAACGATCGGCTCAATGAGTTTAAAATGATCACGCTTGAGAAAAAGAGATGGATTTGCGACTTGAGTACCCTACACAAAATTGTGAATAGTTCTCTAGATTGTCACCTTATTGATACGTTGAACTTTAAGATACCAACGCGATCTGTGCGCACACCACAAAGTTTTACTATACCAGCTAGCAACAACAATGTTTCACGCAACAATCCAGTTTCGCGAATGTGTAGTCGTTATAACGATATATGTTCTCGAGTAGATATTTTTAATGATAGTATTAATGTATTCAGGTGCTCTTTGTATGAAATGTATAAATCTATCAAGACTTAAATGTAAAATTATAGTAACACATTGTATATATAACTAATTAGTTAATTTGCTGCATCTTATTATGCTTATTGAACATCTGTCTAACACCTAACTGAAGCGCTATTACCGCTATTGTGAAAGATGTGTATAGCTTTAATTGGAATTCAGATTTGAAATTGTACGTTGTTACTTGTTATTGTGTGAATATGATCTGTTGTCTGTAACTGTACCTATTAAGTAAAAAAGCAACTACATTGAGTCTTCATTATGTTTGTAAAGTCCACTGCGACACAGGGATGTTAGTCTTAAAAACCAATATCTCCCTAAAGGATAAAATACTCACTTCGATGGGTCATTGAACTAAATTGGTCATCGTTTAACGAAAAGGATCCCACCCACAGTATTGACTGTCGAAAATTAGCAAACTACTCCTTGTTGTCGAGACTATCATACCACGAAAACATTGTAAGTTATTCAACTTGCAACCCACGTTTTAAAGAACATGATTTTGTTCATCGATATGGTTTAAAATTACAGAAAATCAAATAACGAAAATCCAAAAGAAGAAAAAGTTATAATAGGGAAACAAAGGCGAAATACTGCCTGAACTTACTTAATTATCTCAAAAGTAACTGTGGATTGGATCCTTAAATGAAAAATTAATTAAACGACGTCCAATTGTATAAAAGATATTTTTTTTAATGTTTTTATTTTTATTACCTGTAGTTCTATCTATAGTATTCCAGTAGTTCTATTAAAAGTAATGTGAGTAATAAATCTCTTTGTAGGTAAAAATCAAGCAAGTACCTTTTTTCCTGTTTGTCAACTGTATCTTTTGTTCTTGTTTAGTGTTAAATCAATAGGTATCAATAATCAGTAAAAAAGAAAAACATCTTCCCCGGATCTTTCTTATTATGAAGCGACCACCACTTGTATATGAATTATTCTCTTACTCAGATTTGCGAAGAAAATCGGCGTCAACTTAAAGGAGCTTACACAGCCACACTTTCCGCAAGTTGTCGAAAGGAAATTATCTGCCATTGATATTAGTAGGACAAGTGAAGAGCTGAACACTGATACTTGCACTCTGGAGCTTATAATCATTGCATTTAAACAAAAGAAATATGAAGATAATACCATAACATTTTGTAAACCCGTATATTCTATTGCTGTACAAAATGCGGAACAGCTAAAGGAGGGTACATCATTGACAGGTAAGCTTTAGACATGAGGGTGATGCTATATTGCACTGCATCCTTCTTATTTTATAACCAAGGTTTTCAGGTAGGTACAAGGTTACAAGACAAAAACTTCCGAGATTTTCAGGTATCGTTATGTGACCCGGATTCAATGCTCTGGAGTGTATTTAGGATGTAACGAATTTGTTCAGACTTTTTATAACTTATTATGGAAACGATAAATACACTCGTAAAGCCAAACACAAATACATATTAAGGTACAAAAAGAATAAGCATCGTAGGAGAGTTAGAATAGGTATAGATAAAAAATCAACAATTAAAACAATAAATAAGCAATCCTCTATGCATATTCTAGCTCGATTATTTTAAGCTTTATACAGCAAATATCAAAGAATAAACAATATCTAAACGTAAGATCTTTTTGGAAGTATACTAAATTACATTTAAGGGCAGTACTCTAGTTATTCTCTTTAATTTTATTTCAGAGAACGATATAAGGTAAAAGCATTAAAAGTTTAAATTTAAAAGAACTGGCCCTGATGGAGTGCCTCCTAATTTTATTCGCCTATGCAAGTGGAAATGCTTATTACACTTCTACACAATATTAGGATGTTGTTCCTAGTATTTTTAATGATCTCATAGATTTAATAAAGTGTATCTGTTTGGCTTACGGAGACGATCTGAAGTTAAAACTAAACATTTGGTGACTGTATTGAACTCGTTGAAATATAATTTTTCGCTTTTCAGTTCCATTCCTATTTCAGTTTAGTTTTTTGTTAAAAAGTTTAAAAAACTTTATGTAATATAATAACGTACTTTAAATATTTGTTGTTATTAAGATTAAGTTCAAACACGAGATAGCTGCTGTAAACCGTCGAGGAGTTCCCTCGACTGGCTTCCGTCTACGTCATCAGATCTTGAACTTGATCTTTTATTAGAACTACATATGTGTGGCAAGTTTGAACAAAATCGTGTACAATTATTCTTTCCTTATTCTTTCTTTCTACCCTTTGGGTTAAAACTTTGAAACCCAAAGGGTAAATTACATTTAAATAGGATCAACTTCGAAGTATACCCTGTCGAAGAAATATTGAAATTGGACTATCCTGATAAAATCCTCCGTTTTTCATTAGTTAAAACGGGCACAAAATGTAAAATGACAGATTATAAAGTTTTGTTAGTCTGTTGTTAGTGACTTGAGAGTTAAATTTGATGCAGCACTGTCATTCCGCCAACACTTAAATGCTCTGCTTTATAATTCATGTGAGGAAACCATTTTGCAACAACAGTAGCCTCATTTGGTAAGAAGTACACTGGAAAATATTCGTTCATTTATTTTATTAAAACTCGATGAGGGCAGTCAATCGAAGTCAGATCTTGTACTCTATTAGATCTATCGAAAAATAAAATACTCTCGTCTCATTCACGAGATGACGTAACGGGACTAGGGGTAAATCCCTTAAAAAATGTGAGGTCTCTTTAGAAATATATGTATATGCATTGTGATTATGTTTTAGGAGTCGTCCGTAACGTGGTTCCCTTCGGCTGTTTCGTCGACTGTGGAGTGGGAGACAACGGACTCATTCACAGAAGCAATTTGGCAGGCAACCAAACACCCAAGCTCGGTGACAGGGTAGCTGTAACCGTAATTGCGTCACCAAAGCCAAAAAAAATTCAACTTAGACTCGACAAAATACTAGACTAATTTACCATTGGTATTATTATTGTTTATTTTTTATTATTATTGCTAGGTATATTGTAGAATAAGCAACTCATTGTTGATGAAAACTTAATAGTAAATCATATTATAAAGCCAATGGTTTATTTATAAGATAAATAAAAAATACTGTGTAACGACAATACTCCAATCACTCCGCTTCAAGAACCGATGTTTCGTGTTTGGGATGAAGATTGTAAGTATGGAAAAGTGCTTTATTAACTATGGCGTCACATATTCCAGAAGTCATTCTGAAATGTAAAAAATGTTTTCTGTTTTAAAATAGAATCCGACAAGCTACATTAACTGAACAGTTGAAGTTCCGCTTCGATAGCTAACAGTTTTCAGATAACTATTTTGAGGATTTGAGAGCCAGTAGTGATGATGATCATAGGCTACAATGAAGTAAGAACAATGGGGATATAAACAAAATGGGGATATAGACAATACCTCACTTCAGTCACTGGTAAAGGACAGAAACAGAACTCTCAAGAGGCTATAGGAAAAAAACCTTATCTAAAATGCCGACATAACCACTTGACAATATAATACCCAGGAAGGTACCTATACTATTTTGACACTAGTATCCCAACGAAACAAAGAATGTCTTGCACTGTCGATTTACAAATTTCTCATGACTTGTCCGACCGAATATATGACCTCGGTGGATAGAAATTTGCTATTGTTGCCATCTGTATTATTTTTTACTGTACCATGAGACTATCTCTATATCTGTGGGCTTTTGACAGCAGTATGACAAACTAACCTTCTCGCTAATCTTGGTTTTTCTTCCCGTTCCATTTTTCTCATTATTTGACTGTAAGTGGGCAGCTCTTCCTTGGAATAGTATTCTACTTGGTTTCTAAACATTTTACTGTGTAAAGCATCCCTGAAATTAACTTTTTTGATAGACTGTCATTTATATGAACGGAAAAGGTTAATTCTTTCATTGTAGTGTACCTAATATCTAATATTCAAATCTCAATGCATGCATTAGATTGATAACTACTAGTACCTACTAGTAGATTAGAATCATGATATAAGAAGTAAAAACTACATATTTACTTAACTACTATTATGGGTTCATTACCATCCGAACAGTTACTCTTAGTCGAGTGGGTTTGAAAACTACAATAGGGACAAAGCTGAATTTTATTTTACAAAATAATATGTTTAAGCTAGTTTGTATTTGTTGCGCAGTCATGAGATACAAATATTTTATGGCAGAATATGCTATAAACTACAATGACAGTACTGCGTAAAATAGGTACAACTATTATGGCAAACCAAACTAAATTAACTGTGTGAAAACCATACCATAATATTCCATCTATAACCCGTATAATGTCTACCATGGTCAAGCTATTGCTGCCTGGAATTCTATCGTTAGTAAGTGTTGTGGTATCCGATGATAGTAAATTATATGGGGGTGCCTAAAAATAATCGTAAAAGTGAAAAGTCGAAATTACGAAATATTTAGAGAAAGAGCATGCTAGGCTAGATCATCTGAAATCATAGTATATCAGATGATCTAGCATGCTCTATAACCAGTAGGGGCAACAACGTGTGGCTGAGAGCACGCACGCACTGAACGATATATTCTTCGTAAATAAAAACAAAATGCTAAATCGAACTTATTCTACAGTGGACGTGTTTTGTTATTGATAAATGTATTTATTTATTATGTTAAATTGCGTTATTGCTAGATGTTAGTGATCTGTTAAATCCTTAAAAAATAAGTCGCAATAATTATTTTAGTTATTACTTATTTTGTCAATATAATTTAAAAATACTTTAGGTGTTTATTCTTTAGTCGCTGCGTGGCTGTGCTAACAATAAATAATAGTTATCTTCTTAACACAAATAATAAATCTTACTTATATATATTCTATACAATGTTATATACAAATTGTACTAAATCAGGTTTAGTGTTCGGCCAGGGTGGATCTTGTAATAAATGTAGTCTATTAAACTGTAAATAATGCACCCATAACATTTAGGAAAGGTGACGAACTTTGTAGGTGTGGACTGCCCGCGTATTCATTTGTAGTAGGCAAGGCGAACGGTCGGCTGCTTCTCTCACACAATATGTTTGACATGGTACCTACCTATAGGATTTTCTTAAAACACGAAATTAAATTAGAACCATCTATAATAAGGCTAGAAAATAATATAGTAAGAGCGACTGAAATGAACATATTGGGGCACGGATTGGGGTATTTATTCGAGTAGGTAAGTAGTTATTTGTTATTTAATACTTTTGGATAACATACCTAATATGTTATACAAAAGTATTAAATTGGAGCGCATATCATAAAACGTGTTGCCGATTAAAGGGCTCTCATAAGATATAAACAGTCCCAGGTAGCAGGCAGATACCGTGGTCAAAAATCGCAACCAACAAATAGTATTAATTAGGACCTTATATGGTTGGCCGGGTAACGAAACCATAGCGCGATTTAATATTTCTGAGTACAACGCCGTCTATCAACAACACTATACTTAAAGTTGAATTAAACAATTATTATTGAAAACATAAATTCTATTTTTTAATCATGGAATTCCCGTTATATCTTATTACAAAATGACATAGCCATTCTACATAACAACCTATATTTTCTTAGAAATATGATCATTAAATTTATAACTGGATCGACTGATAAATTGTCACAAAAACTCATAGTGAGATTGGATTTTAAAAGAATGAATTGTGTTTTTGTCGCAGGAAGTCCTAACTAATTTTCTTAAATTCAATAGCATGTGCTAGTCGGTAATCGTTTTAGAATCGCATGAACAAAATTACCTGTTGTCGGTGAATACATTGTCGAGTTATTGCTTATGAGGAATTACTCATGGATTTCTACATTCTTGTTCATGGTTATTAGTTATTACAGATAAGGCAATTAAACTAATTTTGAGTCCAAATAGAAATCCATTTGTTCCCTTAACAGGAATGACGTATAAACTCTTAAGCTTGATGAGGCTACTTATAAGGAACACTGAAATCTTATAAGTCAATTCCATATTAAATTCATGTGTTTACCAAACACATTTAAATTTCATTAATTCTCATTCAAAGATAAGTTACTTATATGTGGATTTACTTTTACGTTTCGATTGATTGCAAACTCTGTTGTATCTGGACATTTTTTGTTCCAGATAGACCAGATGGAAACTATTGGAAACCCATAAGATTCCTATAGTGTTCTATAAGTTTTCAATGGACATTTTCAACAGGGCAGTTCTGGAAAATTCCCTCACACTAAAGTCAATTAAGCAGTTCTATTTTTTTTATAAAGCCAAGTTGAGCACGAAGTTATCGTTTTTAGTGTTAATTCTGGTGAGAGGGATATTGGACATTACTTACCCATTTCTCACCCTCTGTAATAATCTGAAGAAGAATAGTTGGTACAATAACACTCCAGGAGATATAGGTCGCAGAGACCTTTTTCTCCTGTGGCTGGTAGCCTTCTATCTAACCTTCAAATACACACTGGAGATGTAGAATAGCGAAGTGACAGACGTAGTGCGGTTCGACATGCTACACATCACGCTACTCTTCCTGTTCATCGCTGCAAACTTTGTCAGTTTTTTGGCAATAAGTAGAAAGTACCTAAGTGTGGTGATGTTGATTTCGATAAAAATCTGTTTTGTACCTACAGTCAGGACCATAAATATATTTACATTGGCAGCGATCTAAATCCACAAATTGATCAAAAATGTCTAAAAATAATATTATCTAGAACTGTTACCCACGACTTCGTGTTTAAACAGTAACAGCTAACTTGTAGCGTATTTAAAGTTGATTGTTTTGTGAATTGGTTCACTATTAGATATATATAACTGTTAGATTACTGAAACACCATGAGGTAAACGCAGCGACAAAAAAAAACAGGTTTCTGCAGTAGGTCTAAGGCAATATAGCTGTTCTTAGGTTAGCTGACTTCTCCCACCTGCGAAGTACGTGTCCGCCTGTTTTATTTTTTGGTTTAAAGTCTAAAGAATACCTAAAAGAAACAAATATCTTTTGACCACCTTAAGTCGTCGTCCCTGTGAAGAAAAAACTTACAACCCTATTTATTAATTTTACATTCTAAACCAGAATATATCAACTATACGTACCTAACAATATTCTAGATAGTTTTGGAATATTAGTACTCAAACATATTTTTGGATGCTTAAGGTAAACAGATACCTTTGGTCCTGATTATCGGTGTATGATATCCTACTACATTTATCAGTATACCTACTCAAAACAACGGAATAACCGCTTTTGTGAAATTATAATAGGCTTTCCAGAGGGGGAGCCGACCGACTGGAGTCGCGTAATCATCGAGACACTGGCATGATGATTTTGGTAACGGATGGGCCCTACTTAATAAAATATTTTACCTGTTCCCACATTTGTCTTAAATTCATTCTTGGATATCCGTCCCGCTGGCCCTTAGAAGATATGGACACTGTTATAGTTAAATAGTAGGGTTGAGGTTTTTTCAAGTTCAGGACATAAGGCGGTGAATCGTTTATATCCTGTAAAATATATATTTTTTAAAAACCTAGTTACGTACCTACTTATTTTTTTAACAACACCCTAGCGGATCCGTATATACTCAGTACACACCAAGTATACATAGTGTATATGTGTCGAATTCACCCTGAATATACATCGAGTATACACCGGAATTTTTTTTAAAGTCCCGTGAGCTTTTTTAAGGTCTAAAAGTTGAAAATTGTTATAAGTGACCAATAAGACGTGACATAATTATCGCGTTACAGACGCCATAAGGGCGTATACCGGCTAAAATACTGAAAAGCCAAAAGAACGAAGAACGCCTGGGGACCGCTTTTTCGTCGGGATCGCCAATGTTGAAGACGGGTCTTCGTGTGTTGAGGTTGTAATAAAAATGCAGTATGACAGTGACTGGCTTGATATAATGGTAAATTTGCGTATTACATTAATTAAGTACTTAGAAACGCGTGCGCGTGTAGTTCGTCTTGAGGTATTTTGGTGAATGTGTGTTCGTCGGCGCTGGCTAGCGGCCAGTGAGTATGCGCCTAAGGCCGTGTGCGCTCACCTCTCGTCTCTTCCGTCCCCGCGGCGCCCCGCGTAGTAGTGATGTGGTTCGCAACAGTAGTGAAATCTACGTGTGTGCTTAGTGTACTCGTGGTGTATATTAAGTGTAAATTTGGAGAGTATTAATTCACATATATTTGATCTACACTAAGATCTATACTGTCACCAGAGTATATTCACACATAGGTAGTTATACGAAATTATAAAATGCATAGTGTTACAGCGAGTTTACGCTAAGTCATATGATATCATCAAGCTTACGAGGTGTATACTGATTTTTTATTTCAATATATTCAAATAAACCAAGTAAGAACTTAAGAATCTAAGAATAATTTTCGTAGATTGAATCAATTTTCTGCAGGTATAAAGTTAGATTGTTTCACACTTATGAAATACTTTTCGGTCTACTTTAGTATTTGTAAGCCTCTAAAAATGTTTCCTACATTGAGACCGAAAAAAAATTTTAGTGTATCCTCGGTGTAAACTTGCGGTATATGATTCGAATTCACACCTAGTATATTGGGTGTATTTTTTTCCATACTCAGTGTGTGATCAATAAACACCAAATATACCTATCGTATTCTCCTAAGTATACACCACACTGAGTATACACCAAATTTACACCGAGTATATACGGTGTATCCGGTGTATACGGGTCTGCTAGGGCACAGTAAGTACATACTATGATTTTTTTTTATTCCTGTGACTCTTGTAATAAAATAATTTATTAATATCTATTCTAATACTAGTGGGATCTTTAGCAAATCGACCAGGGCAACCTATAATAATATGTAGATTCATATATCAAATTTTATTAGAATAGGTAATCCTCAAAAAAACCTATTTAGAAATCTTTTGCTTGTCGTGCACTTTAAGAAGATTCCCTTTTTTATTTTACATTTTAATGCACTGTGAATAGAGCTGCTATTTGAAGGTGATCTTTGTCGAAATGTGAGCTTGTTTGTTTGTTACGTCTTCACGCAAACGCGTTGCCAGAGGCACAGATAAGGACAGAGGGTATCTTTCATCCAGAAAAGTACAGTTCCCGAGGGTTAGAAAAATAACTTTTACGTGAGCGAAACCGCGGTAAAACGGTAGTCAATTACATATGAAAGACGCAAGACTTGAATTGTGTTCATAAAACCAGTGGCAACATTTTGTTGCCAGTTTTTATTATGTAGGTAGATACATTTGGTTTTATAACATAAATGGCTAGCTTTGGGACTTGGGACAACTAAATGGATTCACAGATACACACAAATAGATTTCATTAACTTATCTCACTAAAAACGTCCGTAAGATTAATGTTGTTTTTACTAATATTTCCTGCTAAAGAGCTACATTAGTCGTACTGGTCTTATTTTGGATGAAATAAACCTAATTTTGTTCTTAAAAATAAAACAGAGCTACGCTCTGTTGCTTTGATTGGCTAAAAGCCTCGTATTTGATTGGTCAGACGCTTTTAGTTGAACTTAAACGAAGATATAAATAAATAATACGACACTAACCATTAGAGGCAGACCTTAATATAGTACTAACCGGGTACTCCTTGCCCTCTTCGGTTATTATGAATTCTTGATTGCACTTCTCAATTTTATTTTTTCTCAGAAATTCATTCTGTTGGTACATTTTACGTTCAGTCAGATCCAGAATTTCACATGCTACTGTTGTCCTATTATAATTTTAAATTCACATTAGCAAATTTTTTAAAGTAAGAATACCATTCTGTCCAAATAGTACCCGGAGTTTTCCAATAAAACGAAAACGGTTCAATTATCATTTGCTCTGACCCGAACGAAACACTAAGATCGACTGCATCTCGCTGACTCTCGATTGCAAGGACAGTTTCCTTAATTTTTTCAGTGATACTGGATCATGGCAAATCATGAACCACAGTATGGCCCGCTTTCAGTGGCGTTAAAATAGGGTAGCAGAGCGGGCAAAATGCCACGGGCCCATGGCCCTAGAGGGCCCCTGGCCCCGACCTAAAGGCCGTAAGCAAACGAGGCACCAAGAGTGAACTTGTGCCCCATCCGATCAATTAGCCACGGGCCTCAGATGGTATAGTTACGCCACTGCCCGCTTTAATCTTTTTGTACCACTCATACGCTTGTTTTTTGAACACAAAATTTCAGCCAAATGCTTTACTCATCTAAATTCGACATTACAAAATTCGCAGAATACAAACACTGACTGGTTTACAAAGCTTTTACGCACAATATTTAAAAAAATAGCGCTTAAAAAGATTTTTGAGTGCAAAATAACTGATGATTACTTACATAGAAAAAAACAGTTTTGACAATATCTTAAGCGCGGTGTTTGAATTCCGGGTACTTTGTGATCAGAAGGTAGAAATATCATAGCGATTATATGAGTCATTAATGTATTTCAAAATAGCTTGCCCTTTAAATATCCTTGACATTTTATAAACATACGACCACAAAGAAACCATAGTATATTATCTATGAAGCAACCCAGACTTAGAAGTGTATGTAAAACTAACAAAGAATTGTCCCATGTGGCAATCGGAACCAATACTGTCGATGCGACGGTAGTTAGCTAGCGAAGGGACCACTTAAATCTCAGCCGTCGACTTTTTAACATTAGTATCCTTATTTGTATAGGAATTGAGTCAAATTTAGCTCAAAATTCAGTCAGGAAAGGCTTCCAAAAGTCAACGTATGCCTAGGACTGATTGGACGTAAACGTAAAAACCTGTGAACACACATTCATCCCCAAAAGCAAATGAATATAAATTATTTAATTAAATGAAAACTTACGTGAAAGTGGAAGGTTCTTGTAAGGAATACACAGTCATAGTAATCCATTCTGTGCTCTTAGGTTGAATCACTCCCCAGCACGGAGTCATTACTATGTTCACAATATTTGCTATCCTTTCTCTATAAAATTGTAAAATATAGATTACGACTGACTGTATAAAATTTGTGGAACCACAACTATTGAATTAAATTGCGTACGGGTGTATCTTATTTCCTGTTAGAACTGAAATGATAACAGAGCATTACCTATGTTATGGATTTGTGTATAACACTTACGGCAACCAAATAAATCGTATAATGTGATCAGTGTCGTTGCAGATGCAAATTATATCTCTCGAGAGGGAGTGCGTTGGCATGGGCGGTATGATTAAATGTTCCACAGATAAATAGACCTAAAAAGAAAATAAATTAAAATAATAACCTTCTTAAATCTTAAATTTATCTTATTTTGGAACTTTATTATCTTATATAACGATACGTTCAAATGTTTGATAATTGTTTCAATTTCATTTCTTGTTTTGTAAATATGGAGCTTTTGCAACCCCAATATTGTTTTCACTGCTTTGTACCCACTTATGTTGTTTAACCACGCTCTTTTTGGTAGTGTTGTAGGGTGGAGGCATGAGTGTACCCAGCTTTTAGCTCATAAGGCAAAATTTGTTTTTGTCGGTCCAGGTGGCGGGCAAATCCAAAATTTGACTCAAAATTATCTTAGTACCTACTGCCACAGAATACATAATAGTACCAGTAGTACTGCTTAAGCTTGCTAAAGCCAAGGGGGAGGGAGGTAGCTGCCACGCTAAGTCGGGCAGGCCTCATATTTCTATCAGATACGCTAAGGAATCTGATAGAAATATGAGGGGGAGGGAGAGGGGAGAAGCACCTGTTTTCGAAATAATTTTATCACATAAATAATGTACCTACATGTAAACTGATCAAATAATTTTATGTATGTATGTAGCTAGGTACCTATCTATTTGATGACAACATAATTCCAGCGATGTGCTCAAATTTAGATTAAGTCAATAACCAACTTCATTTTATATAACTTCCATTTTATAAAACACTAACTATCCGGGTCTGGCTGTACCTATACTTATCTAAGAAATTAATATTATTTCAGTAATTCTCATATTATCGTATTGTAAATACTTTAGTATGACTTACTACTTCTCTTCGGTAAGCTTCTCTGATGATCCTCTCAGTATAGTGTGGGAGATCTAGCCGAGTCTCGAGACAATTTGGTAAACCTCCTTGCCCTTTTATTAATATTTTTACCGTATCATATCCGAACGAAGAGAACAATATGACCTGTATAAAATTATTTCTAATTTAATATTTTATTTAACCAATTGAATTCTAAGTGTCATGACAAAAATTCAGTGTCAAAACTCATTGCTCTAGGGCGACTTCGCACTCACCGCAGTTTGTTTATAGACCCGATAGCCGGGACAACGGCTAACGGCCCAAACGTAATTATAACTAAATCATAATTAATTTTTCTTTTTGGTGTCATAATTTATTTCGACAATAAAACAAATAACTACCTACGCTTAAATCAAGATACCTACCTATTACAAATCACATCTTATCTTAAAAAACGGAAAAGCGAGTCTGACTCGCGCACCGAGGCGAGAGTTCCGTAAACAAACTTGTATGTAGATAGCACGTCCATCTCCGGAATCAATGGTGGAAGATTTTTGCCCGTCTTTTCCAAAAGACAAATTTAACTTTGCAGTTGTAAAAATAGATAAAATCGATGTAAATCGATGTATGGGAGTGCCCATACATTGATTTACGACAAAGTCAACTTTCCAATCGCAAAATATAAGTTTGTAATGACAAAAACTATTTTTATGTGATATAACAACAAATTAACGACTCGGCTTTTTTTCCCTTTACTTGTGCAGTCAGAACTAGCTTCTTACTAAATTTCATGATTCTAGTACAATGGGAAGTTCGCTATAGGTTTTGATTTACCTTCAAATTTGTTAAAATCTAAGACTCATCTTTTGATTGCGTTGACTTAGAAGATTATCAATCCAGGTCGTAAGGTGCGTTTGATTTACCTCTTGCTACAGGCAATTCGGTCAATCTGCTCTATGGGTCTAGAAAAATAAACCAACATTTATCCACTTACCTCATAATCAATCATTTCGCTTGGCATAAATGCGACAGGTATAGCTAACTTGCCAAGTGGTGGAACTTCTGCGAAGTATAGCAAACAACGAATTGTTGCAGTCGAGTCTTTAGATTCCTTTGCGCTGGCATTTCCACGTAACAGACGCCATGTTGTAAACACATCTGTTGGATTGTACAGCCACACAACCTAAAGAAAAATTATATTTCATTGATCAGAACTGACCCATGTTAGGTACTTGTTTCCTGTATCTAAGCCCTAAACAAACCATTTCCGTTTCACATGTCTTGTGATGAAAGGAAAAAGTGATTTAGTCTCGTAGTCGTGGATCTTCCAATGTTTTGTATACTTAACCCAAGTCCGACATAGATGTATACAGTATGATTTTTTAATCTAAGTATTTGTATTTATTTTCATCAAGAACCGTATATAGCGAGGAATAGCGCTGTTCTCTGGAATACAGATATCAAATCTAGTCCAGACACAGATGCCTTAACTTAAATGTTTCTTTCAGCATACAATGTATTAAAACCTAAGTACTATGTAAGAACACTCTTTATGGAAATAAATTATTATTATTATTATTCTCTTTATTTATCGTAAAACTAACTAATTACATTTTTAAATACCTATAAAACAAAATTAATATTTAAAAATATAAAAATTAGTATACCACCGACATCGGGTACAGGGACCAAGACACCGGTGGTTAGGGCTCCAAACACAGGAACCTCCTCACTATACGGGCCGTGTCGAGGAGGACTGTCTTATTATTATCATTATTATAGAAAGTTTGGAAATTTTTTTTGATTAGACTTTCAATACTTTACTGACAGGGCCATTTAGAAGTTAATCCATTAGTATTATGCGAATATCCTCTAGAGCAAGCAGTGGCGTAACAATTGGGTGGCAGAGCGGGCAAAATGCCACGGGCCCATGGCCCTAGAGAGGCCCCGACCCCAAGGCCCTAAGCAAACGAGGCACCAAGAGTGAACTTGTGCCCCATCCGATCAATTAGCCACGGGCCTCAGAAGGTATAGTTACGCCACTGAGAGCAAGTATCATATCGTCTATCCTTAAAAGCCCGTCGATCCTTTAAACTTACCCTTATAACAGGATCCAGGTTATTAATAGGTACTCTTCCGCAGTCCAGGACCGCAATGTAATTATCCACACCGACTGGCCTACGCAGGGGCGTTAAAACACTTCTTGTATTCATAGTAGCGAATATATTAACGTATATGTAAATCGTCCTTTGATTTGGCATTGTCATAATGTAACATAGGGTATTCAGACCCTCGGAAATGTAGTTGAAGTTTAGATATAGAAGGTTGGGGTTATCTCGCTGCAAAATATAATTTTACTTATGCACTATGTTCACAGAGTGCTTTGGAGTTTGTATTACATTATTTATTTTAGTTGTTAAAGATGGACTGAGTTTTAACCAGATCACTGGTTTGCGAGAATATCGACTTAATTCAAAATTCTGTCGAATTAAACTAAGTATGCCAAACGATCATAAATCTCTGATATTTTATGGTGAACAGAGACGCAACGCCGATTTTGTGCTAACGTTCGTAAGAAAGCGATAACTTCATTATATATTTAGAACAAAATACTCTGGAGGAAATCACAAAACATTGCCATTCTCTAAAATCAATAATTTTTAGTTCCGTCGTTATTCTTCCAAACCAGCGAGATGTTTTGACACAGGTTACGGTTTATTTAAGGGATGAGTGATGAGAGATGAGTTACCTTTTCTAGGATAGATGTACAGTCAGCACGATAAATATATGTATATATTTACATTTGCAGCGGTCCATATAGATACACTTACAGGGTTACTGGTAATATGTCGGCAATCCATTAAGAGGAGGTAGAGGAGGTCATTTGGTTGCAAATGATCTCCTCCTCCTTCATAAATATTATTAAAAAGCATTTAAGTACTTTATCGGCAAGTACTTTAAACCTACCGGTAGGTACCTACTCTAAAATATTTTTGGACTTTATGGTGAACATTACATCTTTTGTCCTGACTGTATAATACTCCCTGCAATGTTAACTTCAGATCCTTAAGAATAAAATAATACTTAAGAAACGGGGGAACATTACTTCTTTTTAATACCTACTTATTGTGTGCCTCAATATTTTCCCTCAAAAATAATGCATCGTAGGTTTTGTAATTTCATGAAGTAGGTACTTGATATGATATAACCAATAGTTATATTTAGCGTGACGTAAAAGTACCAGTATTTTTTAAACATATTCGGGGCTAACAATGACCCGAAAGGAAACAGAACGAAAAATCATCAAGATGTGATACAAAGTGTTCATAATTTTTTTAAACAAATTAGCGTTGTCAATTACCGAAACAATTCCACTTAACGGATACAGCTCAACGTACGACCTATGTTGACAGGTATGCCTCATTTCATAAAGCGATGTCCCTATCTGGACCTCAACCATGTCACAATCACATATCTTCTCTCTGCGAAGGTTCCAAGGTACTGGGGCCGCGAATATGCATCCCATCACAAATATTATTTGCACGTGATTCGATTTACCACTGCGAACGCATAGGTCGGGAGCGTAAAGATTTACCGATGAAGGTATGTTCGGGCGACAATCTACGAAGGCTTTGTTTAATCTGTGGAAAAAATTACTCTTTAATAACAGGAATTTAGCAAATAATAAACTCATATCTACAAGCATAATCGCTCTATCGATCCTTAAGCAAGTTACGTCATGTAAGCAATTCGTCAAAAGAAAAAGAAACATTCTATGTATATTGATTTTTTGTTCCCAAACATCTATATAGGCATTTAATCAAGATTTCAACCCGGACAATGTCTACGAATCCTACAAGTGTGAAAGAATCTTACTCGTCAACATTGAAAATATTCCAGACATCGTGATTGCTTAATATTATTGGACATTTTACGGCTATAGTTCGCTTAATCTGAAATAACATCGTAAATAAAAACAACCTTACCTAATTCAACCAATATGCATTCTGAGTTTAGTTCAATTTGCGTTTCGAAAGACTGCAGGGAGACTCGTTGGCATAGAATGCTAACTAAGCTTTAATTTAAATTCGGAAGAACACATTACATGAAATAAGCAAGGAATAATTGGTACTTCTGTAGAAAATTGTTGTTGGTGATACCTTTATACACAATGATACGTACAGAATTGTATTGCGAGTAAAATCTTATTTAACTCTTATGTGACCGTTTCTTCCAAAATCTTTCACTTTTACTACGGGCACAGATAAGATAATAGTTACTTCGCTACGGGTTTTTTTCAAGGTTAAACACTTATGAGATTTAACTGCAAAGCTAAGAACTTGTGAAATGGAAACTTATAAAGCTATATTCAAGTATTGTATACATAAATAAAACGATTAAAGAAAACACTTACCTTCATTGTAGGATAGATCCCATCGTACCAAACTGTAAAAATATTTTTAAGGATTGGTTGTATTTCTTTAATCTCATCATATTCGGTTCGGAACAGGACCAAATACTTGACTACTATTTCTCTTGGTCCAGCGCCATTAGGAGTCACCGTCATTTTTACTTCACAATATTTTGATGGTTTCAGACTATTCTATATTGTATATGTTAAGATTAAATTAACTACATTATTTTTATTGTACTAAGAATACTCAGATGTCAATACTTTGAGGTAGGTAGCAATACTTATGCAATACGATGGTCATATCGCAGTGAGGGAATACTTTAAATTGGAATTTACACGGGAACAGAAATGCTGAACCATTCTAAGACTTAGTAGCTGGAGTACCTTCTTTTTATCCAAAACGGGTCACCACCTCACCGGGGCTACTGGTGAAGTATTATATCGGAATTGAACCGATTAAAACCACACAGTGTTCTGTCACAAATGAGTCTATTGCAAGGGACTCGGGTATACCCTAGGAAAGAAGCCACTGAGAACCCCTTGCCTTGCTCCCCTTCCGGTTTAGAGGGGCGCGCGGAACACGTCGCGCTACTTTCTCAAGCCTGCTTCTGCTAGAGTAACGGGCAGTCTCACCCGTGGAGATCATTATGCGCTCTCCGGCACCTGGTGCCTATCCTTCGGGTCGGGAGAGTACTAGTCCTGGAGTATTGGGGCAAGTACAAGTTCTAACCTCTGTGGCCAAGAACGTCTATATGGTAGTCACTAATGAGCATGATGATCATTAAGCAGGTAATGACAACGAATAAAACACGTAGAAATAAAACTTACCACAGTAGAATTCATTTCAAATCTGTCGAAAGTGTGATCATCTCCATTGCCCGTAATGAGGTGGTACAGTTTTGATGTGAAAAAGCAAGAACCATTATTGTACAAGGTTACAGAAAACTTCTTACTTTCGCCAACGACTATATCGTGGAGGTTTGTTTGTTTAGGTAAAACCTATAATAAAAGAAATATAGAAGTTACAGCTAAACAATGAGTATTATAGTCCTAGTTGTCATTTAAAAATCACATTCAAACATATTTACAATGTAGCATTTATAGCGACCTAGTCTTTTCATTTTCATTTCTGTTACCCACTCTAAAGAAAGAAGTTCATCAATTGATTCTGACATCGATTATTATTATTAACTGATAGGGAATGCCTATGACAAATTTGGTACACAATGGCATAAATTATGTTCAGTTAAACAATAAAATTTATGCTAATTTGATCTTGAATTTTTTTGGTCTAGAATAACATTAATTGTAATCGGCTATCCAATCTCACAAACACTAGGTAAGTTTTCGTGTACATGAAGTTTTTTTTTAAATTTCCTAAGTACCTTCAAGTCTGGAAATTCTGAAAATCCAGAAATATGTACATAAACCTCTGTCGGTTCTCCCACCGGCCTGAAAAGTATTAACATTTTAGAGAATTGTGAAACTTAATAGAAACCATCTTAAAAATTAAATGAAATCGATTCATTACCTGCCATTTATTAAGCACACACATGATAGTGTAACGGTAGTTTCGTAAACCTTATCAGGTATTTTAGGAAAGAACCACCAATGATAGCTTACAATCTCTTTAGGAGGTAACACTATTGAACCACTGAAATCAGCACCCAGCCATGGAACAAAGTTTAGTACTCTTATGCTGAAAATTAAAGAGATTATTTATATGGTTATATATTTGATGATGAAGTTGGGGTGCTTGACTACAAAATCCTCTCGGCTCTGTAGAGAAAGAGACTGACGACTGTTCTCCTTTCCTTGAGGAAGGTGTCACTGCTTCCAGCACATTTCTGTTTCTCCGCGTGTCTTTTTGATTAGCAAAGGCTCCGCTGGTTCGCCGTATCTGGATTCTTTCAAAAACGGTAGAACATGTCGAACCCTCATCGGAATCGATTGGGAAACGGATCGGTGGTCTCGCTTACTTTGGATTTGTTCGTTCGAAGGCAGTTGACACTTTCAACTACCACTTATCATCAATGGCAAAATCCTTCATGAAATTTATATGCAAAAGTGCTCTCTAATGTACTTGTATGCCACGGAAAGATTATGGATGTTTGGAATAACAAGATTGTCAGGTAAAAACCGATAAGAACATAGGTTGCATTTATGTTATTTACAAATATCTAATTAGTCAAACAGCCACGCAGTCCGACTGATAGTAAACGGTTAACGGTTCCTACTTTGCCGTTCGTGCTTTGCCAAGCTCTTTCTCTTCTTTTCTTCAAGAACTGAAGACAAAGTCAAGTCGATCGGAAAAACCATTTCCCAAAATTTTCGGGTAGCCTTAAATACAAACTTCTGTGTAATATGAACTCTGTGCTAGACCCGATACTCTGTGCTATACTAGGTCTAAGACTTACTGATTAGGTTAACTGTAGGTCTTATGCTAAATGAATTGGAATCTCAAGTCTAAGTGGCTTTAGTAAATGAGTGACTACGATGACAATAACTACTACTATTATTTATTATGTGTAGCTTTTAAAACATTCTATAAACTGTCTAGCTAATCTAGAATAAACTTTAGAAGATTTCTAGATTAAAAATCTTCTGTACAAACTGTATTTCCATTCTAGTAAGGTTATGTAGATAAGACGTAATGTAGTTAGTGCATCCTGTAATAGTTGGCTGGAACTCCAGCATTGCGTGCGTGGCTGGATGATAACCATGTGACATGACTTCCACTTGACTGATCTCCGCATTACCCGTAAAACAGATGCGGGCCTTGAAACGGATAAGATTTCTTTCATTTACTGGATTTGATACTAGAATAACATGCGATTAAAATAAGCGGGAAAATGCTATTTCACTAACCTTCTGGACTTTATTTATGATTAAATCCCAGGTCTCACAATAATCGCCTAAACATATTGGCTCCAGTGCCACTGATATAATTTGCCATCCTCGACCCTGAACTATGCCACACATAGGCATAACTACGAAATTTCTAGAACAGAAATAGGTACATACTTTAATACATTTAAAACCAAGATTAGTTTTTTTATTAATTTTTTTTATTATGAAGGGAGCATACGAGCAGACGGGACACCTGATGGTAAATGACTAAGGCCGCCGCCCATGGGCACCTGCAACTCAAGAGTCACAAGTTGCCGCCCTTTAAGGTGGGAGTAGGAGAAGAGGGGGGAGAGGGAAGGGTTAGGACCCCAGTAACCGCACTCACGAGGCGAAAAGCAATGCAACCATTGCTTCACTGCCAGTTTTCGGTGAGGCCGTGGTATCACTCCGGTCAAGCCAGCCCATACGTGCCCAAGTATGGCTCTCACACGAACAAAACGTAGTAATTTCCAATACGTAGATATAGTGTAATCGCTCCAGGTTGAAGTTTTCTGTTTCCTTTAGTAGGGAATTTTAGTGTGACATTCGCGAGCTCCATTATATTTCTCTAGGATTTATTTCAGTTTTAATTATCGTAACTTTTCTATCTTGGGAATTTGGAATTTATTGACTACACATTTCTTTTATACCTACTTTATTTTTGAGTTTAGACTTTCTGTGATATTCCATACATATCTGCAAACATTTTTAAAGAACAAGTGTGAATAAGTAGCATAATGTATTACTCACACGTACCTACCTACTATTGAAAGTAATGGTTATATAGTACAATATATCAAGACCTTATGTTAGTAAGGGAATGATATCAAATTCCAAAGCCTTTGACTTTCTAAAAATACTCTCACATACATCGATATACGTCACAGTCAACTTTCCAACCGCAAAATATAAGTTTGTAATTGTTAAAAAAAATCATACATGTGATTTTTGGATACTACAAATTAACGATTTTTGGATTTTTTTTCCTTTACTCCTATGAGGCCTTGCTTCTCACCAAATTTCATGATTCTAGGTCAATGGGGGTACCCTAAAGGTTTTATCTGCGAAATATGAAAATAAATGGTTTAAATGGCCATATTGTTTGATTGCTTTGACTTAGAAGCTTAATTTATTATAGCTTCAAAGGTAGAAGTAACTACCTATTTGTTGTTAATTTCAACTTGAAACCTCCACGCGTTCCTGACAAAAAGAGTCTTGACACAAAACGAAGTGATCCTATGAGGGTTCCTTTTTTCTTTTTGAGGAATGAAAAAAAAAAAAACTTTTTATATAAACTGTCATACTTCAACTTTCAACTGTCAACTGTTATATGTATACCTATATACCTACTTACTTATATGAGAGAAATACTTACGTTCCTTGAGGTGTGTCAAATTTGAAGTGCATTGGTACTTCAAATTTGTTTGATAGCATAAAGTTGGCAAAAGTGGTTCTTGTAGGTACTGTTGGTGGTAGAATTATCTATAAAATACAACACAACGAAATTTTTTTACTATCGGTTTTTTATTATATATACCTATGTATAATGTTATTTTTCGCATATTACAACTTTTGGTAGCAATAGCTAATTTTATCTTTATACGACAAATGGTGGTAAGTACCGTAAACCCATATTTACGACAGTCGTTTTGTATTCAATAAATATACTCGTTTACCATCTTAGCGCTAGAAAAGAGATTTTTGCTAATCTAACTCATCAGGATTCATTAGATCATCTAAACAAAGGTTTAAAAGAGGTTCCGTTTTGAAGACCAGTGTAGGTGGAAATTCTGTCCGTGATAATAAGTCCTATCTATAAAGTAAGATGTCTAAATATTAATTTTATTGATTTAAATTTAAACTCTTAGTACTTGTGTCGAAATTAAAACATTTCAGTCCTTCCTCAGAGGGAAACCTTTTGTTTTCCTTTGTGTGGAAACTCTCTAGGGCCGTCATCACTACCAGGGTTTTCGGCGGGGCGGTGTGTTGGAATCGAACCGACCCAAACCACAAGGTGTGCCATACTGTGCCGATGAGTAGAAGGGGCCCGGGATCAATTATTAGCACATCAGCGGTCCCCTTCCTAGCGCTTGCAAACAGTGCGCGTTACCCTCTTGTGTTACCTAACTCTCTAAATTAGCGAGATCCAGGCTCCCCCAAAAGGAACCTAAGTATTCAGCAGTTATACTTAAATGATGCCCCGTAAAGACAATATTGTTTTACATCACTATTCTGACAGTTTCCTAACTACACCCATACTAGGTAAAGTGGACAAAGATAATGGTCTACCATTTGTGACAAAAATTTCTGTGTAATCACAATAGCGATAAGGTTGAACCTATCTCTAACAATGAAGGAACAAAATAAAGGTACAAAATTATCAGTACCGATACTGGTACGTATGGGAACAAGTAACATTTAAAAGAAATGATCACTAAATATTCACCTCAATAGGACAGTCAAATTCAGTCAACCACTCCGTACAAGGTGCCCACGTATTACCAGTGCAGGGTATCCGGAACCAGGTGTGTCTCAACTTGATTTCACTATCATCGTTGGGAAAGTGTTTAACCTGATAGTCTCCACAGAGCAGGTAGCCATACAATTCGTTGGGTATTTTAGGCCTATATACAAATAAATTCTAATGTCGCATACACTTTCATAGGTTTCAGGAATTGCAGGAAGAAAAAACAGGTAAAGTTATTCAGAACGTTGCCTCTTTGTAAGAAAATGAATTAAGTACAAAGGTTATAAAAATATATTTACTTATAAAATAAATATATAAATTTAAATAGTTTTAGTAGTTTATGTTCTTCACAGAACACAAGAGTGCCAATAGAATAGAATAGAATATTTATTTAAAGCAACTATGACTCAGTTGTTAGTATAACTTAACACTATGTTAGTATTACAGTATTTTACTATTACTTTAACATTAACAATAATAATAGTAATATATATTTATAACAATTTTACACACTAATTTATTCTTAGTCACTGCAGTTGGCAGTTCCATTCCATGGGAGATAGACCTTCAGTGATTTACATATTGACAATCAAGTCTTTCCGCTATCATGTTCAGGATGTTGTTGGCACGGTCCCGCACCCTGCGTACTAGCGATGCACACCTCTTACGCATTGTGGCATAAAAGCAATCTATTTGAGCATCCACGAACATCTCCGAGGCACTGCAGAAATGGGGCAGCCCCAGCAGCACCCTGAACGCGTTGTTATATTGCACGCGAAGGGCGCTGTACGACTTTCGAGTATATCTAGCTCACAAGCTGCATGTGTAAAACGTGGTACCGTGAGCACAAAAAAGTGTGAGTTTTACGGGAAGAGAGCAGCGTGCGAACCTGCGGGCCAGCATGTTCGCTCTCACCGACAACGCCCCCCTCTCTCGTTCAATATCCGAGTCGTCACTGAGGTTGGGGGTTAACATATGTCCAAGATATTTAATAATAGTTGTTGTATAATAATATAAAAAATAATTGTGCATGAACATAATTATCCTTAAACAAATCATCGACTTCAATGCGCCTAAAAATACCTAAATCGCTTCAAGCGTGCCTAAAAATCTCAAGAGTTGCCCCAATTTCTTCAGGATCCCATCATCATCATCCTGACTTCATGACCATGGGACCACCTGGGAAGTATTTCAAACAAAAGAAGAATTTTCCAAATCGGTCCAGGTATCTTCGAGTAATCAGGATTATACATAAAAAAGGTTCCAACGTACCTCCACTTTTTTTTTAAGTCTGTTAAGAACATAATTATCGCGTCGCATGATTGGAAAAGTCGTTCCCGCGAAACAATACAATGTGAGGCCATAGAAGAAGAAAGAAGTTTATATTCTTCTCGCTACATCTTGGATTGTGTAAATGCATTACAAAATTATTTGGAAACGAGTAAGCCCTATGTTGACTCTATGACAGGAATAATTCCTGTTCAAATGTGCTATTGTGGTGTTGGGTTCTTGCTTCCCGACCCGAGTTTCAAGTAGTCCCCAGAGCTCTTTAGGAAACGAGAGAGGTTGTTATAGGGTTGCCTGGCTTTGAAAAGTGTGGAAAAATTGCTTTGTGTTATTATTAGACAAAAAAAGTCGGTAAGTATTTTATACTAATGAGATGACTTAATGACTCACCTGAACCTTACTGTAAAGAGTCTGGATTCATTAGGAGGTAAGACAGAAGCAATAGGATCCACTAAGAATATGCTATCTGGATCTGAAACAGATACCTCATCTTGGTGATTCTAGTTTTTGAGAAAGCTACATTTTCGTTCTAATAATAAAAGATTATTGAACTACCATAAAGTATATATTTGTACCTGATGTGTAAGTATTAAAAAGATATTGGTTTGTTAAGGCTCGACTTAAATAAAGAAATCGTGTAAGGGATCAGCTCATACCTAATCTTTCATACCCAAATACTCAAATATCACTCAACTATAAGAATGTCAATATTAGATTAGTTTTGGTATTCGGTAATTTTTTTTTTTGCGAAGGTAGTTTTAGAAAACTTTATACAGTCTGTTGCTAGGAGGATCTGAAAAGTTTATTTTTTTAGTAATTCAAGAATTGTACAAACCTGGCATCCATTGTATATGACCCTCCTCCTGCTCATGGTTAGTTACGCAAATAGTTTGGGATATATTTTTTGTGACGTCATCGACACTACCCATACCGAAATCAAGGTATCTTTCAAAGACTGAAGCTGATGGTACGTGAGTTAAACGAGTAAGACTATTCTCCATAAGGTGAACGGAACGGGATTTACGTTTCCAATTTTTCTCAAACATGTGGTCTTGAAAATTAAACATTGGATTTCCTGGTAGAATTACCGTTCCAAAAACACTTAAGAATAAAGGTTCCTGAAATTATCTTTGTATTGAAAACATAATTGAAGTAAGTATACTGCCACAAGTTCAGCAAGTAGGTAGCGTACTCTGGTAACCTCACTCAGTCGGCGAAACACAACTTAACATTGCTTCACACCGAGTTTCTGTGAGGCCGTTGTGCCACTCCGGTCGAGCCGGCCCATAAGTGCAGAAGCATGGCTCTCCGACGATTAAAACTACTGATAAGAGGATAAGTTAAAACATATTTAAGTCTTTAGAAAAAAAAACAGTATTGAAGCTAGTCAAACCCAGTACTGTCAATTCATTTGAAACCATAATTTGACATCTGATGAACACAACGCAATTTGGCATTATTTAAATAGCAGTAATATACAGAGTGTACCTAGGTACTTACTTAGGTATGGTCAAATTTTAGAAGCATTATGTGTAGCCGACAAATAGATAATATAAAAAATGGATTTTGAAAATAAAGACATTTGAAAAAAAAAACAAATTCTTCAAAAAATGCTTTTACTAATGTACGTGCACATTTCTAAATAACACATTATGATTTTTTATGTAAATTTCAATGATTTTGTATTTTTATGCAGACATTTTCAGCAAAATCTGAACATTCCATCGACATCCTTGGTATTAAATACCTTTAGTTTCATTTATGTCAGCTCTCTCACTTAAGAAATATTAGCTTTATCGGTCAATTTTCAAGTAAAATTTTTCAATTTCAAAATAAGATTTCTGTATTAAAAACACCAACTTTCATAAAATTGTTAGTGGTATACGTTATTCACGGGGTCAGGTTGGTATAGTAATACGACCCTAAAATATGACCACACCTTAATGTATATATCTATGTATCAAGCTTAAAGATTCAAGACAGTGTTGCAATTTTGGTAAAAAATCATGCTCAAATCAGCAAGAATCTCTAACCCTGTTTCCCAGTGGTGGTGTGTAGTGATGGGACTCGAGTCGTGTTTTTTATCGAGTGACTCGAGTGATTTGACAAACTCATACTTAAGTGAAACAATCTTGAAGAGTGAAGAGAAGGAAACATATTGGAGTGAAAACTTTAGGCACGTAGGGCACTTTTGCTATAAGGAAAAAGCACCGAACTCGCGTGACCGTACGACTGACAGTTTTTTTTTAATATCATTTTGGTTAACTTTAACATATTTTGGACATTCTATAAATATAGACGGCGATAAACTAGCGAGGTAAAGGTTAAAAATACTAAAACCAACCTTACTCAAGCTGCAATGTGTGAAAATAGTTATTCGTGTTCTCGAGTAACTCGAGTAAAAGTCAAATAACGTAATAAAAATATTCGAGTGACTCGAGTCACAAAATCTGGGTCGAGTCGCATCACTAGTTGCATATGAATTTATGCACTTTTCCGGATCTTTTGAGGCGTCAGCATTTAAGCGTCGAAAATTACCAGATATAATAAAAAGATAGCAGTGTTAGAAAATATTTCATAAATATTAATAATTTAAAAAGAGTCTACGTCACCTGATTTAGAATCAGACATACTAATTCCGCAGTATATACACCCAATGCAGTTCCGATGAACAAGACAGTTGTGGAAATGGTCTCGAAAGCTGTGATAAGGCCACAGTTCCCAGTTGATATCTATCAGGAAAATTCCATAATGAAATATTTGAATAATTGTTTTCTTACGATATTGGCCCGTAACAACTAGAGTTTATGTTAATTCTGGTTTAATTTGCAAAATCCAATTGCAAATCAATTGGGTTCAAGCGGGAGTCCAGCTTTGGATTTAAGCCAGCCAAAATAGATCTTCTTTCGAAAGTTCCAATCAGTATACCTACTGATTGTCCGTACGATGTACCGGAACAGAATACATAATTACCAGTTATGTGCCTATTACTCTACTTTTGTGAACAAATAACGTTTCAAATAAACTTAAGTAGGCTACGAGTACGTACTTAGTAGCACCGTCCTATGTATATTAAACTTAAATTAACTTCTTATTTCAAAAATTCTTATTTCACAATGTCTGCATAGATATTTTAACCTAAGAAAATAGGCATTTGGCATACGTGAGTGTGTGTGAGGTAGCTAACTATACCATAATAATAATAATTCATAATCTAACCACGTAAATACGGGATACCTAAATTAGGATATAAAGGTAGTGGTAGAGTTGATAACATTGGGAACTAATGTAGGTACATTAGTTGTAGTGAAAATGAATGTGATGGGCCACTATACGGCATGTCTTCTGCTTGGTTCCCTTTTTTAACTCTTTCAATCGAGATCGCAATTAGTGTAGGTATTCTTCCTTACGCAGGTAACTAATGGCTTCATTCATAGGCACGTAGTATGAATGAATGATGTTTAAATTAAAAAGGTTTTTTCCTTTGCGAAATACTTACTTGGAAATATCCTTGGCCACAAACAGGTATATACCACTGATACGTTGTATCCACAGCTGAATTATTTACAATGTTTATTACTTCTTTTCTTTGCTCCCTTAAATTTTTGCATATTCTGAAGACTACTTTTCTTTTGTCAAGATGCACTTGAGGTCCTACATAAAAAAATGTATAATAAAGAGTGGTTCTTATATTTGAGTGTGAACTATCTGATTTTACTGGCGTGCCCAGTTTTCCCTTTTTATCCTTTAACCGTGAGCTTTAACAACTATTCGGTTGAGCTTCTTTTGTATATTTGTGATAAGGAAGTACGAAGCTTTGCGAACAAAGCAGGAAAATATATTAGGTAGGTACTAATTTATAGGACAACTACTTAGTCCTCGGTAAAGGCAAAAGTTTCATGTCGCCACAAACTTGTTTGTTTACATTATAAAATGCAACCGTGTGCTTTAAATTCACCTCATGGTGAGAATTACCGCTACATGTACCTATGCCATTTGTGGTACAATTAGATAGAGATCTTTTGATAGAGACCATCTGATATAGAACATTTTGCTTGTTGTTGCCGTGAACATCGGTAATTTATTTTCCAGAACCTATTAGAATGGTATTAGGTACTCATAACGTTAAATCCCGTTCTGTTAGGTAGAACTGATGGTTCCTCCAACTCCACATAAAAAAAATTGCCTATAGCTAGTCGTCCCTTCAGCGGATGAATAAAATTAATTAGTCGTCCGTTTAGTGGATGATTCAAAATTAACTTGATCGTCTGTCAAAACGGATATAGTTGTATATCAAAACATCAGTAAGAACATCGGTATCTAGTCTCTAACAAGTAGTTATATTCATCCGACAATCGGACGACTAATTTAAATTTATTCATCCGATTAGCGGACGACTAGACACTTTGAAAAAATTAAGTTTATAGAAATACGGCAGATCACTTTACTTTTCAACTTCTTTCTTAATTATTATCAGTCGTTGTCATTTGATTATCTTCCAAATTTTCGGTATATTTTCTTTGAAGTGTTGTCTAAATTATATACTACATATAAGTGTCTCACCGTAACATTTTCCAGTGACTGTTAGCCGGTAATTATTTCCGGCGGTATCATCTATTAAGAAATATTCAGTGAATGATTGTCCGACAACATTAGGCTTGAATATAATTTTCACTCTTGCGTAATGGCCCGGATCCACAGAAGTCGAAGTGATTGATATATTAAATACCCGGTCTACGTTGTTTAATATGTAGAGATTAGTTACCCGGTATGATAAGCTTTTCTAAAAAATATTAAGATTTTATTATTTAAAAAAATATTGTATCCTCGTTGAATGCATAAATATGTATTTTACTTACCTCTAAAGTATTTTCAACTGTAATGCATTTTTCCATAGTTGTGTCCACAGGGATGCAACCGAAATCTATTAATTTTACTCTTGTTAGGCTATCATCAGAGTCTTGCATTTTTATATCCCCGAAACTTGAGAAATATAAACGTATTTACTAATTACAAAGAGGGAAATATGGCACTAAGATAACTACGTTAAATAGTAAACCACAAATAGAACATTATTTTGAATTTCCCACTACTGTCAGAGTGAACCTTTTTTTTACTGGGCTTCGCACAGCTTGTAATTTTGGCATAGAGCCAACCTTTACTCTTTGCTACCTATTAATGCAGTGTGCACCGCAGAAAAAAAAATATGATTAAAATGTGGACAAATGCCATTGTGGTTGAACTTCCAGTATGGATCATAAAAAAAAGTGGGCTAAAATATTCTAATAATAAAAAAAAGTGTGTGTGTACTTATGTACGCACGTAAGAAGTTATACTTTTATCTAGTTAAATAAAGTTTAATATCATAATAAATAATACATACCGTCAACTAACCTCAAATTCTACAACCTTAAAACCATTTTAACACTATCGTGAAATTGGTAACTTTTTTTGAAATACCAACATGTAGCATTGTGGCCATAAACTTAATATACTAACGTAATAAACGAACATAGTGTGCGAGTGAGATACTTAGCCTTATACAGAAACCTAGGTGTGAGAAAGAGACAGAATAAACTTGACAGTGAGACGGGTTTTGAAACATTTAGCCCAAAATAGTCTCAAGTCAAAACATTTCCCGTTTTAATTTTGGTGTTTTCGTCGTAATCTTTCTATATTTTAACGGGTTAATATAAAAAATAATAATGGTGCCGTATTATATGTTAAATTATGGTGTAACATACAGGAAAAAACCAAAGAAAGAAACGTTTTAAAGCTAAATACGAAAAGTTCAATACTACTTTCAAAGTGTTTATTTTCATAGAACATATACCCAAAATTATTTTGTATTACACTTAACATATGCAGTGAATAGTCTATTTTTAGGATATTGTAATATTTTTAAAAATTATGTGTTAGATAAAAAAAATATTGTATACGTGAATATGGCCGCTTTTGGCGCAGTGATTGACTAAAAGCAAACAGTGTCGCCAACACTTGAAATTTTATCCCCCTAAGAGTAAACTCAAAAACCCCTAAAACCCCCTAACTAACAATTTGAAAAATGTAGGTTCTTACCTAATATTAAAACGTTTAATTTTTAATTATTATTTTTATTTCAAATAATTACAAGTGGTGTTAAAAAACTTATTTATGGTTATTATCATAAGAATTACTATTATTTAATAATAATAATAATGTTATCATAAATTGATATTTAATGATCTAGAAGATTTAAAAGATATGATTTTTCCAAGTCTTTAAACAAAATTTTATAAATCTCTAAAAAAAACCCCTGCATTTTTGTCCCCCTAAAAAAACCCCTAAACATTTTTCCCCCTAAAAAAACCCCAGTGCAATTTTTTTACCCCTACATTTGGGGGAAAACCCCTAAGTTGGCGTCAGTGAAAGCAAAACACAATCTATCGATATGTCGATATACTTTATGTCGCATAAAAGATCTATCAACCTGCGGTCATTTCACAACTTCATTATTTTTAACCGACTTCAAAAAAAGGGGCAGGTTTTCAGTTCGTCTTCATCTTCATAGATATTATATAATAATAATAATACTCTTTATTGTACACCAGATGTAAAAAAAAAAACACAAAAACCACCACTATAGACAGGTTTGTACAATTGGCGGCCTTATCGCACTAGGCAATCTCTTCCAGGCAACCATGGGATGGAGAGAATATGTCACAAGGAGTTGTGGGGCAGTGTCTGGTGCATAAAGATAAAATATGATAAAAATAATATGTCATAGAAACATACAAGATACAGAAATACCGCATAAGAATATGTTGAATACATAGTAAACGCTTACATAATAAACATAATAGTAGTGGAGTGGACAGAGTTTCCTCGTGTAACGGGAATAGGTAGGATTGGAAAGGGGCAATGATACGGCTAGTTTCCTTGCAGGTGCAAAAACTACCTGCAAAAAATTGGTCAAAGCTTTGACCAATTTTTTGAAAACTGGCAACTACTGTGCACGTCTAATACCAACCGGCCAGGAATTCCACAACCGAACAGCTTGAATGGAAAAGGATTTGTCCACAAAGTTAGTCGAAAATGTTCAACCTCAAATTGTCCGATGATCTCAAGGATTTTGAGTGTGTTTCACAGACGTAAGCAAATCGTTATTTTAGATACAACGGAGTATACGGGTTAAACATAATGTTGTACAAAGGAAAAGAATGTGGGCATTCCGGCGACGGCGTATGGGTAACCATATTTGCGAAGTCCAAATATGAATCTTTTACAAATGTTCTGGGGTCTCTCAAGTTTATTCAGTTGGTCCTTGGTGAGATCTGGATAATTGACATCGCCATTATCAAGAATGGGGAAAAGAAGGGATTGAGCAAGCGCTATTTTCGTGAGAATAAGTAAAAAAATTTATAGCTTACGCATTCCTTCTCCTCATTACTTGAAAATCCCTGCTGCAATATGAAACCGGTGTACCGGGTGCCGGAACCAATCAAAAATAAGTATTTCACAAGTGGCGATACGATTACTTTAATGTGGTTGCTAAACAATTTATGGTCATGAAAATGCATTTTGTGAAGTTGAGCTGAAAGTGAAGGACCAGGAGATCTTCTCAACAATTACTGTTCCTGCATGGGGAAAAGCTATATTTTGTAAAAGGTGAAGAGTAATTCGCCTCCCGGCAAAAAAAGTGTCATATCACATGTTAGGTACATTTAACATTTTTATAGCATTGAATAGCAAATGTTGCATTTGGTCATCTGTAAAAACATCGTTATTAGCTGAAGAGCTGAGCTGAGAACTTTGTTCCCTTTTTCACGGAGCTGTTTTGTTCATTTCACAGGCATAAAAGTTTGGTTTTCTGGAATTAGCAATTTTTGAATTATGACCGTCCATTGTGAACCGATTTCAATCATATTTTTTTTACTGAATTGGTGAATACTCAAGGTTGGTCTCATTCAAATTTGAAGAAAATATTCCCCCTCTAGGGGAGTAAATTGAATTGAAGAATACCGTTTATTACAGTTTATCAGTAATCCTTTTTTTTTAAGATAATTATTTAATTGTTGTATTTTTCTGCAAAGATTTATATAATAGTTTCATAATTATGTATGTATTTATGGATTGAATAACATAAATTTCATGTCTTCTGTGACTGTGCATGTTAAACAAAAAATGATTTTTATGTTAAACTAGGTGTCCCGTGCAACTTCGTCTGCATTAGTAAATTTTCCTATCTATTCCTATCGCAGCGCCACCTACCGGGTCCAATTGTAAATCTAAACCAATCTCGAATCCTCCTGAAGACAAAAAATTTCATTGAAATCTGTTCAGCCGTTTAGGAGGAGTTCAGTTACATACACACGTACAGAAGAAATATATATATATACTGCATTTAAACTTCAGTCTAAGTAACACGTGGCCGGCTATGCTAACACCAAAAATTTAAAAATTAGAAACAATTTAATTTCACGGTATTTCGTTTGCTACAAAATAAATTTATCTTATACTTTAGCCTCAACAACACGTGGTAGTTATGCTATTAAATTGTAGCTTATATGACACATTTATATATTTAACATAGCAGCGCCATCTATTGATTACTTACTCAATCCAGTCAACAGATATCGCCATCTGTTAAAATCGTTTGGAGTTAACAGATAATTGTGAATGTCAAATAATAGACAAATAATTTGCAATTAAAATAATATTGCGGCTATAAATTAAGATGTAAGCTATCCTATCTTTCAAGTTGAATCAAACTGCACACGGTGTCCAAATTTAATTTAAAATCGGTTAAGTAGTTTAGGAGTCCATCGCGGACAAACAACGTGACACGTGATTTATATATATTAAGATAAAAAAAATTCTATTGTTTGCAGTACACATTTTTCTAGAAAGAGGTTGAACTGAAAGGTTGGCTTTGTTTTCTGATTGTTAAGAATTTCTATTTTCACTTATCTTGTGATAACCTTTATATATTACTTTTTGTTTCGTTTTTTAAAAAGACAACTCCCGCATTAGGTATTGCTTCTGTGTCGCGGGGGACTTTACAAACATACAAACAACGGACACAAAGAACACCTAATATAATGGGATATAATGGGATGCCATTAATATGATAATTTTAACCAATTATTTTCTATCGAAACTTGCCAATCTATTATTAAACTTTCCGCTCCCATTTAATTTGTATATAGATCACGGAGTTTTCCATGATCTCAGTGAACAAAGTAAAATTATGGTACTTCTTGAATTTTTAAACTGTGAAGATTAAATTATTCAGTGGCTGTTATCGAGCTTATCTAGTTAGCAATCTCTAGTTATTAGTGTAAACTATGAGTATGATAATAACAAGTATAAATATAAACTAGATATTTGTGTAGCTGATAAAAATGCTTAGGAAAATTATTAGAACAAAATGAAATGTTCGTAATGGTCTTTAGATTCTGCTTCTCCTTTTTAATTTTCACTTATGTACTAGTTTTAGTTTGACATAATATATATTCTTTACGTAGAATTTTTTTTTAATGTTATTAGGTACTGATATTGATGATATGACATCAATTTTAATGTTTCATTTTGAAAATACGGAATTGTAAACGTGAAAACTGTGTAGTCAATATTATTAAGTTATATTTTTAAAATGTGTGAGACGGGTCAAGTTATTATTATAGGCAATAGCCTGTGACAGTTCTGAGTATGTCATGCTTGCCTAGAAGTCCTGCTAATGGTGGCGTGTGTCAGGTCGTACAGCTCCCTTTGGTTGACTTGGATGATGGCTGAAGCGTGCGTCAGGTTGCAACCATCAGGTTGCGTAACTAGGACTACTATTATTTAAACTGACTAGAGATTCATTAGCGGGAGTATTATTATCTTACCAATATTTTTCACATATAAGCAATATAACCATAAAATTGTAAAAAAAACATGTTGAAAGAGAGTGTCGAGTATCCTTCTAGAGTTTAATTCTGACTCACTCCTACTTCTGACAATTCAAAAATACCTATAATTGGTTTTATTGAAATAAAATATTTTGATTTTGTTTTAATGTTTTATTTATTATATGCCCCTACTGCCTTTCTATGTGACGTTATATCCCTTTTGTAGCAAACCTTTTTTATTAATTCAAAATAGTTTTAAATGTCAGTTTTAATGAGGTCAGTTATGAAGTCCCCGAAACTGATTTACTTGCATAAAATGTTTGATGATAGTAGTCGAAGCGTGGGTGTGTAAGAGCAGCAAATGGCGGACTTTTGTCTGTACTAGAGACAGTACATCGTGAGCTTACTTTACGTACTTAATCAACATTAAACCTGGCAATTAACGCTAGAAATATTAAAAAAATATTAGGATGAAAATTATTCTATTGTACTTTCTTCACTTCCGTCATTAAAAAATTACAAACAAAAGCACAACATACTCATAGCAACAAAATATACAAAATACTACATCCATAGTGTAATCAATATTGCCGTTTTTTTATATCGATATTGCGGAGACGTCAATGTTCCGACACTAAAAGTCAGTCACACGTCTGTAAGTCTCGCGAAAATGAGGAGACTCTTCGTCTATTACTACTAAGTTTATGATTGTGGCTGTCTTAAGTTGGCGGAGAGAAGTCGCTTTTTTTACTTTTTTTTTTGCTCTTTTAACTGTTCGTTAACTTTCTTAACTGTTCGATCAAAATTTTTATTTGTTCGATCTTATTTTTTTTTATAAACAAAATAAAAAATTTGCTTTCTTAAGTTGGCGGGGAGAAGTCGTTTTTTAATATTTTTTTTTTTGCTATTTCAACTGTGTGTCTGTTCTTCATTGTTCGATCAAAATTTTTTTTGTCCGATCTTAGTTTTTTTTTAGCGGTTTGACCAAGTACTTCTTTTGTCATAAAATTCGGTTCTGGCACTGGCCGGCCGCTGCCGCGGCACGCTCGCTTCGCTCACTCGGCTCGTGCGTTATGGTCACAGTTCTAACCTAACCTAAACCTAGCCACTTGAGGGTAAATTTTTATTTTATTTATAAAAAAAAAACTAAGATCGAACAAATAAAAATTTTGATCGAGCAGTTAAAAACAGTTAACGAACAGTTGAAACAGCAAAAAAAAAAAATGTAAAAAAACGATTTCTCCCCGCCAACTTAAGATAGCCCTAAAATGTTGACTAGCTAACTTCAGGGTGTTGCGTCGTTTTTTTGCGACAGCGACGGTGCGTGTGCGCATTGTAAAAATTTACTTTCATCATTTTTCCCTAACGCGCCAAAAGAAGTATAACTTCAAAAACTATCTATTGCAAAAATAGAAAGCACTCAGCTCTGATATAAAACTATTTCAGATATTTAAGATTAGTGGAAAAATATTTGTTTCGAAAACTACCTCTGCACACGATTCTGATTTTTATCAGTTTCAATAATTTTTTAATAGCAACATTACAAAATATCTGTCATAAACGGGTAAATAGAACTTGTCTCGGTTTGGTTGTCTGATTGATGCCTGTCGTAGGTACGTAAACTTGCGAAACTGAAATTATCGAATTTCAGACACATAATATCGTAATCATGACGATTTCTTAGCTTAGGTAATTCTTGAATCTCCCCCTGATATACAATTTCTAAGTGTAAATGAATTCATATTAATAATTTGTGAGTAGAAACCTGGTTTATGAAGTAACAACCATTCGGACACATCCTTCGTAACAACTACTTCCTGCTCGAGATGCGTTTATTTCATCTAAAGTTTAGCAAAGAATAATTGAAAATGGATTCGGGCACGGACTGGCTTTGTGAAATCCTGCAGAACGTTCAACTTGAACAGTTTTATTCACCAATCAGAGATCACTTACAGGTAAACAATAAATCATATTATTTACTAACAGTTTTTTATGTAAAAAAAGTTTTGTAATTCAAAGTTTACTTATAATCGACTTTAGCTATAAGGTCATATTAGATGCCTTCATGCCAAGGCTTCTTTGATTAGTTTTGATTTAATATTTGATTTATAAATTTATAATAAAATGTTATTCTACTAATTAGCTTACGAACCATTTCAGATAACCAGATTAGCACATTTTGATTATGTGCATGCTGAAGACCTCGAGAAATTAGGCATCAGTAAGCCTGGTGTCCGCAGGCTTTTTGATGCTGTAAGAAAAAAGAAGTTGCAGCTATGGAACCGAAAGTTTTGGAACAAATTATTTGGTTCCTCATCTAGCGCATTATCCAAAGAAAAAACTGACTTATCTCTAAGACAGACACCACAGGCTGAAACAAGAACTACTTGTATTATATTGGAGAAGGATATAATGTGAGTCTAGTAGTCTACTGTATATTTATAGTGTTAAATGTTTGTGTATTTTTGAAGTTATACTTCTTTGGGCGCGTTAGCGAAAAATGATGAAGGAACATTTTTTGTCATAAAAAACCGACACCCTGAAGTTAGCTAGTCTACTAGGATTACGCGAAGGATAAAATTTTTATACCTAAGAAGTATAACTACTTACGTGCGTTCATAAGTACACACACACTTTTTTTAAAGCTTTTATTTAACTTCACGTGTATGTATGTCCTGGAATTTTGGAATCAATATTTCACCCACTTCCGTTGAAGCCATTATGTTGAAATTTGGCACACACATTTGGTTCTCATGACAATTCAAAATAAAAGCTTATTTAAAAAAAAAAAAATTAAATTATTCATTGTTATTATTAATATGTTTGAATAACAAATCACAAATTGCAGATTACATAATGAGCTTGGTACTGGCTCATTTGGTGTTGTTAAACGAGGAGAGTGGAAAATATCAGACCAATCATCACAAACTGTACCTGTAGCAGTCAAAGTGTTAAAGGCTGATGCTTTTTCTCAGCCAGGCATTTATGATGACTTTAGACGAGAAGTAGAAGCTATGCACAGCCTTAAACATCCTAATCTTATTAAACTCCACGGTGTTGTGTTTCATCCTTTAATGATGATTTGTGAATTGGCCACCATGGGTGCTTTACTCGATTACATTAGAGCACAAAATGGCAAGGTGTCTTTAGGTTACATTTCCAAATGGTCTGAGCAAGTGGCAGCTGGGATGGCACATCTAGAAAAACATAGATTCTTACATAGAGATTTAGCATGTAGGAACATCTTGTTATCCAATTTGGAACTGGTAAGTTTACAATTTCTTTTCTTTAAATTTTAACTCTACCAGTGTACTTTGTTTCTATTCTTACATAATTATGTAATTTTTTATGAACAATTGCACTAATAGTACTATTGTTTGAATGGTCATGATGTTGCAGATAGTCCCCACTAGACCAAGTGTTGTACCCAGTTGCCTCTATTTGAGATTTTAATTTTTTTTTTTTAAATTGTTAACATTGCAATATAAAAATTCCGTAAATTGACGGAGTCATCAGAACAGTAGAAATATAAATTGTGTAATTATAATATATATACTTATATTTAAATATTCCTGTATGTATGTATCTAAGTATATATTAATTTATTTGCCTTTTTTTCCCTTTTTCACTTTTTCTTATACATTTTAATGCACCTACTTCATTCATTTCTACATCACCCTAAGGTAGACTGGCAGAGAATGCCTTCGGCATTAAGTCCGCCTCTGTACACATTGTGCATAAAGTTTTTAAATAAATAAATAAAATAAAAATTAAATTTGATATATATAAGCACTTGACCTTTATTTCGCTGTTGATATCCCTTTAAAGGACAACTTATACAAAGTGGCTAGTAAGCAAGACACTATAAATTGATTATTTCAAATATTCAAAAGTCAATTCTAAACATAAACAAGTTTTAAAAATTGAGGTGTCTATTAAAGAGTTATGTTGACATAAGACCATAGATTATCAGCATAAGGATGTCCTATAGACTTGACCTGGAAAACCTTACCACTTACATAACCTTGTCATATCAGTCTTGACCCACTTTTATAACCATTGTTCTATCGCTGTTTAAGATGTTGTTTATGACAGGTGAAAATAGGTGATTTTGGTCTAATGAGAGCACTGCCTGATGCTGATGATTGCTATGTGATGAGTGAGCGTCGCCGTGTGCCGTTTCCATGGTGCGCTCCGGAATCCCTACGAAGCAGGCAGTTCTCACATGCCTCTGATGTGTGGATGTTTGCTGTTGCCCTGTGGGAGATGTATACTTTTGGAGAAGAGCCGTGGATAGGTATTTTTTTTTGTTTTACACTTAACTGTACGTTCTCTTATTAAATAATACATAAATATATGTATACAATGTCAAGACATACACAAACAGAATTAATGACAATAAACATAACACACACTTTTTTAAACTTACTTAAAAGTACAATTTCGGTTCTATGGTTCATTGGTTTGCCATCTGAATAATGTTAAAAAAAGAATGGTTTATTGATCACAACAATAAAGTTTCAGATTTATTTCATGTGTTTGCATTATACATCACGATTGTTGAAAGGAGCCGTCAGGAATGTACGGAGATATACATTGAGCCAGTATTTTAAATTTTTTTTGGTATCATACACTAAACTATTTGTTTTTAATCTTATCACATGTTATAATTTTATCCAGGTTGTTATAATTTGTCAATGATAGTCAGGTGTCTGTTTACTTTTTCCTATTATAATCCCTTCTAATGTTGACAGGCTGACAGGGAAATAGGCTGACATAGAAATAGGGAAATGTATAATATGTATATGAATGAATATAAAAGCTCTACACTTCTTTTTGAGTTACGAAACCTTTTAAAAAGGAGAACTTTTAATGCTGCATAAATATTAGCGGATTATATAGGCGGAGATATGTAAATTAGCATTTTTATAGGCACTATTATAGCAGTTATGTGTCAGATATGCATAATAATAATAAAATTGTGTTGTTACTAATTCTTAATATGTAACGCGAATAACGATTGCATGACCTCCTTCAGGCTTAAACGGTTCAGAGATTCTACGTCTAATAATGCGCGAAGGCCAACGTCTCACGGCACCGAACGCATGCCCTCCTGACGTATACATGTTGATGATGCAGTGCTGGGATCTGAACCCAAAGGAAAGACCGACATTTGCGGGTATACAACGGTATATGGAGACTAATAAGTTTGAAACTGCCATTGCCGCTCTCAGGTATTTATTATTATTAAATATATTCTTTTATTTACATAAATTACGATGAACGTTGCCATAAATGCCAAATAAAACATGGTAAGAGCAAACCACAATGCCAAGAAAACTACAAACAACTTGTTTGAATTAAATTTTGTTATGCCAAGTTATGATAGATATTTTTATTGCCTCTTAGATTAATTGCATTAAAAAAACAAAAGCGTGAAAGAAATGAATTTACTTGATTGCATTACGTATAAAAAGGATTTAGATACTAACTAAAAATACGATGTTTTGGCTATTTTGTATATTAATTTGGAGCATCAGACTTTATTGCATTATGCTTATCTTATTGTTCATTCCACATGCATACGCACCGCATTTCGACAGCTATTTGAACCGTATACAAATTACGTGAATAAAAAAAACAACAAACATTATTTTGCCTCGATAAGTATATCATTGTTGTCTGTGCTCACATTATGTGTGGAAAATACAATTATTTTACATTCTGTACTTTCTCCAACAGTTACCGACGGCCGAGCAAAATGACGATAGATGCTGGCGACCCCATAATTTTAATAGATAGAAGACCAGAATTACATTGGTGGAAGGGACAGAATCAAAGGACATTAGAAGTGGGACTGTTTCCAAGGTACGAAATAATAATGTTTCTTGAAGTTCTTGAAATCTACCTTTAGTTTAAATATTACACAGTGCTACGGGAAAAACAGACACAGCAAGACATGATTCACTATTAATATGAAATATGAGATACTTAAAATAATTTATTTCTTTGAATTCGAAGGAACTCGTAATTATGCATTGGAAGGATTTATTATTTCTCATTTATATTTAAAATGATTGCACATATAGCGCAGAGGTTAAAGTGTAACCTCGAGGGTTGTATATAAAGTATAATCTAACTATATAAATAAAAATGTAATGCTGCTTTGGTAAGCGCATCACATGAGAGTAACTGAGCGATTTTTTCTAAAGTACGAACTAGGTTTGTAGACCAAATAAAAGGAAAAAGTCAAGGTTAAATTTGGGCAACGCTGGAAGTGATTTTTTCTATGGACTAAAAGAGATTACAAACAAATTGATTGAAAAAGGATAGAGCACGTCCGTCGGGTCAGCCTAGTATAGTAATAATAATATTCTAACAAAATTATTCGTGTGATTCACTAATTCTAATATTTATATTGCATTTTTCGTGACTGTAGGTACTTTATCCATTTTGGCTATCTTAGCGCCTCTTAACACTTTCAGTACCACCCAATTCATTTTCACACTTTTGAATTTAGAAAAATATCACAAAATAAGATAGACGGTAAACAAGTTTCGTAATTATGACAGAAATTGTCAACATTTTACCAGCACTAAAAGCACCTCTTTCTTATTCGGAGAGAGGTCATAAAATACGTGCGGTGGCTTCATACTGTCGATCTTTTGCGGATTATTTTTTTGTTTGGGTTTCCTTTGCAAAACTTTTTTTTTCAAAAATAGCTCTTCTACAAGATCAACACTAAAATAATTAAAAAAAATACCTATTTACGAACAATTTATGTCCATCATTCAAAAATTCTTGCATCAAATAGTTCACGACTTTTTTTTCTTTTTTGTTCTTTAAAAATAATATCAAGCATATGAAAGTTTTTAGTTAAATGAAAGTTGCCATGGTTGACAATGCATCTGAACACACCTAGCGTGTATGTAAAACATTTTTTTTTGTGGAATATAAAAATCATTATAGCACAGGAGCCACTTCAAATTTGGTTAACTTATGAAATAATTAAGCTACACTGTTATTTTTAATACATAATACTGCATAATGGCTTAAATATTGCTGAACATTGTGGACACGCCAGGCGTGTTCTCGGCACCAGGAGGAATTTAGAAGATCACGCCAGGCGTGTCGCCGGCACTGAAAGTGTTAACACTAATAAAATTACAATAAAATTTGTAAAGGCTATTATTAATCTCAGTGTGTAAAACATCGGTATAAAATATTATGTTCACATATTCTTTATTACTAAAATTTACATTGTACTAACATTTTATTTATTCTTAATTTTAGCACCCTAGTCACGACTGCGAAAAGCAAAGTTATCCCAACAAGTAAGAAGTCTCAGACGTTGTCGCCGGTGCAGAGAGGTGAGCGAATATTACATTTTATTTTATATGATGTATTAATATTCATTGTTTTGAAAAGTAAGGTGACCATGAAAGACTGACATTAAAACAATATATATTAGATGTGTAGACCGAGACTTAATCGCTATAGTTTTTTTGGCTACTCGACGTTTCGACCAACTTGCAGCGATCTTCAATACCGATTTATACATATGCATATTTATATTGCAGAAGTCGCACAACTTTAGAAACAATTAAAGCAATACAATTGTCATGAAGTCCAGTGTACCTAAATCTCTTATTAATTAAATATATTTCTATGTACTTAACAAGTTCGCAAATAAAGGACTTGGTGTTGTATTTCTGAGGCATGGACTACGATTGCTGATAGATCTGGCATATTGTTATAGAAAGCAATAAAAACTTACATGCATAATTTTTGGAATTAGTTTTTATGGATTTTCTCGATATCGGAGTGAATAATTAAAAAAAATATATGTTCGATTTAAAATCTTTAACTTTAAACATTCCACCTGGTGATAATATCTGGAAATTCAAACAGTCGTAACTTAAACAGGTAGTTTTTTCAAAAATGATTATTGTAACTGCATGCTAGAGTGATGCCCTTTCAGTAATTTAAGCAAGTGTCTCATCGTTAGATACACCTTGTATAAATAAAATACTCAGAATAAGTAGTTAAATTACGGAATTGTTGTTTTATAATTTATTCACACAAAATATTGTAACCAGACTAAATACCCACACTTTATAGAGGGTCGGTATTTATTTTTTATAGTGAACCTACCTACACTGCTGAGACTAGGTCATTGTTCAAGGCCATGGTAGCTATGTCGATCGATATGTATGTATATAAAAGTACATAAGACATGCTCTTTTGCCTCCTATACCGTGGGGAGGCTCACTTACGTATATATAAATAGTATGTTTTTAAAAACATAAAAAATATTGCATTTTGGGAAATTATTAAGTGCCGTGAATACGTACCCCTGCTTTTTGACTTTGTTGTTGACAGTTACGGTTGTTGTCTACTTCGCGCTGAGAGCGCTGGGGATTAAGAATAAATTTCGAATGGTATTCCGCTACCATACTGCTTTTATTTAATTCTGTTGACTGTTGTTTATAAATCTTGTGACACACCTTGGGTTGAACTACAGATGTGGCAATGCATGTTTTATGTTTCTTTGGGTGACTTTCGTTTGCGTCTAATTTAAAATAAATGAAAAGGAATATAATTAAAAAATCTTCAGTGAATTTTTAAACTTAACTATTGTTATGTATCTTGAAATATTCACCGTCTTCTATTTCATTTCGACTATTTTGTACCTACTTTACTTTTGAAACTTACTTCCTTGAATATCGTCGCCGTGCAGTGAAAACCTCATACTAGCATTAAACGTAATTTTACAGGAGAAGTAAAAAACTGTCTGGTGAAAAAAATGCATGTGTAGTGTAGGATGTATGTTCTGTTTAATTTCAATTACTACAGCATCTTTTAGGCTTAATGTGGTTTTTATTATATATTTATTATATATAATAGAGATTTTAGTAGTAAAAATAGTACATGAAGGTAATGCCATACAAAGTTTAGTAATACAAAACAACTTGTATTTAAAAATTAGTATCAATTTTCAGTATTTGTTTGTTTCTTACGCTTTTTAACTACTGAACCGATAATCTTGAAATTTTGCATCGACGTTGTCAGAGGTAGATCCAGAAAAAGACGTAGGGTACTTTTCATCCAGAAAAAAAAAGTACTGTTCCCAAGGGATAGAAACATACTTTTAACGCGAATCCACGAGCCTAAGCTAGTCCTAAAAATAAAGTGATAAACTAGAAAAATAAATTACCAAGTTCTTCAAACCAAAACGGTCGTCACTGGGCGTTTCTTGAGGTTTTCATTATGTTTTATACATCTTTATAAATAAATTAATTACTTATACATTTTTTTAAACAAACTTTTGTACAAATTAAGTTTTATTTTAGTGTAGATTTGATGTTTAAAAAGTATTCCTAGAGACGAATCAATCGATCCCAAACTCGATTGGTTTATCTTGTTTAGTTAAGAAGTTCCTATGGCTGTCTTCTGGCTCCAGCATCAGAACATCTCCATGGTACCTCCATATTATTGTATTGTCACCGAAGAGTCATATACGATACATATACGAGCCCAATCGGATATCGAGAAGTTGTTCTAATTTAGCTTCCAAGATTCACATACATTATACATACATACATTGCAAGTTAAAGAAAAGCTTGTAAAAACTATGAATTTGGGCCTTTGAAGGGTATCACTGCACGGCCAGACGACATTATAGTAATTTGTTTTAACATAGTGGATGTCATAATTCGCTTAACTATGTCAAAACAAAACACAAAATTTTAGCTAAAAGGTAACGCAAAATGATTTTTATTATTTTGCAAAATAATGCAATATCGGTGCTTGGCATCTTCATTAGCCATATTAAAAATGCGTTCACTTTTACGATGCCTGCGCGGAACGAAAACTGATACCGTGTCTGTCATACTTTTACTTTCGCAGATGAAAGTAATGTTCATAGATAGCCACATATGTCACATTATTATCTATTACGTATGGGCTACCATGTTACCTTTAATAAGTAATTAAGTTTCATACATAAGCGTGACACGTTTTAATACCTTACGTAAGGGTACGTGTGCAATAAATGCGATGTTTTATACATTTTAAAATCAATACTTCTGCTCTTATTCTTTATACAACTTCGTGCTGGTTGAAGAATCATTTATAATATACATATATATGTATAGCCTATGTCCACCTGGCATAATTTACTTTTCTTCTACTTACGGTAGGGCGCGAGCATGTCGCGTGCTCTTGCCAGTATTTGGAGCTCAGAGAATAGAAAAAGCATAAAGTTATAGCTCAATTTGTTACTGCTGATAGAAGAGTCTGCCGACAAAATCATGGCTACTTTATTTTTATATAGTGAAACGTGTGTTATATAATATCACAGTGCAGTGCGTTCTTCTTGTAAGAATTGAAGGATATTTAAAAAAAATAGAATGATAAAAGGCGTGCTGCTTTTACACGATAACACACCGTACAGTCGACAGTCAGGAGATCTCCCCACTGATCATGATTTTTTGCCAAATAATTTAAAAAAACAATTGCGTTATAAAATAAATTACGACGTCGAGGAAAAATATAACCTTTTTATTTATTTTGGAAGAATCGTTTTAGCTTTATGGAATTGGAAATATAATAAAAGAAAATTCATACAAATCTTTTTAGGGTTCCGTTCCTCAAAAAGAAAAAAGGAACCCATATAGAATCACTTTGTTGCCCGTCTGTCTGTCTGTCAAGTCCTTTTTCTCAGGAATCCGTGAACGCATCAATTTAAAATTAATATCAAATGCATAAGTCTGCGGCCTCCTGAAGCTGTAAAAAAATCAAGCTTCTAAGTCAACGCAATCAGAAGATATGGCCACTTAAGCCTTATATTTGACCAAATTTGAACATTTCAGGTAAATCAAAACCTATAGGGTATGCTTCCCATTGACCTAGAATCATGAAATTTGGTAAGAAGCAAGGTCTCACAGCACAGCAACAACAGCACTTACAAACTTATTTTTTGCGGTTGGATTGTTGACTTTGTCATACATCGCAACCGCAAAGTTAAGTTCGTCTTTCGAAAAAGACGCGCAAAAGTCTTCGAGAATTGATTCCCGATATGGCCGTACTATTTAAATACAAGTTTGTTTGCTTGCGGAACCCTCCGTGCGCGAGTCAGACTCGCACTTGTCCGGTTTTTTTAAATGACTTTAATATTCAGCAATTTTTTCCAGTATGTATTATACTGTAACTAATCTAAGTTTTCGATCCCGCGTATTACCGTATTTATATACGACGTAATATCGTCACACGAGATGTAGGTACTTAGCATTGAAAATCGCTAATCTATGACTAAGTGAACATTTTATCACTTTGATGACTACCTATACATAACTATACATAAATATTGTACAGAAAGACCTACTACGCGAGGCAAGTACAAACGTTTCACAGCTGGTACAATACACAGTAGATACCTACACTATGTACCAACCTACCTACAAAATCATACAATTACTTCAAGTATGTTTTAAGTAAACAATTATACTTACTTTATTTATCACAAGATTTCCTATAAAGCGTTTATAGGAAATCTCATGATTGTGTAAACTGCCTTGAAGAATTTGTCACGGATTATAAATCAAGATGTACATTATTAAATTTTCCTACGAACGATAAGATGTAGGCGGACAGTTGATATGCATATAAGTGCTATGTAAGTTTTGACCATTGACTGTTCAAGACTCCATTTCATAATGTTACGATTTGCGTAACCGCCACGAAGATTCGTATAAACCTATATTATTACGTGAAGAGAATTCTTCGTACCTACCTCTTTTTAAGCTATACCGCGCGCTGAGGAATCTGACATTTTTAATACTTAAATTTTAAATGTAGAAGAAGTGGAGAAAGCTAATTTTTTTGAACAATTTGTTATTAATTAAAAAAAAAAATGAAAATGGCTACAAAAAGCTACACTTAAGTAGTAAGTAAGCAAGTAAAGCAGGTCTAGTATATACTGGACTTGCTAATTGTTAGTAAGTGTAGCTTTTGTGTATATACAAAAGCTAAACTAGCCGCGTCCCGCGGTTTCACCCGCGTAAGTCCCGATGCCGTGGGAATATCGGGATAAAAGTAGCCTATGTGTTAATCCAGGTCTCCAGCTATCTACATACCAAGTTTCATCGCAATCGGTTTAGTAGTTTTTGCGTGAAAGAGCAACAAACATCTATACATCCTTCCACGTTTGTAAAATTAGTAGGATAATATGTATGTTGACCTGTAAAGTAGGTACGGAATGTCTATATTATGACAGTTCAACTTATAGTTGAAAACGAATAGCTTCATTTATGTTACAAATAGGTCAAAAAACAAATCATATAAAAATTATGAATTTATGGTCGAACTTTTCCCACATAACATATACTAGAAACCTGGTGGTCGAACTTTGACCACCAGGTTACCATTGCCTTCCCTACTTACCTTACCTACCTTTCCCTTTCAATATAATCCCAATTTTCCCATCTAATTCCCAAAGTGCCCGGTTGACTGCAATAGGCTTGCTATACGTGAGTGGGACTAAATTACAGTCGACAAACTGTGGGCGCGTTAAATACACCTCTGCCTACCTTTTTCTGGAATATAATAGGCGTGAGTATATGATGTATATATAACGCATGCAGAAGCCATCGCTTCTATTCGATATTAAAGAACACATTATGCTCAACCTCTGTGACATCCGTGCAGCCAATTACATCATTTTAGTTAGGTAACCTTTATTTGTTTATACAAATACGTATTGATTACTGATCACCTGCATATCTGTAACATACAAATGTTTCGTTTATTTTAACTTGTTTACTTTTGAAGATAAGAGTGACTTACTTTAAAATACATATTTACAGTGACATCATCTGAATATCTTTTAACTAGCCACTCAACCTTTGTGTATTCATGATAATTCATAAATGTTTCCTGTAGCGAAATCGACAAAATTTAATAATTAAATGGATTTTCTTTAACCAATGATCCCATTCTAAATCCAGTGATGGTATGACACATATTTTTAGCTAGTGTAGCCTTTTCGAAACCCGGCTCGGTCGGTTAGCTGAAATGCGTAAAATTTTCTCGTGAGACTGTTTGTGACGACTCTCGAAACTTGTAGATATGGTCCAGGAGTGAGATGGGTATGTAGTTCTTCAACAAGGTGTTGTCTCCTTTTTTGAAGAACAGTACTCCCGCATTCCCGCTCCTTGCTCTAGGTATTAAACTTTGTTGGATAACGGAATTAAAGAGACTCGCTAGCGCTTTCAGGAGCTGCCTGCCTTTAGGAGCTCGGTAGTAATCTTTGGTCAATTTCAGGTATCTTTTCGCTGTAATACTGCGTTAATGGGTCTCTGTAGTCGTCATCACTGAGTCTCCTTGGTTCTATCATTTGTGATGCATTCAGCTGTCCATAAAACTTCTCGATCTCAAGATTCGAGAATATCAAACTTTCAGGTGACTGTTCTGCCATTCTCAGTTTCATTAGAATGGACTGACGGGGCAAGTGCTGAGCGAACACTTTAAACCCACTGTTCCGCTCAACTGCATTCTCTATTGTGTGATTGTTGAAGTGTCGGAGGTGTGTTGTATCAGATTTTTAATTTGGGTTTAAGGCCCTCCTATCTAATGAAGACGGCTAGTGGCTTACAGGTCGCGCCTTCCTCATAAGATCGAGAGTCTCGAGAGAGGGTTTGGACTCTTGCTGTTTGCATTTCCTAGTGAACAACTTTCGAGACTTTCGGTAAACGTAGTAACGTTTTATTAACTGGTAACAATCCTCCTGATGATGACGATGAAAAATTAAGTTATGAAAGTTTTACAATACCTTTTTGAACGATTTTCTATAAGCAAAGAATAATGTTTTTGTGTAAGTAAAAAACTTCTAATTACTTAATCTAATCTTAATCTATAAATATAAAATCTTTTAATTTCCATAAGAAATAAAAAATAATGCCGCCCTAGTCTCCAGCCTACTCAGCCTGCTGGTAAATCCGCCACTCTGTCTTACAGTTCAACCATCATCGATATCAACAAACGGCGTATCAGACGACTCCACGGTGATCCTGCGCAAGCGCCGCACCATTGAGTCCACACAAGCACCGAGCACACGCGGAGGGAATACTGGCAGCAAACACTTTAATTACAATAAGCTTATAAATGACAGAGTAGCTGCTTTGAACAAAGATAGAGTGGTGAGAAGTACTAGAGAGGCGCATTCGAAGAGTTTGAATCAAGGTACATAATAAATGTTCCGGTGGTTTTTAGTAAAAATGTAGACAAGGTGTTTCCGTCGCGTTTAGTAATTGAGATAAATATATACCTTTATTTTTTGACTTATAAGGGGACATAGGGTTGACAACACGCTGGTGACACCACTTCTATTGCGTGTTTTTAAGCACCTATGTTTTTTAATTTTAAAAATATTTTTCCGGTTTGAATACTTGTTATTCTGAATAATCATGAATCACAGCAGTAGGAATGTAGGATTACTCTCTTCTTCTACTGATAGTACGATAATATGCAGATTTTTGTTTACATGCCATGTCCTATAGATATTCTCGTCTCTATACTTATCGTGTTATAACCTAGGTTAAACTCCTCCTCTGAACACCGAATGTAATAGAACTTTTTTATGTAATTTCAGTAAAAGAAGACATATTAATTGACCTCGATCTGCCACCATCATCTACAAGACTTAGCACACCATGTAAAAAGACGACATCGACGACACCAAATAGCCAGAATGCCATCTCTATACTTGATGAACCAATAGATGTGCCTGAATTAGGTAAATATAGCATTTTTTTTACCTGTTAAAAGTGTACAGGCTGTTCTAATAACTTGACTAAAATCAAGAGATAATGTAATGCTTCTTTGTCCCGTACACCCGTACGGGACAAAGAAGCATCAAGACATCATCATTAAAAATTCCTATACCCAAATTATTGAAATTTTCTATTGGAGTGTTGGCCACGCACTATTGACATTATTAGTGTTGTTTGTTCGTGTGACTTTGTGTTAATTTGGTTGTAAAAAAGTCACACGTTTGACAAGGCTTGTAACGTTGTAGAAATTTCACATTGTCTATTGTTTATGACATTGTTACCTAAGTAAGACGCCCCGATAAGGCTTGCGTGATAACAGCAAACCCAGAAAAGAAAAAAAGGAAATATTTTTAGCTGTAGTATATCGTAGATTGATGTAGGTTCATAAGTTTTATTTCTAAGCCAATAAAGATTTTTTAGCACAATAAATCTGTTATTATTGTTACACCGTGCGACTATCGGATGATATGATACGATATGTCGTTTCTCTAGGCATCACAATTCAAGTTTCAAATTATATTATTCACTTAAGCAGTAGGTTATATTGAAGCGGCTTTACCGCAATGACTAAAGGTCATCACACACGGTAACGGCACGGCTCCAACCCAGCAATAAAGTTTAATGCCCGCCGTCGGGTATTTTCATTCTTTTCATATTGACATTATGAAATGTATTATACGACCACGTTTTAAAGCTCAGATTTGAAGGACAACTTAATTACTGGGGTGGAGCCGTGACGGTATAGTGTGTGATGATCTTCGAGCTTAGTTAGATTTACTTACATTCGTTAAGGAGTTCTATTGCGTATCTTCGGCCATTACATTTTATCACTAGCTGCGCCCCGCGGTTTCACCCTCGTAAGTCCCGATGCCGTGGGAATATGATTATTCCATGTGTTAATCCAGGTTTACAGCTATATACATATTAAGTTTCATTGCAATCGGTTCAGTAGTTTTTGCGTGAAAGAGGAACAAATATTAGTAGAATATGGATATTTGACACAGTATGCAGATGCGAACAAAACAGTGACACGGATGCAAATACAATAAGTCTCGTAATAATCAGTGTACATACCAGTGGCGTAACAATAGGGTGGCAGAGCGGGCAAAATGCCATTTTGCCCGCTCTGCCACCTTATATATAGGGCCATGGCCCTAGGGGGCCCCCGGCTACGATCCCAAGGCCCGAAGCAAACGCCACCAAGAGTGAATTTGTGCCCCATCCGATATATTAGCCACGGGCCTCAGATGGTATAGTTAGTTACATACATAGTTAAAAAAACACCATGAATAGAGAAGCTCCTCGTTTTTCAAAGTATATTTTAAAATGACTAAAATGTAGTTTACAAATTATTCGCTTCACGCGCCTATTATGAGCTTGATCTTAAGTAGTCTAGTAGTATTTAATTACCAATATACATACATATGTTAAGGGGACTTTGGTGTAAGTATGCTATCACACTAATATTATAAAGGCGAAAGTTTGTGAGTGTGTGTGTGTGTGTGTGTGTGTGTGTGTGTGTGTGTGTGTGTGTGTGTGTGTGTGTGTGTGTGTGTGTGTGTGTGTGTGTGTGTGTATGATTGTTACTCTTTCACGCAAAAACTACTTAACCGATTCCTATGAAACTTGGTATGTAAATAGCTGGAAACCTTGATTAACACATAGGCTACTTTTTATCCCGATATTCCCACGGGATCGGGACCTACGCGGGTGAAACCGCGGGGCGCTGCTAGTTTTTAGGATAAAAACCTACTGTTACTTCGGTTTCTTTCAATTAAAACATTTGTGGTGCAGATTAAAGATTAAACACGGTGCTATGATAAAATTATTTTATTGTTATACTAACACATGTATAATAATATGATTTCAGGTCTTGATGCTGATTGGGGTGAGCAGAGCATTGAAAGTTTACCTGGTCTGTTCACAAGTACCTCTACCACTCAGAATTATTCTAATCTTTATGGTGCTAAGTCTTTAGACAATCTTGCCACTACTCTTAACTTTAGTAACTCACAAACAATTACGTCACAACCAGACCCCTTTGATACGTCACAATTCTGGGGCACAAACCACCAAACATCAGCTAGACCAAATTACCAACGATTCGATCTTGAAGATCCTAACACTCAGCTAACATATCAAGAATCTCCCAGATACTCCTCAAACAATCACGCAGCTTCCACAAGTGCTCACTCCTCACATATATATAACAATACGCCGTCTACTAGTAATAATACGTATCAAAATAATTCTCCGTACGGGGCAATGGCCACATCGAATTATGCGAAAACGAATGCTCTCTCGTTAGAACGTAATGTTGTACCGAGTGTAGCAGCATCGCTCGCCGAAATGTCGCTGGACGACAGAATCTCCGAATCTTTGAATCTCAGAACAAAAGGCAGCAACGGTGATCATATATATTCTGAAAACACATACAATGCACCGTCGACTTCGACCGCGGACAATACTACCGAAGACAGTAAATACCACGACATTCCTCCGTACAAAAGCTTTGATATAAATCCAGCCCATCAGCAGTTCATATTGGAGACGAAGGACTACTATACAAAGTTGTCCACGCCGACCAAAACTTACACCGAGAATGATTACGAAAAAAACATTTACGTACCTAAGTACGAAGAGGAGGGTGAAAAATTGCAAAATTTCAGCGATTGCGTTGAGAATTCAAAAAATTACTCAGCTCTCAAGTATCAGAACGTCGATATCAATCAGTACTCCAATTACGCAATTAGTTACGGAGCGAACGTCGCTTCGGCGTCTCGTGATGCGATTTACGACGAGGTCAACGACACGGCGAGCAACTTCTACAGCGAGATCGGTGACGTCACCGCGCCGCGCTACTCCAACCACAATTTGTACGACGAGGTGCACGACGACGCGCCGCGCCCGCACCGGCCCGCGCCGCCCTGCCCCAAGCCCAACTCGTTTACTCCCTGAACTTATTGTACTAGTTATATATGTTAAGTTACCAACAGTAGATTAGAGTCTTTGTGCCTTTTAATTCATAGAACAGAAAATTGACTGATTGATTGATATTTCAGAATACAGCACCATTAATACTCAGCATTACATTCTATATATATAACATATAAATATATATACACCTACTGCTCGCTAATTCGAAGAATTAACAGAAGTATTTAAGTTTATAGAAACAAATTTGTTAAAAAAAATCGATAATGTTAATAATATCAGTGTTCTGAAATGTCAATTTACAAAAGACTGATGGCATTTCAAATCGACCCCAGTGAGTAAACACCTACAAGGACGCGTACGCAATGATTACAGGTTTAATAATACCCTTTAAAACTGCTAATGCTTTAAAACTTTAAATCATAATGATGGTATAGTTTTCATTGTAGAAAAAGGGATAATCTATCCGCAGATAACAAATACATTTATTGTATTTTTACGTCTGCCAACAGATATTACGTTATCAATTGAAACTAGAGTAGGTAAAACAGTTAGCTAGTATTGGCTGTTAATCTAATTATAGCCAAAACTAAACTATTAACCCATATTAATCTGATAGTAACCAAGTCGTTATACCTTCGTTAACGGTATGAATGTTTCGTGAAAATATTCTCTGGCGACCAAACAATCGGAAAGAAAACTATATTCTAGTAATGCTGATTAACAACGGTTTTCTGTGGAGTGAGATAGAAATATCTCGCTTCACTAGTCTGACTGCTCCAATTGCTGCGACGTTAAAAAAATATACTTAACCAAATGTCTCCAGATTGAGTATCCTTTTGTCTAGAACTACTATCACAGAATACAGCTTTTAATTATTGAAACCTGAACCTAAAGTATCGTAGCGTAATTTTTCAGTTAATACAATAAGTAAGCTTCGCAATTATGTCCTTCAAATCTGTTTTCTTCTCTCTTCGTGTCATTTATTTTCTAGTGTGAGGTGTATATTTGTCCATTAAACCCTATTATATGTTGCTTTCAAAGAAAGTTTGTTTTATAAAAATAAGTGATATTGGTGGCAACTTATATATTATAACATACTCACTATTACAATAACTAGTAACAATGCAAGTAACTCATTTAATATCTCCAGGTTGTAAATATCTGGGTATGCATGAATGAAAGTGTTTGAAGTATTGTATATAAGATGTTAAATAAATAATTTTATTGTTTTAATTAATAACACGTGCACGAGAGATGTTGATATCTCTTTAGAGATTCATCCCTAGAAATATCAACTAGTATATATTCGTTCCGATACTGTTTGAGCTCAGATTTGTTCTGGTATTGATTCAGCTCGAGATTAGTTTTACGGTTCAACGGCTTTTATAATGTTTACATTAAAAAAACTGGAGATTAAAAATTAGGTAGATTATTAGTGGCTGCTTTCATTGTATGTATTTTCGACACATTTTTTTATGGAGTGTTATTTTTATATAAAAAACATACGTTTAATTGTAGCCATAAGGTGGGAGTTCCTCGATTTTGTAAAATTCCCCAATTATTGTGCGTGTAAGTACATTGCGTATTGTTTATACGCATGAAAGAACCCATACACATGAAAGATGCAGCTGATAGAAGCAGCTAAAATATATTTTAAAGCAATTAGAAGGTACGGCCAGATATTGATGTTATTACATCCATTTACACGTTCGTTATTTAGCATAATTCCTGTGGTGATTAATTTTGTGTGTAAAATAAATAAACATAAAATAAACATTAGATAGGTCTAGGAAATATTTATAAGGTACGATACCTCTTTTGTTAATCGATTTCCGATCAAATCGCACCGATTGGTCACTTGCGGACTAATGAGGCGAATTTCTTGCAACTACCCGCATTTAGCTTAATTTTTTTTGTTATCATTCCGTCTCTACGACTCGTTATGTTAATGGCATCTGTATACTGTCCAACTGTGTGTTTAGGGTGACAATGGTAAATTGTTATGATTACAAAAGACGATCAAGGATAGTTCTCGAATCTCGTACTGAGATGTTTCTCAGTTCTCATAGAATTTACCCGTGTCATCATTCGAATTGCACTGGTCGTAGTCGTGACTAACATTGGTATAACCGTGGACGGTGATGACCCTTGACTGAAATTCGAAAGAAACGTCGGACGTACAAAAGGTATCGTACCTGATAGACAATATCGCGATTAATTTCCTACTTCTATCTAATCACAAAAGTATAAAAATAATCACCAGGGTTGTAGAAAAAAAATATATGTAGGTATATGTGATTGCATGCAGCAGTCTTAAGTGTTAAAGATATCAAAGAAATATTGGTTATACTTTAGACAATATAAAAAAATTCGTCATTTCTCAAACACGCTCGAATTTGTATAATTTATTCATCTATAAAAAATATAGAGACCCGTTTACATTTTCGTAATTACTAATTTACTCATTATTTTAGTTATTAATGTAACGTTTTGTGCTATTTATTTAGTTAAGCTTTGGAAAATATAATTGAAATATAAGCGAAGAAGATCGGACAACATCACATGGTGCCTCACCAATAAGTACCTGCTAGTATAGTTAGTTTGACAAAAGCTATAACACGTCACTGGCACGTTTTAAGTCATTTTTGTAGCTATTTATTTTACATATTTGTAGTATTTAAGCTTGCCTAGTTGCCGGGTCCGATAAACCTTTCAAATATTGTGAAGAAATGTAAATCAAACATGAAGAACGAGACATTGGTTAAAGATTACTTGATTTTTGCCATGTCATTGTGTTCTGTACTGCAATGTTTCGACTCTTTTTAGTATTATGTTTATAGTAGTAGTAGTAGTGTAATTCTGGTTATTTTGTCGTGTATCGATAAGCTAGTTAAGAAGCCTTAGATTCATATATGTAAAATGATTATTTTGAAAGCCTATAGGTACTTGAAGTCTCTGGAAAGTGTTATGCTACTTTATAAAGTCTTGTTTGTAAGCCTTGCTGTTTTTTTTATTCAGCAAGAGCAAAAACTGATATTAAGCATTAGTACTATGCTTATGTATTTTTATAAAAATCTTTTCGCAAGAGGAATAGTTTTTTATTCACCAACGAATTTGTATTGATATCAAAATACGTGAATTGATATCAAAACACTTAAACGTGCGTTTGAAAAACATGATAAATATATATTTTTGCCCAACATCCGCTTCTTGATCGCGATTGGTCCGCACATTTTGAGCGCCAAAAGTGACAGGAATGCAATTATTCAAACATACTTGAAAACATTTTTTTATTATTCTTATGTAACACTTAATATTTAGCTTAATACATATATTTTTAATTCGGCTTTCGACATCTTTTGGTGACCATTACATAGAATGAAAATCAGTAGTTTTGGGGTTACTTACTGAAGACCAAAAATAGTTCGAAATTCGATTCAGTCTTATGATTAAACACTTTCAAGATAAGGTACCAGACCGAACGTAAGAATATTATCAAACAAAGAAAGCCTAAATTTGCAAGTCTTAGGTATCTTAATGATGACTCACCTGACCAATTTTTTGCTTTAACACCAAAACTGATCAGTGATCACCAAATCTTCGAGGTTAATAAATTTAGAGTCCCTAACAGCTCAAATTTTGGTAAACGTTTTGCTATATCATATTATAAACTTTTTTAAGTATGATTTTTCCCTAATAAAAGTTAAATCATCAATATTAATTTGCTATAGGTATATTATTTTGGTATTATCATATATCATGTCTGAATAAAAATTTTTTTTTCTAAATTAAGTCAGTACCACTTTGTGAGTTTCTGTGTAAATTATCAATTGATTTTTTTTGTGTATACTTTAATTCAACTTTTGCTTCCCATGGTTCAACAACATGTTTATGACATAATGATTTTATATCCAAAAGATTATGCTAATTCCTGGTAATGTAACCGTATATAAATCAAAATATTTTTGGGTGCTTTATAATATTATACTTACCTACTTATAATTTTGTGTATCTGATTTCATATTCACTTGTATTATTTTAGGAATTACATTTGTATGTAAATATCAATAACTAAATACAAAGCGTTTCAAATAAGAATAGGAGTGTCAAAGACCTTAATCTGTCAACTGTCATTTTTATAGTACAATTTGCACGCAAAAGTAATTTGGGTAACATTTCTTTGTTTTTTTGCTGTACTTTTTTAGCTGTAGTATTACCGAATCTCTTGATTTCAAAATTTAAAAAATAACTAGAGGACATTCAACCATAATTTATTAAGTTTTGAATGTTTTGGTTTATTGCATTGACCAGTAGGTATATCTTGAACAATCACTGTATAGACTTTCCTAACATGACAGGTCAGCATATATACTGGACGCCTTTAGCTTTTTGTAGTAGTTTTCACATTATCCAAATAGAAAAAAAAATCTAATCCAATTTTTATGTTTTTTTTTGTAAATAAATTGATTATTTCAGAAAATATCTGTTTTGCTCATCCTACCTAATTGGTTCGAATTGACAGCTATGACATCACAATATGATGCGTAAAGTCAGTCCTATTCTGCAATTGGAATATTTGAATTACTAAAGGCTGAGTCAAACAGCGGGTGAGGTGGACGGCGACGCGGCGCGAGCTGGTTGTATATAAGATGTCACACAGCGCCGGACATTTCAACCTCTCATGCCGCGTCACCGTCCTGCGCCGCCTGCTGTTTGACTCAGCATTAATACTGACACACTATATATCACCTGTCAAGCAGATCCGGATTCCATACCTATAAATTAATATTTTTTTTCAAGATGGACGAAAAGACGTCCATTTTTTTTTATTTTTTGTTATTTGTTAACTTATATAAAACACCTGACTTTGGCGAAATTCCTGCACTGAGTCTTCACGCGGGATAGTCCATAAGAAATAATATACATAAATCAAAATTAATATCTGTGTATAATTAAGAATAAGGCAAATTTTACCTCAAGTATTTTTTTTAAATTTACGCATACATTACTCAATTTGTAACTTGTATTAATATTTTTAATTTTTTGACGAATTGTAAAAATCCTACTAGTTATGTGAATATAAAGATTAGATATGTCAAACAATCCGTGAGGTGTAAAACATGTATAGTTGTACAGTTCTAGATGTAAATAAGCTTCATAATCACTTTTGAACGATTCTAATAAAGATGTTATTTACATCCTAACGCAGTTGTATTTATTTTTATCCCATTATTCAGCGACTATAAATACAATAAAACAACACGTAACGCAACTAATTGTGTCCGTTATGGTAGCGTACACAAGAGCTATATCCAGTTGGTTACTATGCCATTAAACTCTCTGTAAATAGTGCCTAATTAGTGTAAAAATAAAAAAAACTCTTCCTCTTTAGTCTAGGAAATAAACACCAATTTCAATGTGTACGCTGGCGTCACGATCAAGCTAGCGTACACATGGCCGTACTCGAAAACTGCTAATTGTAAAGCAACAAAGTTTACACACAAAAATAGTGCTCTAATACTTCTCCCACTATGCAAAATTTCATAACGATTGCTCTTGTAGGAACAGAGATATTGAACAAGACTTTTCAATGACATTCGGAGCTGGCGTTATGGCAGCGTACACATAATAGTTCTTATAGAAAGGGAACTTTTCTTTTAATAAATGTTATATGTATAAATAGTGCGTGAAATTCTGCCTCTATTAGTGTAAATGCTTTATGCGAATTCGCAGTGGAATAATTAAAAAATCCATGTTAATTTCTGTTCATAGTACAGGTACAGATATGCTCAAAAGTGATTTGTCAAGTTTTTTAAAATACCGAACTAAAACTGAAACGTGATGAAATACTGAACTAGGAGGATATTCACTTCATTAATTTGTAAATGTAGTTCTGAGTGAAAATGAAATAATTGGAAAAATTCAAATAAATAGCTTTATCAGAAAAATAACATTTATTTTGCCAAAAACAATTATTTTTTATCACAGTATAACCATATTATTACCGTTTTGTTATAATAATGACAACTGACATTAAAACTAGTTTTTGTTGTGGATATATAATGTAATACAACATAACAGGTTATGATTTAAACATATTTATTTGTCAAGCACATAAATAGGTAATCATTTTAATTTTATTTATGTCAAAACACATCATGCTAACTTATATTAGAAAATAACGCTCTATCTCTGTTTATAATTTCACTAATAATTCATTTTGTTCGCGACTGTACGTCAATACATTTGTTCCTAGAACTTATTCTATTATTCCACTGCGAATTCGCGTAAAGCATTTACACTAATAGAGGCAGAATTTCACGCACTATTTATACATATAACATTTATTAAAAGAAAAGTTCCCTTTCTATAAGAACTATTATGTGTACGCTGCCATAACGCCAGCTCCGAATGTCATTGAAAAGTCTTGTTCAATATCTCTGTTCCTACAAGAGCAATCGTTACGAAATTTTGCATAGTGGGAGAAGTATTAGAGCACTATTTTTGTGTGTAAACTTTGTTGCTTTACAATTAGCAGTTTTCGAGTACGGCCATGTGTACGCTAGCTTGATCGTGACGCCAGCGTACACAGTGAAATTGGTGTTTATTTCCTAGACTAAAGAGGAAGAGTTTTTTTTATTTTTACACTAATTAGGCAGTATTTACACAGAGTTTAATGGCATAGTAACCAACTTCATATAGCTCTTGTGTACGCTAACATAACGGACACCAACTAATTGGCTCCGGGCAATATATATATTTTTGATGTTATTAGGTACTACCTGCTAGTTAACAACAAATACTTAAACTCGTGTCAAGCAATATAGTATACCCAACGGGTAACTCTCCCACTTCAAATGATTTTTAGAAACACAGTATTGCTTAGAGATTTTGAAGTGAAAACTTCTTTAGCGGCGTTGGGCACTTTTTGAGATGGGTAAAAAATGTTAAACTTTTATCAGAATTCAGGGTCAGGTGGACCCTGATCGAAAATGTATGGAAAATCTGTCCGAGTGTAATATGGTCACGTGCACCCTGATTGAAAATGTATGGAAAATGTGTCCGAGGAAAAACTGATCGAAAATGTATGAAAAATTTGTCCGAGTGTAATATATTAAAAAAATATATTTCTATGACGAGATTGAAAATTCTTAAGACGGAGGTGAGTTTCTTATATTTACATGTACAGCGTCAGAGAGACATGGAGAGGGGGAGGGAAGGAGGGAGAGTGCGCAGAGTTGGCAGAAAGGGCAGAGTGGGAACTATGGACAGAGTGGCAAGAGTCGGAAGAGTGGGCAGAGTTGGCAGAGAGGGCAGAGTGGACAGAGTGGGCAAGTGAGTATGTGAGTGGGAGAGTAATTTGACGTTTTAATTTCGTCGTATCGTTTAAGTTTGCGCTTCTGTCAAAAAAAGTCTTGCAAAAAAAGAGGCAGTCCCATGACTGCCTCTTTTTTTTTCTTAAACGAATACTAATGCAAATCCGCTGGTTTGTGTAAGTATTCGTCTCATATTTTATTCAGGACAGTGGTTCGGGATAGGAATAAAATATTTATTTGAGTTTAGTTTGCAATACAGTTGCCAGCAATTACAGCCAGCCAATGCTATATCTAAACTCACTAATTTTGTAAAGCTAAGGAGTTTGTTTGGTTGAACGCGCTAATCTTAGTAATTACTGGTTCGAATTGAAAAATTCTTATAGTGTTTGATAGCCCATTTATCGTTCCCCGGTAAATGGGCTATCCAACAATAAATAATTTTTCTATAGTAACATCACGCTACAACCAATAGAAGCGGACCGTCAATGAAAAATGTTGTTAAAATGGGGCAAATTTACAAACGCGGGATGAAGTTGCGCGGGTCAGCTAACAGTACAACAATGTTTTTAGTGTAGCCGGCCATATAGCCACATATTTTTGGTACTGGTCCATGTATTTCTATGTGTTGCCGACACGTCGATCGCATGGGAAACGAAAATACAGCAATATTGCCCAGCTAGCTTTGTTGTCGTCTCGTTCTTTATTTTTATTTGTCGTTCAATTTTGTTGAAAAGGAATTCAAAGTAACACTTGGACTTCTTGTAAAGTTTTTGAATAATAAATTGGTTAGCAAGGCTTATTTCTGCGTATCCACAATCTGTTTTTTTTTGTTTTGCATTTTCTTTCAAAATAATATAAGCCGCTGCGACACGAATGATTTCGTCAGCAATTTTGTTTTTATAGCCCATTTAGATACAAAGACATTGAGCCATACATACATAAAAATGTTCTTGTATGGTCGAAAGTATGAAAAATATGAAAGGCTGGAAATATTGTAGCCACATATTGCAATGAGCAACTACCTTTAAACGAGCAACATGGTTCGGCCATACTAAAAATGTGTGGCTACATGGTCGAGCCACAATCAAAATATATAATTGTGTATTGCTGCCATTTAGACGTAGGTACGTCTACTTATAATGTGACAGAATCCCATTTGATTCGATTGCAATATATTATAGGGGTGTTTGCCCTATTTGCTGAAAAAATTACCATGTCATACTACTTTTAATTTAAGTCAGTCAAATCGCTACCAAGAAGTCAGTGAGTAAAGGTAAACATAACGCGCGGTACGATTTAATGAATTACTTACGAAAAATATCGTTTTCCGAGTCATGAAACCGACATTCGGCCTTGCCAGAACGTATCTATTAGGTACAATTCGTTTTCAGCCAATGCGATAAGGTACTAACGCGCCAAGCCTATCTAGTTAACTAGTAGGAATGAATAATATATATGTTACGGGTAATGCTAGAAGATGGAGTAAACCTAGGTTTACCCGGGTTGACTTAGTATTATCCAAGCTTCTTGGGTAAAGTCCGAATAATAAGTTAAATAAATTTTAATTCGGGGTTTACCCATACTCACCTAGGTCTACCCAACTCTGGCTGGGTAATGTTAAAAATTTGTCCAATTAATTAGTGAAATGAAAATCCAAGGGCATTTTAAACTTTTATTATTTTAAAAACATACAAAGGCGAACGTAATCGCTTGAAGAGCATAAACTTAATAGCTTTAATAGCAAAAACTAATAGCGGGCTAAAACACGATATATTTAATAGCACAAACATATTAAAACTTTGTAAGACAATTAGTTCAAAGTACTACCGATCGTTTTTATTAAAATTGAAATTATTTATTTGAGTAAGATAAACTACTGTGACAAAATTTGCAATTCAAAAGAATTGCAAAATTTTCATGCAGCTTTGCATGAACACTTTTTTGTAGCACATTTTGTTTTGCAATTACACCTTTTATAACCCTGGCCTCCTGAAAGCGACTGTTCATTTGCAAGCTCTCGTAAGCTTTTTTTTCTGGTGATATATTTTCGATTTCAATCAGTTTATCGTGACACACAGAAAACTGATTCCTTGAGAACATTTCCTCAATAGTACCACGTTCGTTTCCTAGCCTATATAGATCATCAGCTTTTTCTACAACTGCCACAAGCACGTTCCGAAACTCGATTCTTCCTCTATCGACATCTGGTATTTGGACTCTTACCGTATCTCCAACAGAACATGGAGGAAATTTTAAATTAGATAAGGCTTTCATTTTTTTAGCTTGATTTTCTAAGCTCAATCGGGCAGATAATCTATGTTCATTTATATTTTGTTGAGTAGTACAAATTTCACACAAGTTTATTTCTTGTGTACTTGTGCCTGGATTCATACATCTACAACACTTCATTTCGTCTTTCTTTTTGGCCTTTTCTTCTGAATTTATTTCTAGTAAAACTTCCCTTTCACCTTCTTTTGTATTTAAAACTTCTGTTTCGATTTCCTTTCTCATCTCTTTGTTCTTTAAGTAATCCTTCTGTGATTCCAGCTCTATATTAAGTAAATTTTCTTGAGATTCTTGTCTAGATTCCGGTCCCTCTTCTTGGGGTTCTGGACTAGATTCTACTCCGGTAGTGAATTCCGTCAACATTTTCTCGAGCTCTTCCTCAGTGTGAATACTGGCAATAACTTCTTTTGGAAGAGAAGACGACGCTAACGCGCTACATGGCGGTATAAGGAGCTCGTTTTATTCCATCGTGGAATGCCCTATTTTTCATTAACTGTACGAACTTCAAACCTTCTGACCAACGCTTACAATTTTCGTCGTTCATCCACGTCATAAGCATATTTTGTACGTCTTGATTTGCTCTTTCTATACTACCTTGAGACTGACTATGGCGAGGTTTGCCATGTACTATTTTCAGACCGCTCCACATCGAGCACAACTCTTCTATTATGTGATTTGCAAACTCGCGGCCATTGTCTAATTGAAGAATTGAAGGTGCGCCAAAAATAAAAAGCTGTCCAAAAGCTTATAAGCAACTTCTACGGCTCGTTTAGATGTTAACGCGCGCAGCTGTACAAACTTTGTCAAATGATCTTGATAGACCATTATGAATTTGAAGTCGCCGTCAGGGTTAGACTGCATGTCAATTAAATCTACTTGACAGCGACTATTCATTTCTGTTGACAGCAATGGTTTGACAACAATTCCTTTTTTGGCAGACTTTAACTTTTTTTCTCATGGTTCGCATAGTCGTAAATATAATTTTATCACTTCTTGAGTAACATTTTTATATTTTTTTTTACATTCTTTTTCCATTCGATGTTTTCCGCCATGTCCAACAGCCAAATGAGTTTCATGCAAGATATCGAACATCTCATCGTTGGTCACGTAATATTTAATTGTTGTCTCACTTGAAGATAGAGGAGCAATCAGTTTCTCGACGCCACTTACCGAGCACAAATCAAAACGCTTCAATCGCCGGTATTGTAAAGTGGTTTTCGATTTAGCTTCTTTTGCACTTTTCACTGAATTATGATTATTTCCAAATATTGTTCATTACTGAAGTAAAAAGAATTTAACCCTTTCGCTGAGAATAACTCTTGAAATTTTGTATCAAAACGCTCTCGAAAAGAACGTGCACTCTGTTCGGTCGCCATTTCGGCGCGGGAGAACGCGGGCCCCCGCGATTTGCGCCACGGGCTCGAAATTTACGCAACACCTAACATTACCCAGCCAGAGTTGGGTAGACCTAGGTGAGTATGGGTAAACCCCGAACTAAAATTTATTTAACTTATTATTCGGACTTTACCCAAGAAGCTTGGATAATACTAAGTCAACCCGGGTAAACCTAGGTTTACTCCATCTTCTAGCATTACCCGTAACATATATACTTAATCGATGACAAACCGAAAATGTAGATCAGATATGAACTGTTGAATGATGATGTTTTATCTTACGTGGATCTCTGTTCCTATATCCCTGACGGGCCTGTTGGTCTAGAGGATCCTGGCTGCTGAGCTAGAGGTCGTGGGTTCGGTTCCCACCTAGAACATATTTGTTGTAATGTGTGATGAGCATGATCATTTTATTCTGTGTCAGGGTGTAATTTATCTATAAAATGTGTGTATTTAGAAATATATAAGTATGTTAATCAGCAGTCTGGATACCATCATAGTACAGGCTTCTGCCTATGGTTTGGTATCAAACAGCCGTGTGTGAGATGTGTGAAGTTATTATTATTATTAATATATGTGTGTGTGTAAATCCAGGATGCACTCTACGTCCTAATCCGTCCAGTGATTTGAGCGTGAGTAACATAGGTAGGTACACATACACAACATATACCTAGGCTATATAGACTGGCCTGTTGGCCTAGTGGTTAGTGACCCTGACTACTACGCCATAGGTCGTGGGTTCAATTCCCACCCGAGTCTGGATGTTCTTTGTGTCCGTTGTTTGTATGTTTGTAAAGTCTCCCGCTACACAGGAGTCATTCCTAATTCGGGAGTGGCCTGTTTAAAAAAAAAGAAAGAAAAAAGGTACGCAACGCTCGCAAATTTTCGAATTTATAATATTAATCGGATTGGGGTCTATAACTCAGTTTATTGTATATTGAAGGTTGAATATTTTTTCTTTGAAAAAAAAAAAAACACCAGAAGAAATAATAAAATGAAATAGTACATAGAATAGAATAGTACAATTTGTAGTTACTTACCTACTGAAATTCTGTGACGGCGCGGCGCGGGTAAAGATAAAACTGGTAATCCTTTAAAGCCTGAAGCTACCTTAAAAAATAAATAAATAATGTAAAATAGACTTCATCACTTCCTATTTACCCATTCTTGGGGTAGGTAGTTTATTTTTTATTTTCATGAGATATGCTATCCATTCCAGGTGTTCCAATAAATAAATAAAGTTTAAATTACAAGTGGGTGAGATATCCAGAATTGAGAAAATTTTATTAAAGCCTGATAAAAATAACTAATTATAAAAAGGGATATTATCCTCAACATTCGTAACGGTTTTTATTGGGTAGGTACATCCTTTGATCATATACTTTTATTATATAGGTATAATCATAGAGTACACCGTTTGAAATACTTACGTACTAAAAATCGAAAATCACACATGGTTGCAAGCTCTCTCGCAAATTTCACTCGCAATATTGTCGGGCCCTTTGACTTGGTATAGGTATAATTTTTTATAAATACTAGGTAAGCACGTTTTTGATGAAAAATGGAACCTTAATAGAATTACTTTAGTACGTGCCTGTGTTTTTTTAAAATAGGTAAACCTAAAGATCCTAAGTCTTTGAAACTCCTACCTTTAACTGAAAATAGGGATACTTTTTATTGTAGTACATACTGAGCCCTTCAAAGCCGACTCACCTGTCAGACTCGCACACAGTTCACTGTTTTTTGTGAGAAACTTAACTGGGTAGCGCCTACAACTCAACAAAATCTCAACGTAATCAGGAACGCAAAAAAACTAAAAAATAATTTGTTTTATGTTTGTAGTAAATAGTAATCTGCTTACAATAAGTATAGACATTGACAATTTGACATGTAACTATTATCTTATCTGTGCTATTACCTACAATAACTATAAAATCTTTAGTGTACGTTCCGAGAAAGAGTTTATCAAAATTATTTATTAAATCAGCGCCTGAAACTGACCAGACGAAACTCTTCGCTTTTTTAACCGACGAAAAAAAAGGAGGTTCTCAATTCGACCGTATATATATTTTTAATAAGAAACCTTTCGTCCCTTCCTCATGGAGTTCTGGTGACCCTACTTACCGATCCTCTACATTATTCACCTTTATACACTGAAGATTGAAGCTACTTTCCCAGGCAGCAATACAAATAGATCTGGTGTATCCTATGTCTTAGGAGGAAACATTTTTAATGATATGTAGATCTCCGTTAAGTTAATTAAATGGTCCTTTTTCTAGTATGTAAAGATTTTAGTAACTACTAAGATTTTGGTGCCGTTTAAAGAATGATCGTAACCTTCTCTCACTCGTCCACTGCCATTATGCGTGTGCTTACTAAAATTTAATATTACAAAATCAAGTGTATGCAGGTAAGTTGGTAAAAAGTTTATACCTGAGTACTAAGTCTTGTGAATTGATCAAATCACATGCACATATGCATGTACAGCAAAATGCATAGAATCCATTAACATTCCACTTTAACATGATACGTTAATCCCTTAGGAGGAAGCCACTACTACACAAACACATTATGATTAAAGCCTTTGCATCCTATGACTTTAAATGTATAAAAGGAGAACTTAGGATAACTGCTACCTACTATACTTACTACATACATGCATGTATGTAGTAAGCCTGTACTAATATAATAAAGCGGAAGTTTTTTCAAGGGAAAACTTCTTTAGCGGCGTTGTGCACTTTTTGGGATGGGTAAAAAATGTTAAACTCGCGTCAGGACACGTGACCCTGATGTCGGACTGTCGTCTGTCCTCTGTTTCTGCGTATGACGTACGTACGTACGTATGATTTCGTGCGACGGAGCCGAGTTTCTTATATTTACACGTACAGAGAGACATGGAGAGAGAGGGAGGTAGGGAGTGAGGGATGTCGTTTCGTTTAAGTTTTCACTTCTGTCGGCAGTCCCATGACTGCCTATTTTTTGTTTGATTGTTTGTTTAAGCTAATCTCTGAAACTATCAGTCAGATTTGAATAATTCGACCCTTAGGAGCTGACCAGTGACGCAGTAACCGAAACTGCGGGTAACCGCTAGTTATAGATATATATTATATCCAGACACAGAACAAATGATCGTGCTCATCACACACTTATTTCTTATTTATAAGACCTCTGGCTCAGCAGGCAAGATCACTAACCTCTTTACCAACAGACCTCTATATTACTATGCTCGTGGAATGATATAATGTAACTGCAGGTCAGTCGAGTTCCTAACAAAATCCCCAGGTTTAGTAATGGATATAATGAGACTTAGAAAAGAAAAAAAGCACATAATTTACCTATCATAATCACTTCCAATACATTAAAGTCGAACCTCTGCATGTATACAGACGCAACACTTTATTTTAAAAGTCGCCTTAAGGCCAAATTTTAGCTATAATTCATGTGTAAATAATTTATGAATTAGCAATGTGTGTAAAAGAACCAATAAGGCACGACCTCTAAATAGCGTTATCGTAGCAACATCATTTACATGCAGGGTGGTGCTTGCGATAACTTAGCGTGGGCGAGCTCTACCCGGCTTTGTTTCATGTTTGCTCTAATACATTCTAGTTCTATTAAAACATAGGTAGCTTCAAAACCCTGTAACCAATAAATATCCTTACGTAATAACAGAGTAAACTGATACTGAACGCTTTACACGAAAGCATTATATCGTTTAGTGCATCAGATATAATTGTTTAGTGAGTGAAGTGGTTCAAGTGTTAAATCTCCTAGCGTCCAGTACTAATATCGCGTTATCTAATGATGATTGGTGCCTAACATGTAGCTGCGCCGTTATGTAGGCGGAGAAGTGGCAGCACGTGAATGGACGGGCGCAGGATCGATAGAGCTGAGTGCGCAGGTCCGTCCTACAGTACACAGCTGGCGGCTTCGCACCGACTTGATCAACCTGTATCTTAGTGTCCACAGTGAAGGAGCTAAGTGTATCAGCTGTATCTCGAACATGTTCCAGTGTTATTGGCGGCTCTAAACGGTGCGTAGAACAATCATTTCATGTAGATCGCATCTCCTACGAATTCGTATCTGTTTTTTCATTCGTGGTCGCCATAACTTCCCATTAACGGGAAACCTGTTACACGATTCCTGATAACAATTCATTAGTAATGTGAATGTTTGTTTATCAAACAAAGGTTGGTCTGAAGCCTAAAGTGGGCTCTTGAAATGCTGTTTTATCGAAAGTTCTATTACAGTTCGTGTAATCGATTTAATGTCAATGTGACTGAAAAAACGCAGCCCGTGGTGTGAGGGCATTCTACTGTCTTACATATTTCTGGCACGTGATACTTACATTGAACTATTACAAATGTATCTAATGACAATAAGAATAATTTATTGTTCAATAAAATTCGAGCCTAGGTTATAAAAATGGCATCAATATACAGTTAGCGTGGGTGGTAAAGGGCATGAGTACCTACGTCAGTGAATTCGACATAACAAGCTATAGAGCATACAGACTGTGATCAATTTTCGCTTCTATTTTAAGTACCATAGGGTTTAAAAGTAATCGCTTATTCTAGAATCGAACTTTACTAACCAAAGTCTACTAGGTTTGTGGTAAACATTGAATATATTTAGGTAGTATTTCGAGGCTTTGCTTATTACACCTTATTAATGTCACTCACATTATTATGGTTTTCAGGGTATTTGATATCTTTGCAAGAAATTAAAACGACATGTGCCATAACAAAGGTTGTTAAAACATATCAAAGAGTAATTAAATTTCGTTACTTTTTGTTCAAGAAAATGTTTCTTTTGGAAATATAAAGCAAATGTAATTTCGAGCAACCTCATTCCCAGAGAGTGGTACGAATAAAATCTTTTATCTTTCTAATTAAGTAAAGTGTAGTTTAATGGGGTCTTACAACAACACAGAAACAGAATAGACTTCAAATGCTGTTGCTAGCTGAGCGATTAGGTTTCATTCGAATGCTCTGACAATGTTGTTTTTTTTTCAATGTATGATTTAGTCGGCTTACAAGTGACGGTAAGCACTTTCCTATCAATAATAATTCATCAGCAAAAATATCACACTATACAAGTAGTGATAAACCGACTTCAACTTAGAGATTTGCATACTCAATCGACATGTAAGCCTTGGTTATCTTAAGGAACTATTCTTATAATGAAATCAAAGGTTAATTGGAAATTATTTTATATTAAATATGAGTTAGCTGTTATCCGCGATTTCGTACGCTTAAAATACTCTTAATTGGAACATATTTTTGAAAAAAATACATTTTAGAATTATTATAGGGCTAGAAATTAGAATTAAATTAGAAATCTAGGCAGTAGTAACTATTTATTTCGTGATCGCGTTAATTCCCGTATAAATACAGAATTAAGTATTACTGTAGAAGCTTACTTAGTACGGCTAACGAGTTTATTTTTCACTTTTCAGTTTCTTTCTTCTTTCATCGGTTTTATTTTTTGCTAAGTTTACCTAGAAAGCCTTTTATGACTGCAACAAAACATTTCCATGTTTGTAGTTCTTTCTGATAAAATTTTTGGGTAATTAGTTCATCCTTAACCAATTTTCTAATTCCTTCCTTCAGCTTAGTATCACTAAGTTGAGGGAAAACTGTCTTTAAATACTTGAATCCTTTGCTTTCTTTATCCATAGCTTTAACCATTTTTTTTTATTAATCCTATATTAATGTGTAAAGGCACATGCACAAAAACCAACAATATTCAGTGAAGCCACCCTGTAATCCAAGGAGGATAGCAATGATTTTGAGGTCTCCACAAATTACCCAATTGTGTTTTTTGTAATTAATTAACTTCAAAATGAAGTCCATAATATCATAAGTTTCTTTATAACCACAGAATGAGCTATTGGAATATAGGGTTTCTTGTTAGCGTTATTCAAAAGGACTGCTTTTAAACTGTATTTTCATGAGTCGATAAAATGTCGCCATTTAGATGGATAGTGGCGTATATCAAGCTCGTTCATGAGGCCCTCAACATTGTGACATACACATAAAGATCCTTCCATTTTAAAATTTGCTTTAGAAGGCTCATTACGCTTTCTAAATGAAGATACTGTCACACCTTGTGCTAAAAGATACCATTCTTGAGGCCTAGACCCCATTAACTCGGCCTTTTCTTTTGATAAATTAAAAAAAAAAAAAAAAAGAAAATAAAAAGTCTTCAGCTAAATCATTCAGTTCGCACTGGTTTATGAGATGGGGTGTTACTGTTTCTGAAAGTTCAAATGGTGGATCTTTAAGTATGTCTGAAGTAGGCGTAAAATTTTCTTTAGTGTTAAGAATTGAAGATGATGAAGTGGATGGTGCACTTGGCACAGGATAGTTTTCTCCGTGGGGGATCGCGATGCTGATTTAAAATTTGGATATTTTATTTTATGTTTATCCTTCTTCGAGTATCCGGAGACATTTATAGTGAAAAAATAGCAATCATTTACATGATTCGAAAGCTCTCGCCACAGCATAAGAACTGCAAAAGGCATTTTCTTTTGTTTACCTTTCATCATCTTCGAAAGTCCTATGTAACAAGAAATACAACACATTTGAGGTGTCCACGACTTTTCAAGATCTCCAATCGTAAATCCAAAATAGGACCAGTAAGCTGCTTTTATCTCTTCCGTATTTTTTTTTAGATTTTTCACTATGTAGTGAAACATCCGCACACGTAACAAAATTTATTTAGTGGATTTTTACATTATCCTCTTTGATCACTAGCCATATTTTTATGCACAAAACATCTGTATGACTTAATTTGATGTAATAACACAAAAAACTTGTTAATTCGAAATATTTTGAATAATCTATTGTGAGGATTTATGTACAGTAGGCTAATTCTAGCGAAATAATAAAATTTTAAATAAAACTGAAATTAGATCTGTCACAACACTTTAATGACTTGATGTGTGAAATTAGGTTAGGTTAGTGTAACAAAAATATATGATTACTGTTCTGGTTGTCAAACTCTTGTTCCCTTGTGAATGAGTTGTTAAAATATTTTCCTTTAATTATTATAAGGTTCATAAAAGATAAAATAATTACTTACTTCTGTCAGAGAAGCGGCTTAAAAATAAGTGTAATTAAATCATATATACCTGTGAAATGCGTCGAAAGCTTTTGTCCCGGTAAGTTTCTCCCGAACGCAGCGGAAGCAGATATTTTAAGCTATCCGAAGTTATCCTACTAATATTATAAACGTGAAAGTTTGTGAGGATGTATGGATGTTTGTTACTCTTTCACGCCAAAACTACTTTTTATCCCGATATTCCCACGGGATCGGGACTTACGCGGGTGAAACCGCGTGGCGCTGCTAGTTGGTTATAATATAAACAAATTTTATGTCTATATGCAGAACGAAAACATAACATCGACGATCCGATCCGCCCCAAACTTTCTATATTTGTTTAGGAACGTTATAAGTTGGTATGTAGGATTCAATAGCTTTCATGTTCATGAGACATATGATTAATTATGTACCTACTTGTTAGGTCAAAAATAACATCTACTTACTGCACGAGTAAATGTTTGGAACATGCGTATTGATTGAATAAATTGGTTTTACATGATATTGTCGAAAGTTTACGCGAATGTTACGCATTGAAATAAAACTATTTTTCACGGATTCTATCGCGATTTTTTGGTGTTATTTTACTATCTATACTGATCCCGACGTTTCAGTTGCTTTTCAGCAGCCATGGCTGTCTACCCGTGACCATGGCATGGAGTTTTATTTCAATAAATTGGTTTTCTTACTCGATTACATTACCTATAACAAACAGAATTTGAGTTATATGTAATAATGTAGGTATACTACAGATCGGCTGGTGGTCGAACTTCGACCATAATTACTGTACTTTTTCTGAACTTTAACTCTGTGTGTTCGAAATTTGTTTAAAACGTGTACAAAGAATTATCATCACGTATTAGTACAAAAATAAAAACAAACAAAACTTTAGACGAAACTGAGCGTTAACCCTCGCATTTTACCACAAGAATTTTGACTAGACAGGAACGCGAGAAACAGGACATTTATCAAAACAGTAACATTACCACATTACAACAAGCGAAAATTAACGAAAAACAGTAACATGTACCCTAAAGAGATGAGGAAACGTTGCTGTTTCCATTGCTGGAATTTTTAAACCAAGCATCCCATATAAATGAACTTGTATATCCAGTCATCTATTATGGTGACCGTTAAGAGAGAGAATACAAATGTAATACGAGTGTGTATGACAAAACATTGTACGATACATCAATGATATAAAACAAAACATTTGATTATTGGTCGAAATTAGAGCACCAGGCTATCTCTAGTTCATTTAAGTACTTATGTAATTTAATACTTTAAATATTCGAAAATCTTTCTTGTAGTATCCATCAGCTGAATATCTGGTTTTTGTCCAAAGATAGCTGAGACAGAACTTGTCTAAGAACTCTTTCAGCTTTACTTTTATGGTCTGCGTTTATTATGTTAAATGTCGTAGCGTGGGGCAAAGAAAAGTGTGTTTATGTAAAACGTTTAGCTGATGTGGTGGAATAACGCTAACCCTTGTCATTCTGGGAGCTCAGCCGTCAGACATGGATAGACAAGATGTCACTGTCACCATCATAATTTACTTGTTGTTTTATTTTACCGTTTCATTCTGTGTTTCGAATATAATAATTCTATAATTATGTTGACGGGATTAACTCGATCACGTATTTAAATGGTATTAAATACCTTTGATTTGCCTGACGTTTCGACCAGGTTACACTGGCTGTCCTTTTCAACATAAGTAGGTAGAATTATATTATCATGGAACGCGAAAGTTTAAAAGTTAGCTTTAATAATTGCCCTGTAATAATAATAATAATAATTATTGCTAAGAGCCTCGACCAACACCTTCAGAGGCTCACGTTAGGCAGCTGGATTAAGAGCCTAATGCAGAAGACAGTCCTCCTCGATACGGCACGCATAGTGAGGAGGTTTCTGTCTCTGGAACCCTAACCACCGGTAACTTGGTCCCTGTACCCGATACCGGTGGGACACTATTTTTTGTATTTTTAAATATATTTTGTTTTTTTTTATTGTAAGTATATTTAAAAATGTAATTTACATGTTTATGAAATAAATGAAGAGAATAATAATAATAACTGAAACTGATTTCAAACTAGGCAGAGCCTGTACTATGGTAATCAGACTGCTGTCTGCTGCTGTGCTGTCTGGGTGTAACTTATCTATGATATATATATATATATATCATAGATAAGTTACACCCAGACACAACAAATGTTCATGCTCATCACACCATTATTTGTCCTGGGAATTGAACCCATGAGCTCTGGCTCAGCAGTCAAGTTCACCAACCACTACTCCATTTCGTTCGTCGACAGTTCGCATTATTTTCAATCGAAGTGTGTGTTGAATCGAAGTGGCCTTGGGCTATATTATTTTGTGCAACTTTCGTAGCTGCTCCCTTACTTTGCGAACACGGTGTTAGATACAAGCTAGTCACTTTCATAAGGTGTTATTTCGTAACCTAGTTGAAAAGATGATGCTATTGCACTTTATTATAGGCTCTTACCACAGACTCTTCCTACAGGGATGAGGTGAATTCCATTTCTACATTGAACAGGTCTCTGATGAACCATTGATGGTTCAAGGAATATGACGACGCATTTACATATACATATATACAGCGCGGCGGCAGAGCATTTGACTGTAACAAGAATGGGCGAGGGCAAACGAGCACACGGGTCACCTGATGGTAAATGACTACCGCCGCCCACGAGCACCTGCAACTCAAGAGTCACAAGTGCGTTGCCGGTCTGTAAGGTGGGTGTAGGGGAAGGGGGAATAGGGGGCGGGGAGGGAAGAGGGAACGGTTAGGGTCTCCGGTAGCGAAGTGGGAATATATTATAATTGGCAAAATGTGGGTGTTTAATACGCCTCTGCTTCTGCTGTATTGTAAGGCTCGCTTGGCTGAGAGGATTTGGGGTTGTGATGTTGATGTGTAAGGAAAATGATTAATAGTCGACAAGAAAACTGAAAGATAATGTATTAAAAACTGAGCTATCTACTTTAACAAGATAACTTTATAATGGCTTCATAGAAGTGGCCCCGCAACTTGACAGCCATCCACTCGGACTGCTGGCTGCGGCGATTCTTTTTTCTGTTCCTCTACTAAAGAATTTAGAAAAGATTTAAATATTATATTACCAGTCAGTCTTGCTCTACCCCCGAAAGAGATTCAGGCGTCACAGTATGTAAGGACATATTATTATATAAAGGCATGATGGTGCATTAATGTCGTTTACTAGAGCGTCGTCTACCGACACGCGCCTGTCAACATACATTATCCTAATTGAATCATCGTCGCTAGATGACAACGAGATGTTACTTGTAGTTACTTTTGTCACTTTAGCTATACCAATATTGTTAGGTTGGTTGAATGTTTTATTATTTGAGAGTGTACATGTATTATTATTGTACTGGGAGCGTAGTTTGAACTTACTTATTATATTAGAAACACAACGTGATGTATAACATGATTATTTTACTGAAGTTGGACTATTGGACTTATGTGTTTGATGTATTTTGAGGATATATCGGAACCAACATGGACACTATTAAACAAAGAGCAAAGCAACCTGTCGCATCGGAGGCAGGTGGCTAGGTGGCTCAAAAAAAAAGTTACAAATTTTCTTTAACATTACATACAATAGTATTTTGCGCTAATATATCTATATATTAAGGTAAAGCGAAAACTTTGGATCCCTTTTTACGAAAATTGGGCGGACGGAGGAGTATGAAATTTCGCACACTTATAGTTTATACTTATACAGAGAAGAAGTGACGAATGCTAAAATTTTTGAACAATATTTGCTACAAAGTTAAAAAAAAATGCAAAAACGGGTACACACAGCTATGAGTGTCCAGTATATATTTTGACCTGTCATGGTAAAAAAGTCTATACAATGACAGGTCAAGTAATATTGGTCAATGAAATAAACCATGGTCGAAATTCGACCACCACGGGATCTCTAGTAATAATAAATTTACATATCTGGATTTCTGGAGTGTGTTCGTATTTATTCTCTTCCAAAACGGTTTTTACTTTAGTCTTCACCTGGATGATTCTTATCTAGTATCTTATAGTATGAGCCGGTAGGTGGCGCTGTAGTATATTTTTTTTAATTGAAATTTTTACAGAACAATGTATGTCGTCTCAGCTAGTTGATATGTAGATTAGCTAATATTAATAACTAGCCGTTCCTTGCAGTTTGGCCCGCGTTTATGGTCACTGCACCGCTCCTAAATGTCGTAGCATGATGTTACATAGCCTTGGTGTTAAATGACCTTCCTCAATGAATCCTTTATCCAATCCAAAAATAATTTTTCGCATGCGACCTGATAGTTTATAGGTATTAGCGCGTTTAAACATACAAACAATCACACAATAAAAGTATTCAGCTTTATTATATACTATTATATAAGCATAGATGATATTATTTGGTTCATAATTAAATTTAATAAGTACATAATTATATACAGAGGGATCTGTGAGAGGGATCGTCGCCACTTCGTTTCGCCCACGCGCTTTTTTTCAAGCTCAAGCTTTTGTTCACCGGTTCATTGGTACACTGTTCGCTATATTTTATGCATGACTGGCTGCGCCCTGCGGTTTCACCCGAGTAAGTCCCGATGCCGTGGGAATATCGGGATAAAAAGTAGCCTATGTGTTAATTCAGATCTCCAGCTATATACATACCAAGTTTCATTGCAATCGGTTAAGTAGTTTTAGTGTGAAAGAGCAACAAACATCCATATATCCTCACAAACTTTCACGTCTTTAATATTAGTAGGATTGTTTTCCCTTGTTTAACACAACACAACTAACAAACATTTAATCAAAGAAAATATTGATGTACTTATTCTTGAGTATTATTATTGAGTTTATGGCTCTCTCCCAAGAACTCGTAACACTCACCTCAAGGGGGAAAGCAGATATGATACTTAAAACGATACTAAACGGCAACCGTTGGCACTCAAAATATCTAAGATTCTCAATGTTCCTCAATAGTTGCGAAAAGTAATATGCCTGGCTCCCTGTTGATATTTTTAACAGTCCATATTTTTTAATAATTATAATATTGTAATCAACGAAATTAAAGTAAAAAAGATTGTCTTGATACTCCTCACGGAGGGAGCAAGACAAAATTAAACAATTTCTTTGAGTTTTTTTAGTCATGCGAAGTTCAATTAAAATTTTAACCTTTCGATAAAAACACGCACATACCTTTCCTTTTTTTCTAAATTATTTAAGTAGTACAGTAGGAATAGTAGTATTTGTTACTTATTTGTTTTTCTAACAACATATAAACTTTTTGCACTCTTTTCATTTGTAGTTTTTTTACGTAATTTACTTATAAGGAAACCTGAAAATAAAGCGCTTAGGATTATATTTCGTTTCATAATGTCGCCTATAGCAACAAGGAATCTACGCCTACGTCTAAAGACGTAAGTACCCACGGTTCAGAAGACAGTAACATTGTAATAGTGAATTCAATAGTAAACCAACCCTTTGTGTAAAAGGTTACGGACTTAAAATCGTGAATCTTGTTGCCCTGTTAATACTAGCTATAAATAAATATCATGAAACGATCATTTAGGTCGTTGTACTCGTACTTTGAACGTTGACTTAACTTACTTTTCTATGTCCTCTGGATGGGGCAGAGGGCGTCTACAGATTACTGTAATGGAGGATTACCTCCATTGCGATCGGTCTCAAAATCACAAAAATCATTAGGACTGAGCGTAATCCTTTTTCGATCCTGATGAGGATGACTCAGTCTGGAAAGGCCATGGTCTTAAATCTAGATTACCCAATAGAAATAAAATATTTGTATCATGTTTCATGCTTACCAATTACATATTTTTCATAGTTATTTTATTGGGATTTGCTCGTGCTTAACAAAATTTTCATAATTCCTACAAGCTTTTCGAAATTTTATGTGGAAGCCTAAATTCGGCCCTGGCCTGACTAGAAAAGTAACAGTAATTGTTTTTCCGACTGGAGACCATTCTTCAGATCTTTTTAGGGAGGTCTTGTAATGTTAGTAACTACCTTCATTCTTTGCGTAACTAAGATAGCGATTACAACATTTTCAGACGAGAAAGTATGTGTCATATCGTTGGCATTGTAACAGTCGCCCTAGTCGATATTCACTTACGATATCGTTTATTATATTATGGTGATATGAAAATAGCAGAAAGTGGGTAATTAGAAAAAATTGAATCTTTAGCATCTGCTTACTGTTACGTACCTGCTACGGACCTACTGTTGCGAAGTAACTTCTCAGCCAAAAATAATAGTAGGTACTCTCTAAATTTTCAAACATTTGGACACATTTTACAGATAACCTTTTTAAACTGAAAATTGTGCAATGAGCCTCTTGAGACAAGCTGGTATTAAATGATCTATTATTTTTAAATCGTTTACAGTCTAGTCTAATAAAGAAAATCTGTTCACAAACATAGGCAAAAATAGTTCATTCCTGTTTTGTCTTGCCTATTTAATTAATGTAGATTGTCCCAAGCTTTAGCTATACCTACTATACCTAGTACGTTTTCAGAATTTACCTGCAATTAACGTAAGAGCCGTAACTTGATAGATATAAGCACGAATCGTTCAACGTGCCATATATGTGTGATCATGCCCAGAATCTAATATTTTATCGCTGTCACGGTGAAGTAATAAAATGTAAATCGAATCACAAAATACCTTAGTAAATGGACGGTATATTATATTAATTTTAAAAAGGTATTTTCACAGAATAGAAAGATATACGGGTATTTTATTACGGGCAGTAAGGTCGTAGGTATATAATATTGTATGCTTAAAGTTGCGTATCGTGAGGCGGGATAAAAAGTGTAGCAAGTAAAATGAGATATAAATTGGTGCTTTTTTAAACACGTTCCGGAGACATGGAAACTAAGTCAACTAGTTTAAACAAAGTTGAATTGTGTCACATAACAGTTTGTACACCGGATAACCTACATCTGTCCCATTTCACGAGTAGGTATGTGGGAGATGATTTTTACTATCGTTTCATTTAACTAAAATTCTGGAACATTCCCCAACCTCGTTACCCAAAACAGAAATATTACGTTTAAATTAATACTGGCTGGCACGACTTAGGAATAATAAGTTCAGTCTGAATCGCCAATGTATGTTAATTCCGTAATCATTTATTGTTGTCCGCAATAACATTCTCGCCTGCCATGGAAATTAAATAAGGAAATTCATTTAGGATAACGCTGCAACTCATAAAATGTGAGCTGGCCTACTTTGCCACATACCTAGACAGATGTGCGCTATCTGACTTTGTTAATCTAGTAAATCTAGTGACGTGCTTTCAACATATTAAATCATGTGGTGTGGGTGAATTGAGTGAATTCTGTAACGTAGAACAGCATGTCAAAGTTATGTTAGTCCGCCGTATTTATAGCAGCAGCAGCAAATCAAACACCAGATTAGAATGTTATATTAAAATTACAATACACAAACAATGAATTTAAATTTGATGTATTAAACGTTTTTATTAGTAATTTCTCACGATTACGTCATAATTAACTAATTAAATATGTATAAAAGGTTCAAAAATTTAAAAACAACCATTGCAATGCTCCATTGAGGGAGTTTCACGTACAAAAGTGTATAAATCTTGGCAGTGTTGATAGTTTGTTGAGAAAAGGAAACAAACGCAGGAAATTGTTGCTGTCATACAGAGTAACTAGTAATCAGTGTTGCCCGTCATCTTGCTTTTGGCGGGATGTCAAATTTTTCAAACTGAAATTAATTGTCCGCGTATATAGTATTATGTTATCTGTGGCGTAGTACAGGAACAGTTCCACTTTTAGGGAAATACAGTTTCCCTTCATATTCTCTTAACCTTTACGTACGAGATATCTACCTAAATCTAGGCAATAGAAACCCTTTAAAGATCCCAATGGTTATTTAGACTTGAATTAATGAGCCCGCCGATTCATTAAGCCCCACGATGGCTATGAGCCAATTAGATATCTCGTACGTAAAGGTACCTAAAGAGAATATGAAGGAAAACTGTATTTCCCTGAAAGTGGAACTGTACCTGTACTACGCGGACAATTAATTTGATTTGAGTTGGCCGGTGCCAACCTCTTATTATTATTAAACTAAAACAGCGGTCGTGAAAAACAAAATATAGGTAGAGATAAAAAATAATTGCGTGCTATATTGAGTGGCATATCACTAAATACGTCTTTCAAAGTCAAGATAATTTTATCCAGACTTATTTTACAGACATGAACCTAATCTGGAAATTCAATAAAACTTAAAAGACTAAAAAGTCATAAATCATTACCCGCTTTGCCTGAAAAATCTGTAAACGCTGCGACTATGGGAATGGCAGTGGACAGAACGTACCACGCCGATTGTCGCCGATACACGATATTTTATTGTAGAAATACTGCAGAGCATGGTTTATCTTACTAAACTGACCAACTTCACATAATATATTTTGCAGTCCAAACTCGCCTTATAAACCTACATTTCAAAATCGGGTCTATTCAAAAATCATGTCTATATCCCTGAGTTATACGCTAGTAATAATAACTCAGTGGTCAATATCAAGAAATTACATCATATGCCTGCGTTCTTATATTGTAATATGATTGTTGACATAGGTGAGTATTATTTTATTTATTTATTTATTAATTAAAATTATATTGTAAACGTAGTCGACTACGGGAAACAGAATTATAAGGAAGTGCGTACAGGCTTGTAATCGCTGAGTTATTATTACTAGCTTATAGAGTAGACACCGCGAAGAAAGTTTGTAACGCGAACTGCGGTCCCAAATTTTTAGTTTTAATTCAATTAAAAACTTAACATGTATTTTGTTTGAGTGACTTCTCCAGTACATAATATCTCGATGCTTGTAATAAGCCTTATTATCTTATATCTATAACTTAGCATAATATATATATTTCATTCAAAACTTCAAAGGATGTATATTAAACTACATATGTTTTTGATAGACGGAGCGCAATTATTACGGCTCTAGTGCAGGTGGATGATGTTTATATAATCCCCGCTTGTTAATATAATCCTGACATCATTACTAGTCCTTTACCTTTAGATAAGGCTTTTTGAAGCCATTACCCTTATTACGCCTATATAGGATCCTTATTAGAATATTCCTATCACAAATAATACAGTATTATACTTCTCAATGGAATGTGTCGAGAAGATACACCATCTTTTCGTTAGAATGGAAATAAATTTTGTTTGAATAACTTAATTTCGGCGACCAAATAACTACTGTATTCGACTAAATTAATTTTCTAGACGTTTGTTAGATTCTAAAAAGAAAGTTCTAAAATAATCCTGACAGTTTTTGTTATGTGTTTAACGTGTAAAGAGAAGTAACTTTTTTTGTCTCAGCGTCGAAAATAAATAACTTTAAGAATAAAACGGTGTTAGGTATTTAGACTATTTTGGGTTTTCTGTACGCCATTGAGACCAATCCTGGCTTCCACATATATGTTGAGTGTCATAATATACGTGATACTCCTTTTAAGGTTGTTTAGGATTTACCATTTCGTTAACCAATAATATAATTTGCACAGAGCCAAAAGAGAATAAGTGATTGTTATTTGTGTTCGACTGCTAACAAAGACATATCAAGTCGAAACACATTGTAAAGTACGCAAAGGAGAGTAGAGGAGAAGGAAGGGTTAAGGCTTCCGGTAACCGCAATCACTCAGCGATAAGCAATGCAAGCATTGCTCCACTGCCGGTTTTCTGCGAGGCCGTGGTATCACTCCGGACGAGCTGGCCCAAATGTGCTGAAGTAAGGCTCTCCCACAAACAATTTTTTTAGAAAATAAAGTTTTTTAGAAGACTGTTAATATTTTTATGGCTTTTCGAAGTAGTCTCCGTTCCTTTCTAAGCATGCAATGGAACGATTGACTGAAGCAGTGCGCCCACTCTTCTTTAGGGATCTCTTCCACGCCTTTTTCAAACGCAGCCACGGCAGATGCCGTGAAGATTCAGGGTTCATAAAACGAATTCCTCTAAGTTTATCTTTTATTTTTGGAAATAAGTCCCGACCTGGCACCTTGTGACTTTTATCACAAGGTGCCAGGTGCCGGGACTGTAAGGAGGATGACTCACTAGCTCCACACCTTCAATAGACAAATATTCGATAGTCCGTCTGGCGGAGTGAGCGGGAGTGTTGTCATGGTGGATCCTGCTTCTTGGGCAAATTTTTTCAAGACAACTTCTAGACAATGACTGACATACCAATCTAAAGTAACAGTCCTTTTATCTTGATGAATGACTGTTGCGAAATGACCCGTCCGTCAAAAGAATGAGGCAATCAACTTTTTCCCTTGAGTTCTGCCCTTCTTTACTTTTGTCGGCAAATCTTTGAATGGAAACATCTATTGCGCTGATCGTCTTTTGGTTTCGGGTTCGTAACAATATATCCAGCTTTCATCACCTGTGACGATGTCATATACAGCATTCGAGTCACCTCCGTCATACTTTTCAAGCATTGAGCGGCACCAATCCAAACGACAGACATGATTTTCCGTCAAATTATGAGGTATCTATCTATCGTCATAAAGCTTTGTACTAGAGCTTCCTGACGCCTAAGCTGATATAAGCCGAATCTGTTGATATGTCACCCTTCTATCAGCTTCTATCATTAGCCGTACAACACTCATCTTCAGTAGTCGCCGTAGAAGGACGTCCTTCTCGAGAATAATCAGTATGTTTGCTTCGACCACGTTAAAACTCATTAAACCAGTTGTAAAAACAGTGGCACGATATGGGGCTTTGTAATGAAATACCTATCGAAATCTATCGTAACATTGTTGTTGGGTAAGACCGCAACGAATGTCGTAATAAAAATCATTGAGTGAAAACTTTCTCTATTCAAATCCATTTCGATGCACCATAGACACTTTTTAAATTGCCGTCAAATTGTAAAAACAAATGACATATGAAATCATTAAACATCTACAAATTCGAAATTTAAATAAATTTTTCATCTGCTCCTTATTGGCCTGTTCTAAAAATTTTCAGTGTGTCCCACGTATAAAATATATTTCATTATCTTATTATTGTATGATATCCAAAGTACATTCAACATTTTGTATAAGTTTTCCTGTGACAACATAAAGTTTGGATTTTGTAGAACATTGCAGTGTCCCGCGCTTGAGGTACGTACGTAAGCATACAAAAGACGTGGGGGAGGGAGGGAGGAAACGGACCTCCCGTGCCCTCCTGGGTACGCCCACGGAGTATCTTTACAATATCATCTGTGATAAATGAAAACATTCAAATAATTCGGAAAGGGAATTCAAGAATTATTTTTTGTGAAGAATATTGCGAGAAGCAACAGGTACCTTCAAGCTTATGACGTCAACACTTATATCTTCTTTATTTGGTACAGATAAATTAAATTTCTTTATTGTTGTGTTGTTTCAGATGTGATGTGCCGCCTGTCAGTGCGGCAGGCTTTATGGGCGCTGGCACTGCTCTGCACGCTGGCGCCCTCGCATGCCGATGGAAACATAGGTGAGTTATATACAACATCATTTCAACCTGTCTTATTTAATTAGCCTCAAGTTCAGTTGTCAGGTTATTCCTTTGCTATAACTTGTGACTACTGAGTATTTATGACGCGCTTGACGACGGAACAATTAAACATGGTGTATTGCCCAATTGCCACACGTTTGCATATGTTGCTCATCACATATGCAAATAAATAGTGTTGCTTTGAATAGTGAATATTAGTAATACAAACATTTTTAATGTATTTACTATTCTATTTTTAGTAACAAGTAATTTTAAATTGAAATAAGTCACTGTCAGGACGGGACTTAAACCCGTAAAGCTGGAGGTACCCTTACGCGACATCTATAATTCTGATACGTTTAAATTATCGTTTACACCCGCAAATAGGCTTTTAAATAGCTATAGCTGTGTACCTACTTAGATCGACCGATGGATGGTTGTTAGTGTTACTCTTTCATTCAAAAACGGCTGAACAGATTTGTATGAAATTTGGTAATGACCTGGAATTACAAATAGGACAGGATAGGAGGACTCTTTACCGTGGTAAAAGAGCAAAAGCTAGTCTAGTATTATGGACAAACATGTCTACACGTTTTTCTGACGAAATCATGGTTTCAAACCCGTCTAAGACCCAAAGGTAACCCGTACCTCTAAATACCAAATGTAATCTGAAATAAAGTACTAATTCTTAGCAAACGTTTTGAAGTGTAGACTCGGTAGGATTAACTTTGTTGGTTTAAGCAAAGCAAAAATGACTTTGTCTTGTTCGCGGTGTGCGCCGAAACGTTGTCATGGTGGAATAGGATGCGATTTCTTGGTCGTTTTTCCTAACTTTTTCAAAGACACTGGGCAAATAAATGGTGGTGTACCACTAGGCATTAACTGTCTTTTATTCTTCAAGTGGGACCGTGCAGACAGGACCCGTCCGGGAGAAAAAAAAACGCAATCCTTTTTTTACCTACGTTTCTCGCCTGTCTCAATTTTGTTGGTTTGCTGTTACCTTCGAACACCCATACAGAAGACTGTTGCTTTCTTTCCGGCATGTTAAAATATATTCATGTTTCATCTCCTGTCACAATGTCATAAGTACACAGCATTTGAAAGTCCGTGATCGTACTTTAACAACATTATTATATCAGCCGGGTGTCACAGCAACCGGGTGTGAACAAACAAGCTTACCTAAATATGATTTTGGTTCGCACAATATTATTAGGTCGTTAATACATACAAAATCGTCGTATTTTAAGGGATATTTTTATAGCTAACATAACTTTATAGGTACACAGAATACTGGACCATCTCTTATGTCATGCTTATGGGCCACTTAAAAATTATTGGCAAAGGTGCCAATACTTTTTAGCACCTTTGTGGCAACCCTCTATACCCAGCTGAGACGAGTACTTTATAATTAAATTATTTCGTTACCTTTTTTTTTCCCGCATTTATCTGTAATTAAAACTATTTGACACTTTACTATTGCATGATTCCAATTAAATCGATGTTTTATCTAATATAATCGACATTATAATTTTAACATTAGTTAGATTTATAGATACATAAGTCTGATGTATTGCTAAGACTGTTTATTTACCAGGTTGCTTATTCAGCGCACCTTTGTGCGTGGAGGGGGTCGAGTGGTGTTACGATGGTAAGTTCAAAACTTATAATGAGAAAACTTCACACAACAAACTTAAATATCTCAGTAAAGTTCCTTACCTGTTGGGTAAATATCAGCCTCAAATTTATTATCACCGGTCATTGAACCGGCAAAAATCTGTCCGTTACACAGTTAGTATAAAGTTTTTTGGATATTTTTCGTACATTTGGTAGATACTTTTAAAATTAGGAATGATTGTACATTATGGCAATGTTTTTCAGATTCCGCTTTCGGTAAATGTATACCGGTATTTGAAGAGGAGACTGAGGAAGGGGCTCTTTATCAGTGAGTCTTACTGCTTTTTCAATATTTTTTACAATTAGCTACCTATTAGCTTGACTTGCGACAATGAAACGGGAACAATGTAGTATCCTTGAAATTTAATTGTATATTTTATCCAGCGTGTGTAATATACAAGTAGTTAACAGAAGTGTCATTAACTGCTACTAAGATTTCTTTTTTTTACTGATGGAACTGAAGGTGTATGTAAATATCACTTGTTTACAGTTTATAGATACGTGAGACTTGAGGTCTATTTAGAAAATATAAAACTAATGATTACATGTTAGATTAAATTTTTATTTCAATTTAGATATGACATGAACTCAGAACAACTAGAGTGGTTTGAGGGGGAGCTGCAAAGACTTGCATCACGTGGATACCGTTGGGAGCATGCCTACACGCAATGCGTTCTGCAAGCGATGCTCTACACTTTACGCCAAAGCCTGTAAGTAACCTTATGTCACGTATTCTTTTGACTTTCTGTTTAAAAAAGGATCAATAAACAAAATATGATCAAGACAGCTGATAATTTTAAGCGAGGGTCAGGGGTCCTTTTTTTCACGCGTTTCCACGACTTTCAGTATTATATATTTTAGTTTATGTCATCGATTCTGTTTTTTTTATGTTGTTGGTGCCTATGGCGGCTAATTTTCTGCCATACCGAGTGTCTATCATAATTTTGATTTAAAGGCTTTCTTGTGTGATATTGCATTTGACATCTTTTTTACTCCTACATTAACTTTAATTTCAGTTGCAAGTGCCTGCCGATGAATTTTTTACTTTTACTAATTTCTTGCGCCATAATTTACATATATAAGTGCTCATACTTAACAATTAAAATTATATATAAATGCCACATTTTGTTTAAAAAAATAAAAACATCTTCACAGAGTTATCTATGAAATTAAATGCCAACATGTAAATGCCACATAAAATTCTGTCAATAATATGAGTATTGTGCGGTACCTAAGAGCCATAATTACTTTTGCTCTGAGTGCGGTATCATTATACTGCTAACAGACATTCACAGACAGAATATAATAGGCAGGCAGTGGACACCGGACTTGGTCCGCTGCGCACTAACCCATCAACGTCAATCATTATTATTTAATATCCCCTGATGTGATGATTTTTCCGCTAAGATGATGATGTATCTTTATATATTCATTTTGCCGTTTTAGTGACCCAGCCAAGGTCAATACAAAAATTTGTGAGCATTTTGCGGATCCTAAATTAGATACTGAATCTGTGGAAAGTGATGAAGAAAAATCAGAAGTAAGTAATGATTTTTCAAACGACCCAATTTTCATAGGTAATACAAGTGTATGGTAAATAAAAACACATGTTTCAGACTGAACCAGCTGAAACGGCATATGTCCGTTTTACACCAAATTCACCACTTTCGGACTTTGCAAATGAAATCTACAACCCACCATTTACACCAGACGATGACCCTACCGAATATGTACCCAAAGGTAACAACAAAGTAATTTATTTGACGTGTAAGACTAACTCGTTAATGAAAAATAATAATATACGTCGCAACTCACAACTAAACTAAAACTTCAAATCAAAGTACCATTTTATTTAAGCTGATGTATTATTTTAGACGATGAACTACCCCAGGACCAAACCCCAAGTGACAAATTACGAGATCTTATGCTATTAGGCGAAAATGAAGAATCTCCGGTTATAACGCCTTTCTCTGGATTCAGGGAAAGAATCCAAGCAGAAAATACGGCTAAACTGATAAATGATAACCCAGCAAGTAATGTCATGATCGACAAAGATAAAAAATCTTTCATACCTGTTGAAAACGAACCAAATATGCCTCTGGCTGATGAAGAACGAGTTGGGGCCCATTTCCGGAAATTCAAAGTTAAAGTGCCGCCTTTTACAGCCGAATACATTACCAGCAATAGACTAAGCCCCTTAGATGAAGAAGTTCGTTCTAATGCTTATAAAAATTATATTCAAAGTTTTGCTGAGAAACAATTCCCTTTTGAATATGAAAACCCTAGCGAAATATCCGAACCGAGGGTGTACATGGACGAGGACGGTGTCGAAGAATTTCCTATCGATGCTGGCAGTGGGGAACTTGATTCTTACCACCTGAAAGGTATATTTTATCTATTTCATTGTCTTGGTGTATTTATTGCATATTTTTTTAGAATTATTAATCCACATATTGTACTGCAGATAATCCTGCTGCATTAGACGCTAAATCAAAACAGATGGCATATTATATGAACTACTGGCGCGATAGAATTGACTCTAAAAACAAACCACAAGACGCTTTTTATGCAGAAGGAGGTCCACTCAAACCAGAAGAGTTACTAGGTGAGTATGTTGCATGACTTTAAATTGTTGACTTAGCGTAATCTTCATGTAAAGAAGGCAATTTATGTTGCTTCTCGCTTCGTTTGCATTGTAGGTACAAAAGCAACATTTTTTCACTCATTCTGTTGAAGTGTTGATATACAAACATTTTAATTAGTTCCCTCATTTTACTCTTCAGTTAACTAATAAGTTATATTATTTTTTGGGCATTTTGTTTTATATAGGGCCGCAAAATATGCAAACCTACGCCAGAATGAGGGTGTTCAAATACCAACCATGTTTCAGGTGAAAATTCCAAATTTTATCCCGAGGATATTCAAGATTTGCTTAATAACGAATGGGGCTTTAAGCGTAGGGAAAGAGACGATGTTAAAAAGCCTGGCCCACGCCCAGACATAGCACTGTTAAAGAATTTATACAACAATAAATCAGTGACAGGTTAGTGTCACGGCCTGAATAACTGTTTAGATCATTGATGTTTCCTCAAATAATACCAGGCAACAGGCTAATGCTGCATCTGAGTTTAAGATACACTTTTTTACTAACCGCACTTCCACGTCTTGTATAGAAAACTGCACTATGTGTTTCCCCAATTTTGCACATTTTAATTTCTAGTGAAACACAGAGCATGGGACTATTACAATATTCCTCCCTAAAAAACATGTTGCCTATGTGTGATTATGTCTAAATGTTTTGTTTTATTTTGTGTTATTTTTATAGCTATTTGTTACGTCAGATTCAATGTTAATACCTATATGTCAATTTTGTCTGTACCTTTTTTAGTATTTACATTGGTTTCATATTTCATTTTATGCGCTTCTCTTGAATTTTCGAAAAGATAAAATATGCTTGTGGTGATAATCAACATCAATCATAGATATCATATTTTCTTAACAATTCGTTGTCTGTCCTCTTTGAAGTAAATAATTATTAATTCAAAGAAACTCTTCACTCAATCGAAACTATGCATGCTTCAAGTTACATCAATGTTGTGTTAAACCAGTTACGGATATATTTACTAGTAATTGACAACATTTATCTGATTTTCTTTTCTAGCGCACGGAGCACAACACGTACACGATGATATATCTTCTGATTATAATCGTAATATCGATCCTTCATTTGCGTACGTGACTATCCATAATGGGTGAGGTTTTTTATTACTTAAGTACAGATATATTTAATATTGCTAGCCATTGATGGATAATAAAGTCTAATATTAGTTACAAACTATGAGCAGAACATTATGTTAGTTATTATTTAATAAGGTTCCAAACTGTTATTATAATAATAAAATTAAAGAAATCTTAATAATTAGTAAGAAAATAAAATCATATTTCTGCTCACTATCTTATCTATTTTAAGTGAGAAAGCTGTCCGAACTAAAGGCCTTATTGTTTATTTTGTGTTTACGACATTATTACATAGCACGAAGAGTGGTAATGAAAATGTTTATAAACCCAAGATAAAGAAATGAGAATAACATATAGAGGACGTATTTTAAGCGTTAAATCTAAAAGGTTTAAGCCCTATTAAACAAAAAACTTTTAACAAAAAACCTCATGAAAAAAGTAACACGAGAGAATAAACATATTCGTAATATTAGGAAAAAATTTATGAAGCTGCAGAAGGACAGTTAGCGTTACGGGTATTTATTTAAAAGATCGAAACGCAAAAAATCTTTGTTTGGAAAACTCAAGAAGCAAATCGAAATTCTAAGTAAGCCATAAAATATTAACATGTTTATTTATTGTAGGAAAGCTTACAGACTGATTGTTACATGTACAGCTGAATAAAAAAAAAATTGCTAAAAACAAGCTTCCACATATAGAAGACTAAGTATTGGTTAAATTACACCAGTTGTGCATATCAAAACGAAAAAAAAAAGGATTCCAAATGTCCATTTAGCTTTAGTAAATTAACATTTAAACATACGAGGTATCTCTAAACATAAAATGTAAAAATAATAAATCAAGGGTGAAAAAACAAACAAAAATAAGCAATAAAATGAACTTATGTACTTCATTTTATTGCCTAGTTTATGTCTAACTATAGCTGCCTATCACCGCCATAGAAATCATTAATAAAAAGTTGCTGCAAAGACTAGTAAAGAGTTTTATTAATAAAATGTTCGGACATCTTCTTGTCTTAGATAGCGGTTAGGAGCAGTTATTTACTAAAAAAATAGGTACAAATACCAATACCACTGACTTTATAATTTGTTTGCCTCAGGTACCTAAATAACTGGGTGAAAGGTACCTCGTTCATTTCATCACTAGAAGAAATGCTTGGTTTAGAGAAAAACACTTTTACACACCCCCGGTAAATTTTATTTAATATTTTTGAATACTTGGCAGACAATACTATTTTCAACTTTAAACAAATAAGATTAGAGCATTGATTCTTGTTTCAGTGTTAATTTAACCGAAGTTACATTCAAAGTAGAGAACAACAGCAAAGGTTATAACGCAGCTGAAGTTGCAAAGCGTGTTGGTAAGCCATCATTGATTCTAATTCTTATACGGTGTACCTACTACAGTTTGCAGACTACAAATCTATACTCATACTAACTGTGCCCGCCACTTCGTCCGCGTGGAATAGTGTATTTATATCGAATTAACAGCCTAAAAAATAAGTTTCAAGCTTCTAGCTCTAAATATGACGATACTTCCATACAACTTTTCATCCCCACCTTTCAACCGATTACACCCCTTTTTTCGCATTAAAAAGTAGCCTATATCCTTTCTCAGGCTCTAGACTATCTGTGTACCAAATTTCATTTAAATCGGTTCAGTAGTTTTGGCGTGAAAGGGCGACAGACAGACAGACAGACTTACTTTCGCATTTATAATATTAGTAAGGGTTAGTAAGGATTATAAAGCTGAAGAGTTTGTTTGTTTAGTTGAACGCGCTAAACTTTCTGATTCGAATTGAAAAATTCTAGTTAAATTTAGTGTTGGATAGCCCATTTATTGATCAAGGCTATAGGCTTTATAACATCACGTTACAACCAATAGACGTCTATTGTAGATATAAATGCTCTAGATCACTTCAAAATTCACCCCCATTTTCGGTAAGGAGTTTCAAGAATTTTATATAGCGTATGACATTAATTTAATTATAACGATGTTGGGGTGGCGAAAATGGGCGTGAATTTAATCAAAACCTAAGAATAATAAAATAATACACACAATTCCTTGCACTTATTAGAACTTAAATTACAAATGCATACATAGGCTATAAACTTTAAAGTAACTGCATTTTCATTTGGTTGCCTCATCGAAAAATTTGGGGCCCATTCGGTTAGGGGGTTAGGTACGGGGGGGTTCAGTATCGCTTCAAGACCCAGATTCACATTCAGAGACACTCGCCATCCGGTTGCCTCTCCGATCCGAATTTGCCATTGCTTTAACTAATAGCTGATAGTAGTTAGTTGAAGTACTATTTCTTTCTTAGAAGACTAATTGAATTTTTTTGATTACTTGACTTGACTTGACTTTGACTAATTGACTTGTTTTGATTAAAAAATATGTACAAATGTAACTGAATGTTTCCACAGTGACAAGATGTTTAACGATAGTTGTTTAATATAATTTATTTCTTCTTTGACATAAATGTTGAGTTTTTCTTTTAGGTAAAAAGTGTTTGTATTTTCAGATGCCATCAAAGATGATGTTTTTCGTCAGACTGGAGCTCAGATAATTGCTACTGGCGTTGGTGGCTTAGTAAGTTATATGACCATACTTCTGAAAATTGAACTACATGGTTTTGGATTAGATTCCATACCTATTTAAATCCTTACCTACTTAGTTTTGGTGCTTAATTAATCGAAAAACAAAAAAAAATATTTCGATTAAGTTACACATTTCCTTTTATTTCGAATTCAAGTTGCGATCTGATCAATATAAATTCTCGCTTGTAGAGATTCGACATACCTGTTATAGAATAATGGATGAAATGTTGCTTTTCTAATAATTATTAATAATTTAATACTTAAGATTGCACGTAATTGCCTGCAACTGAAAGTTGCTTTACATATAAACATATTCAAGTAGTGACGCTTTTGTACTTAAGTACTAATATCTATTCTGTGTAAATATCTACAACCTAAATGTATATTTGCAGGTTAAAGGCGAACCAATAAGTAAACGCATATATAATCCAGAAGAATATATGTTCGGTCTTGATCTGGCAGTGATACTTGCCTTGGTCGGAAGTCTATGCGTCCTGATTATAGGTGCTACAGTATTCGCCGTACTGTTAAAACGAGACATGAGTGCCAAGAGAAAGATGCAAGGCCTATCGTCAGCGGCTGAAATAGATGCTGAAGCTAGACTTGACTACCAGGTAGTTACAGTTTAATTTAAGTGACGTATTACGACCACGAAGAACCTTTATAGGATAACAAAAGAAAAGAAAAAATATACCGGACAATCTAGAAAGCCGGCTCTTTCTTTTTTTGACGTTTTTAAGCAATGAAAGAAAACAAAAAAGGAAAATTAATGATTTAGGTAGATTATTCTGGGTGCTTAGTTTTCATTTACATTTTATATTTACGTTCGTCTGATTTATTGTTAAAAACGTTTTTTATTTCATTAACCAAATAAAAACTTTTCTAGAGATCACCTGGTAGTCGAAATTTGACCTTATTTCATTAACTTTAAACGTTTCCAAATTTCACATTGCTACAACAAACACACAACAAAGACACAAGGTACCTACAAAGAATTGTCTTTATGTATTAAAATATAGACTTATGAATATTGTAATTTATTACAATTTAACATCTCATCCTTATTAGCGGTTAGATGTTTTTTTTACTACTAATGTGCCGATCTTGTTCCAATTCTTCAAAATGGCATCGACTTTAGATTCACTCATTTTGGCGGACAGAAAAACAATTGAAAAATGGCGGGAAAGTTTAATTTTAATTTTTCTATTCCTTAATGTCCTATATTTATTGATATTACAACCAGTACAACTAAAGAGATTTTTCTTCAATTTTATACTTACAAAGCATTTTTTTCTAGTAACTTACGGTAAAACCTTGAATATCTAATATTTTTAGTAAGTAGAAGAGCGTTAAAGTATTCTGCTTAACTTCAATAAATTCATATCCACAACGTGGCAATGTGGCAATTATTTATTGCCTTTACCTGTAGGTAGGTACCCATAGCTTGAGCAAAAAGAAAATAAAATACTTCTAACAACTACTTAAAATAAAGAAAACAGAAATAAATTAAGTCCTTTATTTGATCATATTTTTTTAAAATAAATATTGCATGCTCGCGTTAGAGATAGCAGCTTGTTATCTTTCTAGCCATGTGTTCCGAGCGCGTAGTTTATTCCACCAAACCAAAACTGCTTTTTTCTTATTAACACGTGTAACCTAATCAAGTTAACTATGTTTTCAATTATTAATAAAAGTAAATAAAAAAGTAACCTTAACAACTTTCAAATAAAAAAAGGTCTTACAAGCAACATCATTTGTATCATCAACAAGAGCTTTAATAGTTGGGCCTAGATGTAGTAAGTACTTCTACTTCTAGTTCATTTTTATATAATTATATAGATGATTGTCGATGGATGATGGTGGTGTAATGCCTTTCTTAGTGAAAGTGTTTTGGAAATGCCCATGATCAGGCTATACAGACTGACATGATGATGGTCATTTGGCCTATTACATTTGAAAGTGGCCTAGAAGCATCCTACGTCAGTATTTTCTTAATTTAAAATTCTTCTGTTCAGAAAACCTCATTTTGTTTAAAATATAGTCAATAAACACACGTGCCTAAAAACTTTTGTGTGATATCTTGGTAGTCTTGTGAAAGAGTTGAAAAGACGTCACTGAGTATCGCTTACCGTTGGGTAATTTAATTATGTTTTGAATTGCCTGACCATGGCCAGTGCAACCTTGTTGAAACGTCAGGCAATTCAAAGGTATGTAATACCTACTACGTGATCGCGTTAATTCCCTTACATAATTATATCGCGAAATACGAAAGTTTAAGAGTTAGGACATAAATTTAAACCCTTCTAGTTTTTACCTTGCCGTTCTGCCGTAATAGCTTTATTACTTGTACTCAGGAATTGTGCCGGGCACGAATGTCCGGTAAATGGTCGGGGCAGCAGACGACGACTTCGGCACCACCACATCCTACCGAACCACCGCAGCGCATCACATCCCTTTCAAAGGAACCGGAGGGCAATTCCCCTTCGACTAGATCTAGCACTTCTTCATGGTGATTACTTGAAACTATGTCTATTACGATGCATATTTTTCAAAACGTTATTTGTATCAAAATGATTTGGTTTTGTTAGATACATTCCCTCTTATCTTCAATTCAAAAGTTAGCGCAGAAGTTGTTTTCTATTGATCATTCATTGGGCATTTATATTTCGTTTTTCATATTTAATTTCTATGAATGTCTCACGCTAGTTCAAAGCACACTACTATTATATGATTTTCATTCTTGTACAGGAGTGAGGAGCCAGCTCTAACTAATATGGATATTTCTACCGGACACATTGTTTTGGTAAGTTCATTTTTTTTTAATTATTTTTTTACTTCAAATAAGGCTTCGGTATACCCACAAATATCTCACCCATGGTGTCACACTTGTGGAGATCGGTTTTGTAAGTTTATATGCAAGAATAATACCTATGTATGCCAAATTTAATCCACTCCGTTCGTTCTGAGCTTGTAGAGTTACAATTCTCTATAGAAGGAGACCAAAGCTCGCAAGTGAAATGCTTACAAAGGAACAATTGGTTAGATGATTTGGCTGTTCAAACCATTACCTTATCAGTGTGGTAAAAATAAGGCATTTAATGAGATATAATTTTAATTAAACCAAAAGATACGAATAGTTTGATCTTAGGTTGAGAATAGATCATTACCTATCAACTGATTGCTTGGCCAAATAACTTCACGAGCCAATTCAATGACAAGCTCAACTAAGCATTTCTTAATTGCACTTTACAGGCCTACATGGAAGATCATCTACGTAATAAAGATCGTTTGGAGCAAGAATGGCGGGCTCTTTGCGCATATGAAGCAGAACCCTGCGCCGCTACGGCCGCCACAAAAGCTGACAACACTGGCAAGAACAGATATTCTGAAGTATTGCCTTATGACCACTCAAGAGTAACACTTAACACGCTTTCGAATCATCTCGGATCTGATTTCATCAATGCTTCTACAATTGTAAGTTCCAACAAAGTTTAAAGAATCTATTTAGTAAGCCTTAGAAGTTAAAAGACGTGCGGATTGGTTTTTAAGACCGAAAAGCAAAGCTGAGTCATACATAATATTGGACTAATATCTAATAGAATAAATGAAATTGATTGATTTCACGGATAGGGCGTAGAGCTTTATTTACTCTAAATACTGAACATTAATATTTACTTATTAAAAAACGGGTAACAGTATCAACATTTGTTGTTGGCATAGTTGTAGAAAAAAGATACCCACAAAAATTAAAAACCATTGATTTATTACAGTTTATACAAATGGAATATACTTACCTATGTATATAATGGTTTGAAGAAATATTATTAGTTTGGTTTATAGGTCATTTTGTGAAGTCATGGTCTCTATTTTTAGAAACAGGGAGTTTAGGACTAAATATTATATGACATACGTTAGTTCATTATGAGACCATGAAAGAGAGAGAGAGAGAGAGAGAGATAAAAAACTCCTATTTTGCAGACGGATCATGATCCACGTAATCCAGCTTACATCGCTGCTGCTGGTCCGATGGCGCATACAGCGCCTGACTTTTGGCAAATGGTGTGGGAGCAAGGCAGCGTCGTCATGGTGATGCTCACTCGTCTTACTGAGAACGGACAGCAGCTCTGCCATCGCTATTGGCCTGAAGAAGGATCTGAACTTTACCATATCTATGAGGTAAGTAACTCACTATATAAATTCCAAAATGTATGGTAAGGAATTGTATTGACGCAACCTGTGCCCGTGGCTTGGTTCATGCTAATGTAGATTCACACATACACCTCACGCATGATGAACATCACTCACAAAGCAGTTTAACTTAGCTTGATGACAGCTTAAGCTATGGTGCATTTGTGCCATCCGTGCAGTACACTCTCAGATCATAGAAACAAGCAACAAACGACCTTGTTTCTATGTTTTGAGAGTACACTTTTATTTATGCATATGCGTACATACATATTCTCACACCTATATCCCTGAAAAGGTTGGGAGGTAACTACTCATGTAGTAAGGGGCCTATTGCCATCAACCGGTTTCTATGGGAATTAAAGATGGGAAAATTGGCAGTATATTAAAAGAGAAAGGTAGTTAAGAAGACAATGGAAGGAAAGGGGATATTGCTTATATGTCAGGGTGGTATATCTAACTCGAACGGGCTGTTGCGGGGAAGCCCGAGCCCTCAACCATCTACTATGTTGTAGAAGATAGGGCGCAATAAAGTTCAGTTCAGAACCGGCCCTTCTGGGAGAATACCACCGTTTCACAGAAGACCACAGTTAACCAGCAGTACTAGTGTAGTAGATAGTAAGATTGCCGGAGCTGGGAGAAATTGTGGGAAAGTCAGTTGCTTTCAAAATGCTAGTGACACGGCTTAAGGAGTGTTTATAGGTATCAGATACTGTAACACGTTTTATTGACATATCGCGTATCATTTCAGGTGCATCTAGTCAGCGAGCATATATGGTGCGATGACTACTTGGTCCGCAGTTTCTACCTGAAAAACCAGCGCACTGGCGAGACCCGCACGGTTACACAATTTCATTTCCTCTCCTGGCCAGAGAATGGTGTGCCGTCATCTACCAAGGCACTTCTCGAATTCAGGAGGTAGAACATATTTAATACGAAGAACTAGTGGTTTTGATAATTTTTTCCCCTTAGATTTTTAATCCCTCTGAGTTTCTGACATAAAATTTTCTTTCACTTTTTTTACCACATAAGCCTTTGAAGGGTGATCCAATATGTCTATGTCTCGTTTGCAAAAGAAGCTGGGCAAAACATAAGCTAATTTAGGGACATCCCTAGCTGGGCCCTTTGGTTTTCTCCATATTATACATACATAATTAGAACTCAAGTATTATGATCTATCTATTGTCAGTGCCAGACGCAAAGTTTTAGTTTAAAAATCCAAAATGTTTTAAATGACAGTCTCTAAAAACCTTTTGTTTTGTACCTAACCGTTTGATAACAAATATTTAATTTGAGTTGACGAGAAAATCCTAATATCTGTTAATATAGATCTAGACGGATAGATCTAGACGGAATTATTTTGCTAACTACTTATATCACTTTCCGTAGCGTTAAAGATTGTTTTACTTTCTTTCCATTGTCACGTTTGAAACCATTCTCTTATAGTAAAGCTGGTACAGCAGTCTTGACGAGAGCCAGAAGGATTATGTGGTTGAAAAACCTGTATTATCGTTTATGTTATGTTGATGATTTATTTTAATTTGATCAATATTTTTATACAAAAACACCCAGAGTTTTGATGGAACTAAGAGCATCGTCCCCGTAGAGCTTATTTTTTCAAGTGTAACGTTCCCGGAAGACTAGATGTTCACACTTAATTTCAATGCCTATCCTTTTAACGGGATAGGTCAGCTGTCTGGTTGCAGGAAGCTTTTTAAATTTTATATAAGATCACTTCGTTGTTCGTATGTCTGTCTGCCTGTCAAGATCCTTTTTTTTCAGGAACGCGATGAGATATAAGAAAAAATCCTAAAGTCATTAATTTGTTGTTAAATTTAATTTAACAAACTTATATTAAAATTTCTTAGGCGCTTGGAAAATTTACTGCGACTTTTATCTAGGGCTAAGTTAAGTTTGTCTATCAACAAAAACGGGTAAAGAAAAATCTTTGAGGATCGAGATGACGAGAGGACGAACTATGTATCGAAAGCGCCTCACTTCGTTGCGCGAGTCAGACTCGCACTTGTCCGGCTTTTCCAAAGTGTTATATTTACTAAAACATTGTCCTAGTTAAGTCAATAAGGATTGCGAATATAATAAATACTTGTTTTTTTCAGAAAGGTGAATAAATCGTACCGCGGAAGATCTTGTCCAATCGTGGTGCACTGCAGGTAATAATAATTTTTACACTACTATTTTTTATCATAGCAAAAGAAAAACAGGAATAGAAGATAATATATCTATTGTTGAGGCTTTACGTAAATAGGAAATCCAAAACATGTGCGTTCGATAAAATATTGTAATCTTATTTTGATAATGTGGCGTTAGCGCTGTGATTGTCATATTAATTATTTTAGATATAATTTATCGATTATAAATTAATTAGCACTTGTTTTAATGGTGAAAAAAAAACATCGTAGGAAAACCTGCAGATCTAATAGGTCCCCGTAATGTTCTTAAAAGTTTGCGACCCTGGTCATGGTGAAGGACGAATTCTTCGCAGACTGATAGAATGTCCAATCCCAGATGTGCGACAGTTTAAGAAACATGCTTAATTTTACAAATAAATTTAACCAAGTAGGTAATTAATATGTGTCCGGGTGTGAAGTTGAATCACCTTTGCCGAATATTAAAATATCACTGCAAAATTAAATGTATTACAATTTATATCTATTAGGTACTGTGTCTGGAATAGTTATTTAAGTTTATGGTAAAGTTAGTATATTCAATAGAAAAAATCAAACATAATTATTTTGTTCTCTAATTTTAAAGGCCTATTTTGAGAAAAGAATAAAAAATGTAGGTTATAATTTTTTGTTTATTTGCCTAAAAATATGTAGTAATTATTTTTGTTTTTATATAATAATTATATTAAAACAAAAATAATTAATACATATATTAGAATTATTCTCATCACTACATATTATAAAACAAAATCCCCCGCTGCGTCTGTCTGTCTGTCTGTTCGCGATAAACTGCTGAACGGATTTTCCTGCGGTTTTCACTAATAGACAGAGTGATTCATGATGAGTGGTTTAAGTGTATAATTTGTACCCGTGCAAAGCCGGGGCGGGTTGCTAGTAATTTATAAATAAAGGAATAGTCTGTTTGATAAACTTGTTTTGAAACATATTTATGTGTCTTAAACATTTGACGTGATTGCACCATTAAATAGGTACCATAATTCGATAAATATTTGATATTTGGTCGAATTCACAATATAAAATAACGACGTGTGTGTTTATCCATAAGGTGAACGAATAAACCTACCTAATTAAAGAACTTTGAAATATTATTGTGCAATACATGCGGCTTTTTAAAATAGACCGATATCCTATCTTCGAATTCGATCTTATCGTTTAGATCTGATACATTTCTGGTAATAGAAATAATATTAAAGATTACTGACGATAACTGTTTAAGGCAGTAGGTTGATATTAATTGTGATAACCTAATTATTTTATGTTGTAAAATTGTATTATATCACACTTAATTATAATATAAGGCTAGGACCACCTTACCTGCCGCTATGAAACTTTACCCAAAAATGATTTTTTTATGTTTTGTTTATTTTTCTGCTAGAGTTTTATTCATTAAATATTCTGACGAGAATCAGAAAATCTCATATTTGGTCTGCGCCTGCGGTACCAAATTTGAGACGGTCATTAGACCATATCCTTGTAAAGATAATTAATTGTTCAGTTGCATCAGTAGATATGTTTCTGTGATCACTGAAATCAGTTAAATTACCGGTACTGGGAAAATAAATAGACCCGTAATGCAGTACTTTTATAGCACATATACCTATGTTTACTTACAGTGATGGAGCTGGACGTACTGGCACGTACTGCCTAATTGACATGGTTCTAAATCGAATGGCTAAGGGCGCCAAGGAGATCGACATCGCAGCTACACTTGAGCATATCCGCGATCAACGCCCGCGTACTGTAGCTACCAAACAACAGTTCGAATTTGTACTCATGGCCGTAGCTGAAGAGGTAAGTTGTAGTAGGACTTGGTAGATAGTGATTTGGAAATATTGTTAAAGTTGAATTTGTTGTATTTTCATAGTTTAATAATCTATCAAACACGCGGCTTCTAGGCTAGATAGATATCATGTTATCATTATCTCTGTCATCTTATATCTCTGTAACGTACTTAGATAAGTGTCTAAAAAGAAAATCTGTAATTTTTTTTCTCAGACAAACTGTGAGATTTAGATATTTGTTAATTAAGTGTATGCTAGGGTAGATAGATATTTTGACTTGAACAGTCCTAAAGTTTTGAGCAATTACGGAAATGACCACCTTTTCAGAGTGCGCGTGTGTATTCACTGATAGTTTGTGTCATCTAATATTTATCTAGTATCAGTTCTTCAATTCCATACCTACAAAACATTTTTTTTAATTTTAGAACCCTACAGCGATAACATTTTTTTCTTATTTGAAAATACATTGTTAACAATTAAAAAAAAAACACAATATTACCTATTACTTTTTCAATTATGTACTTGTACAATTACCAATGAAATTGTACTAATTTACTAACAGCCCATGCCCTGAAACACGCCTCTAATCCGGTGAGGATTTACTGTAATCCTTTTTTGTACAAATCATTTGGCAATCATGCATACGACCTGCTTGTAAACTTACATTACCCACGATCCCACAAACCCACCTGTGGGTTCCAAACTCTGTTGCCCACCTAGGAGTGACTTGGCGACTATGGCTACTGTTCTCACCAGCAGAAATATAACACTGCACTGGTGAACCGACTGTGTTGGTTAACCGCATTCACTGTGGTCAGTGGCGGATTTACCAGTAGGCTAAGTAGGCTGAAGCCTAGGGCGGTAGATTTTAGGGGCGGCAAATTTAGGGCCTACATTATTTTTTATGTCTTGTCTTCTGGGGTATCGAATTAGATAGACCAACCGGTAGGGGCGGCAAAATTTTAATAGCCTACTGGCGTCAAATGTGTAAATTCGCCGCTTACTATGGTTCTATGGTGTTACTTCAGTAGAACCAATACCTTTTAATGTTTAGTACGATATTAAATATGCCTATTTAAATTTGACGTTTATGTACCTAGGTACTTACCTATTACAATGGACTGTTTAATAAAACGGCGTAAAAATCTAAAAACGTTGGTTACGGTAATACCTACCTAACAACATCAGTGTAAGACTGAGGGAAATATTATAAATTGTACTATTTTGTTAAATTGACCTGTCTAATAATAATTACAGGTACATGCCATTTTAAAAGCCTTACCAGCACACCTACAACAACTGCAAGAAAAAAAAGACAAGGAGAAGGAGAAAGAAAAGGATAAAGACAAAGATGGCAACACTGAAACCAAGGATAAGTCCAACTGAACGCGCGGCGCTAATAGGAAACTTTATCTTTATGTTATATTAGTACAAGTATAATATTATTGTATTCAATTTGTGGAGTTAATGTAATTTACCTCTAAGTTCAGAATTATGTTACGGTCGCTACATAATAATTAGAAATACGTTGATTTTTTAAATTTCTTAATATTTCAGCAGCTATATACTATATACTATATACATATATATATATATGACTATAAACCCCAACAATTAATATTGGTTCACCGAGAACAGACTGCATTTAATAATTTTACATTAAGAAATATATTTTTGGGTCTCTTATTGACTTATTTGAAGCAGATATTTAAAAAAATATTATAAATTAGCAGTTGACTGTAACAAAAAAAGCAAGGCACAGATAAATAATTCAGTATCTCTATTTGCTGGGGGCCATTACGACACTTATATTTTTAAAGGCTTTTTAATATTTTTATGAAAAGACTTCTTATGAGCCTATTTATTGTACTTAGAAATTAATAAACACAGACCATTAAGTATTTTGTTAACGCACTTATTTTAGTTTAATAATGGAGTGTTGGAGACGTGGTCAATTGTTAGAGAGTTAGATTAACTAAAGGGTTTATATTTAGTTGCGTTTACATAGTTTATTTAACTACCTATATTTACAACAAAATCGCTATACTTTTAAACAGGAATAACTGATAATAGCAAATTAAAAAGTATTTATTTTGTAATGTAAGTTACGATTCATATTTTTAATGACCGTTCTGAGTTCTTATATGTTTGTTTTTATAAAATATTTGTAAGTATAACATTTACTTTTTTGATGATGCATTAAATGCGTATCTCTGTGAATTGATCTAGTCAGTGAAATGTTTATTTAATCATAATATTAAGTAATTTAGCTGTGGCCACGGTTCTACAATTCTTAAATCTGTAGCGTTAGTTTATAATATTTTGTTAGCGTAGAAGTTTTGAAATACAATTACAAGTTTAGAACTCTGTGGCTTCAACTAAAATCATTGATAATTTTATTGCTTTCTGTTATATCATGGTGTCTTTAAAATATTTAAGTCATGACGTAAGTATATTGTATATCTACATTTTGCAACTTATATACCTAGAGGTACCTACTAATATTAAAAAAAGAAAAATTATATCTTTTGCCGAACCATATCCTAAAATAACGGAATACCTGATAAAAATAATCAAATAAATCAAAACAAAATATTTACAGTGTAGCGGAAACAATAAAATCATACTTGTTATGTACAAGATTTATATAAGATATAGTTATTGCATATTATGTGGAAAATGTAAAAAAAAATTAAAAACCTACCCACGAAATTATGGATGTAGTGTTAGATTTAAGAGAAAATATATTTAATCGTATTTCTGTATGAAATTATATGTAGTTTTTATGTGAATTATTGAATAATGGATTTTGATTAAATTGTTATAGGGAATAAGATAGATGTATCCTAATTACCTTAAAATTCCTACATCCTAAATACTTTCTATTGATATTACGTAACACGTAGGTATTAAATTAAATTTAAATTAATTATATATTTACGTTTATAAATGTATGTCAAAAAATTAAAAATGGATGGCGCCACCTGGATAATACTTAGGTTATATCGACGTTGCGGCTGACTTTGGAATGGAACACATTTTCTATTACGTACCTACCTACATCACAGAATACATAATAGTGCAGGTGCCTATATCCAGAAATAGTATAATCCATATTTGTCTTTCAAATATATTTGCATAGATATAACCAAGTACCTACCTACCTAACTGACAATATTTATGTAAGTACTCAATCGAAAACTGTTTTGGTAGTAAAGAATTAATCGAAGCATTTGAAGACTAGGTTTTAGGACCGAATTTATATGGGACTACTTCGTGCGACAAGGAATAATTAATTACTGTCGAACATACATAAAAGTAAAATAAATTCTACGAACGATATGAGAACCTCTTACCTATAAGAAAAAGAAATATGTATGGAAAAACGAGAGATGGCCATACTTACAACTTTTTAAAAACTGCAACTTGATTGTAGGGTTTTTATTTAGTAGATACGTCAAGACAGTGTTGATCGTTACCAAATTCCGTTAAAACATGCTGTTCACTTGAAAACTACCTATGACGTATTACATAATACCTACACCTATCCACATCTACTTGCTTCGTAAAAAGGATGGTACGGCTGTGCCATTGGTTTTGCTCTTCTTGGCGGTGGCACTACCGTGCCCCCAGATGTGTTTGCAAGCCAGAGTGTTACCAGTTACACGCCACCAAATAGGTATGTGATATTTTTCTATTCAGTACCTAATATTTACGCGACTGAGTGATTACGAATTTTTATTTTTATGTATGTATGCGCGCAATACGTATGGTAGCTGAGCGCCAAGTAGTGTGTGTCGGGGTCGATAACCTTATGCCCGTCATGCCCGTCCACCGCACCGCAGGCCCCGCAAGCGCACGCGCGTCACTCGCGCGCCTATCTATGCTATCTAGATATTTATTTAGGTAAGGTACAGGGCTGCCAGATTGTATAATTGGATACAAAATTCGTATAATTTGGTTATCTTTTGTATCACGTTTGTGTAGTAGATTGCATTGTATAATTGGATACAATGTCATTACTGATGTTCTAGCGAAATAGGTACGTACATACAAATAGAGAAGAGATACTTAAAACAAATCATGTCTGTGATACCTAAACTGTTAAATCCTTATACGTTAAAGTTAAAACACCTTTTATTGAAATCCCCAAAGACTGACGTACAGACGTACAGACGTCAGTGTTGTACAACTATAGTTGTACAACACTGATTTTGTAAATAGTTCGTGATTTTGTATAATTTCTGAGACTCTACGGTATAAAATAAGTTGTCCTTACTGGCAGTCCTTGTAAGGTAGGCTGTGACTCAAATCCCGTGTGATTGATGATAATGGGATGGGATTTTATCGTTTTTGTGAATCTGAGCCCTACCGGAATAAAAACTTTACAATACATTTTTTGGAAATTATTTAAAAAAAATGATTATGCCTTTACCTATTTCAATATCTTTTAATTGATGCGTAAGTAATTGGTAATGCCTTTTAGGTAGGTTTAGGAAAAACCTAAACGTATTATCAAAGGAATGAGATTATCTTCAAAGTCATTGATTTAAAAAATTGTCAATACACAATAGTCAATTGTACAGATAAGTGACGTAACTGGCTGATACTCGTGACTAAGACGTAGTATAAGGTACGTACGTAAGGTACACGATACGTTAGGTACCTGCCGCCACGTCACGTAAGTTGGTAAACTTCCACGGGCTACCCTATTGAGACTATTAAATAAGGTTATTTAATAGTCTCAATAGGGTAGTTTAAAGTAGTTTCCTATGGTTAAAATAAATTGTGTAACAGTCTTCATGAACTTTTGACATAAGACTGTGAAAAACTTTGGCCAGTTGAAGTTCCTGCCCTAATAGCCTCTCCAGTCTTAGGACGGACATATGGGTACGCGATCCCTGCCTCAGGATCACTATGTTGTCCGTCTGTCTGTCTGTCAAGATCCTTTTTCTCAGAAACCCGTGAACGCATCAAGTGGAAATTAATACCAAGTACTTATCTCTGCGGTCTCTTGAAGCTGTGAAAATCAAGTTTTTAAGTCAAAAGATACTGCCATTTAAGTCTTAGATTTGACCAAATTTGAACATTTCGCAGGTAAATCAAAACGTATAGGGTACCGTAGACTCCTGTATCTTCGCCTATTTTTGGTATGATTTCAATTTATTTTTTTAATTGCCCGCTTAAAAGAATCATTCCGGAATACGAACACTGGTGCATACTAATGCTTTTTGCATATGTAAGTAACGATTACGTTAGAGTTATAAGTAACAAAATGTCGTTAGAAATTATGCGAACTAAGGAAACAAAATATATTATCGACTACCCTTTATATTTTTTAAAGTTATGTAAAAAAATCGTCAAATAAAAATCTTCTTACTGTTATCACAGATTACTAAGCTGTTATATTCAAATTTATAGACATCTATCGTGACAATTTGCCGAGACCAAAACGCTGGAAATCTTTTTTTTTTGTTTGAGATAGGTAAACTTAGATCAGTATATTTCGAAATTAGGAACAAATAATAGGGTTGTCACTTTTCATTTTCAAGAATAATGATAAAATTTAAAAAATGTATTCTTTCATATTAAGTAAATAAAATAACACTAGTAAGTGTATTTCATTGTTTTTAATTCAAATATCTATATTTCTTATATATATTTAGTAGGTATATAACAACAAACTCAAAACTAAAGTAACTCTAAACTGTTCACAATCAAACAAGATCAGCCTTAATAAAATTACAAAGTCAACTATGCACGAAGTTTTCAGTGTCAGCATTATTTCTTGTTTCTTTGGAACACTAAAAAATCATATATCAGTATGGGATCTTTTGTTTTTAGTGCAGTTTCTTCGCATGTTGCCTGTCTCCTGTGGGCAATGAAATAAAATACTAGAAAATAATTTTAAAACATTTTCACTTATCGATTTATTATGTGTAATGTATTAAAAGCGTGTAGCGTTGTTCTAAGCTGTCTGTACTTACCGTTAATCGTGTTTGTAAATTCAACACTGGGCCTATTCCCCTAGTACGGGAGCTATCTTTGAATGAAAGAACAACCACGTTCAAATCTTTATAATTAAATTAAAAAATTAAATTAAATTAACAAAAATAAACTGGCGTACAGAACACGGCGTGACGTGAACATCGTGATATCTTTCAAACTAAGTTACTACAAAAAAAAAATTGCTTTGAAAATTTTATGCAGTTACCAAGTATGTTGTGTCCTTAAATTTAACAGTCTCCGATAAAATATTAGATTTACGGTAAATCGACACACAACCGCACTCTACCTAAGTATTAAAGAACAGAACTATGTACAAATTAAACGTATTTTGTTAATTTTGTTCTAGGTAGACATGTATATAAGGTTTAATCGAGTCTACCGTACCCCTTGACCGAATTATTAACATAGATTATATTTTTATTAAAATTTTCCGCAGACTCCTCAGCGCATCGTCTTCTGGGTTATGTGGGTTATATTTGGACACAATCGAAGGGGGTATCCACGGGTTTTTAGGAGGTGTCCGGACATTCTGGACAGCCCCCGTTGTGGCGCCCCTGCAACTAATCGAAGGGTAACATAGAGACTTGTCTAGCGATACGGTATCATTAACTCAAATGATCAGTGCTAAATAATATATATATATTGACGCATTCGGTATTATTAAAATTGATTAGTGAACACTGTAGACAAAAAATACATATTTTAATTATCTAGAATCAGATAATTATGAATTGTTTATTATAATTATTACAAGTCAACATGATTTTTTTCACTACTAATATTTTGCATATTTATACGATATTCCTTGAGTTTAGCGTGTGTGGCGTAAGTTTTTAAGATCATTCTTAGGGCACATTGACTTCAAGAGTTGGCAACACAGTCAATAGCTGTCATAAAATTGCGATAAATAGCGTCAGCGATGTAGGTACTTGTATTGTCAAGTTGACGTTAGGTAAAAGTACCATAGTAGCCTCTTGTTGGTCGTTAGCGGCATATTATATTTTTTATTAATTACGTTGTTATTATAATCCTGTTGGAAGTGACAGTGTTTACTAATTGTAATAACCAGTTATCTCAGTAATTTATATATTAAACAAAATCAAAATGGTTAAGGGCCGTGCTTTACATTTTGTGTTCAAAGTAGCTGACAGGACACTGACCGCAAAGTTCTACAGGGATATCCTTGGAATGAAGGTAACAATTTGCACGTTTCTAGTATAATTTACAGGTAATTTTTACATTTGTAACAACCTACATAGAGCAAAGTCATAGTTTTATGTTAAAGCCGGTTCTACATTATTGTACTTAGACACATGTGTCATCACTGTCACAAAGTTTGATACATATACGTATAAAAAATATAATTAAAGGCCCTGCCAGAATTTAAGCATTATCTTGTGGTCTGTAAGAGTTTTGTAGACTCAAGTTACAAAAAACTATTATGCAAATTAATTCCTACACCCAAGTTCGCAAGAGAACAAATGTTAAAACAAAATATAAGTACGAACAATATCCTTTATGTATAAAGATATAGATTGTCTTCCTTGTTGTTGCCTGTTACTTTTTTCGTGTAGAAATTTTGATAAGGAACCTTAAATTTTTCTGGTATAAAAAGTAGCCTATATACTATTCCAGACTATAATCTCTGTGTTAAATTTAATCCAGATCTGTTCAGTAGTTCTGTTGTGATTGAGGAACAAACATCTGTGCGTCCAAACTTTCACATTTACGGGGAACAGCTAATTTTAAATAAATGTAAATTTTTTATTGAATCTATGAAAGCAAGTATGAATAGTTGTGCACTTCAAAATTTTCATTCTGCCATTTTCTCACCATAGCCAAAAAACATTTTTTAATAGTTTACTGACAGAGTTTAGAGATGAGAACAACTATTTAAAAATATAACTTCTGACTTATTGCATACTCTTTTTAAACAGGTACTACGTCATGAAGAATTCAGTGAAGGCTGTGAAGCTGCATGCAATGGGTGAGTAGTTCAGTAAAGAGTTTCTAGACAACCCTAGCAATCAATATTAAACAACAAAGCAAATAATTATTGTGACAAATATGCTAACATGAACTTTATTTTAATATTGTTAAGGTTTCTTCTTAAATTTGTGTTTAATTTTGTGTTTAACTTTTTCACAATAGAAGCATTGGCGGTCACAAAAATGACACATGTATGAAAATAAGTTACACTGGTCAATATTTCCAAGCTAGTACATCTAATCCAAACAATATTGACATCAATTTAAAGTATGTTTAACAATCTTTTATTAAACATCAGCTACATTTCATAAACAATGTAAACATTCAGGATAAGATATGTTAAAGAAAATATTACATGAAAACTTGTATGACCTTCTTGGGGTGTAAAAGAGTGAATGACCTAATTTTTACTTGTACCGGTTAAATAAAAATTGGGTAATTTACGATCCAAACATTGAAGAAGACACATGTTACACTAAACAAGAGAAAATCATAACTCAAGATGGCCACTTGCCAAAAAAACCAGGAGACTGACCGATGTGTCTGGGGGCGTGGATTGCGAAAATTGCCTTTAAATTGATTTGGTCAAGCTTGTTTGGAGAAGACAGTAGAATATGGAGCTGTAAGCTAGGGTCGCCAACTGGACGCCAATGTCCTTTTGTTAGGATATGGGTTCACATTAATGCACGACAACGCTTGTTGCCACACCGCATGAATTGTACGGCATTACCTATATGGGTTTCAGCAGCCAGCCAGCATGAAGTCCTGAACTAAACCTAACTCCATCCATAAAATGTCAGACGGAAGCTGTAATTAGGGTGAGAGGGGGTTGCACTAAGTTTTAAGTAGGGTATAATGTTGTTGTTTTTTCCATGTTATTTATTATTTGTCTTTGTATGTTAATTTTCCCTTGATAAAAATTGTTTTCATCTTAAATGATCCTTTTCTTTTCTTTTTAACACCGATTAACGAAAACACAATCTGTTGTTTTTAGGTTACTATACCTAATAAACTTTCAAATAAATATCGTAACAATACATTGATTAAAGGCTTAGATTAAAGGATTAGTCCGGTTTAAAACTGATTTAAATTATTTTTACCCAAAGGTGTGATTTTTGTGACGTTGAGGGTATATATATATATATATACATGTTTTAGCTACAAGCTGAATAAAAGTTCTTAATTCTCGTTATTTTGCTAGGGAGGTCCAGATTTTCTTATTTATTTCTACAGGAGTTTATTTGTCTTCAAAATGAATAATTCAAACTTTTATTTAGAAATACTGTTTTGACTTATGAACTGAGACAGTATATTATTTATCTTTACAGACCCTATGCCAACAGATGGAGCAAGACCATGATTGGGTATGGACCAGAAGATTCACATTTTGTAGTAGAACTCACATATAATTATGGTATCCAACACTATGAACAAGGAAATGACTTCCTTGGTCTAACAATTCAGTCGAGTGAGAGCCTTAAAAGAGCTGCTGCAAATAATTGGCCAATCAAAGAACACAACAGTTTGAAATATGTTGAAGCACCCGGTGGTTACAAATTCTACATAACTGACAAACCACAACCTAAAGATAAAGGTGAGGCGTTGCATTTTTTAATATAGAATTTTAATTATTTTTATAAGAAAATTTCAGCTATTCTTAGACTAACATACAAGACAACAGACAACAGAAACGCCTATTTGTTTACCACAAGGCATTTACAATGGGCTTGATGCAACATATATAATTGAAATTTTGTATTTTGCTGAATAATCTTGTTATACTTATCATTTTGACCCTGGGTTTGCACAAATTTAATTGGTATCTAGCTTTATATATTTCATAATTAGGAAAACCGCGAATCCCCATTTGAGACTTACGCTATCCATACCCAAGCCCCCCTCGCCCTATCCCTTTTTCTTACCCCAATTTACATTCTTCCTTTGTTGGCGTCAAGGAGGCGGTATAAAAGAACAAAAAATAAAAACGATTACACATTGCGCCGACCCCAAGTAAAAATGGGAAAAAGTCGAAAAGGGAAGGACGATGATGAATTAGGAAAAATACGCTTTTCATTAAAATATTAGAAATGTCTGCCACTCAACGGCCACTTTGCCCAATTACAACTAAAGTTATGATTTGTAACAGATATTAATCAGAATAAAAAAGTAGCATTTGGTAGGAATCTAGGTACTATTAAGGAAAGAATTTACAGAATCTGATCAGTACTTGCAAAGATTATCTCCTTTATCCACAAACTTCTCACTTTGTTATATAATGTAGGAGATATACATAATCAAATTAAATGAAATTCAAATTCAATATCTTTATTTCATAAAATTGATAATCAATTATTCGAAATCGTCAATTAAAAAAAAATTATAGATCAACACACCCGTAATGAAATCCATGTGTCATTGGCACGTGGGAATATCGGGATAAAAAGTAGCCTATGTGTTAATCCAGCTCTCCAGCTATCTACATACCAAGTTTCATCGCAATCGGTTCAGTGGTTTTTGCGTGAACGAGTAACAAACATCCATCCATCCATCCATCCATCCATCCATCCATCCATCCATCCATCCATCCATCCATCCATCCATCCATCCATCCATCCATCCATCCATACATACATACATACATACATACATACATCCATCCATCCAAACTTTTACATTTATAATATTAGTGGGATAGTGGGATTATGCCATAAAAACATCAAACATATTTTTCTGATGTATATAAGTGTACTATAACGTAACTAAAATACAACAATAAAATTGCGCGTCGTCGCAACAGTAGGTACCTAATCATTATTGATAACAATTATATATTTTTATGATAAGGCAATATTAGATAATATCTGTCTGAGATGTCGTTATCATTCGATGATGTGGCAGTTTTGTAGATTGTATACTGACGTCGCCCGCATGGTACCTGTACTGTGTCATGTGATCGATAGATGATATTCAGCTCCTTTGCATTAGTAATGATATTTATGCCACGTGTTTAACAAGACGTTCTTATTACGGTTAAAGCGTAGTTTGACTGTAGCTTCAATAGGTTCGACTATCAGTGCGAACCGGAAGGTTCCCCACCTGCCAAAACGATCAGGTGCCAAAAAAATTCTTAAAAAAAAAACCGACTTCAACAAAAAAAACTATTCCATAAAAGACTTATATATGGTTTTCTCATGGATGCCATTGTCAGAACTGGACCAAATTGGATCACACGGGAAGCATCAGCTATCAAATAAAAAAAGAATCATCAAAATCGGATCACCCAGTCGAAAATTCTGAGGTAACAAACATAAAAAAAAAGCAGTTGAATTGAGAACCTCCTCCTTTTTTGAAGTCGGTTAATAATAAAAATGAGTAAATTTGTTTTAGAATTCTAAAGGGTATCAATATAAACATAAGAACATAATACAATTTAAAAGCATACATCATGAAAAATATTGTAGATATCTTTTAGGTACTTAGAGACCAGAAATAGAAGTCGTTAGTTGTCCTTTTTATGATCGCTTCGGCTTTGCTGATCTTGTCCCCGGCAGTTACAGGATTGGCTGCCTGTTAATGTAGGTATACTCCTGGTAAAGCTGACGTCACTTACAGACTATTAAATGAAAACTAGCATATTTGTTTAGAAATGTATGCAGGACTAAACTATATGAATGTGTGTTAGGTCTCAACTATACGATACGTAATAGGTGCGGTGATGACTGAGATAACGATGAAGCTTTAGGAGCTGCGAAAAAGAAAATCTCTGTAAAAAGTTACTCCATTGATCAAACGGGTTGGCTGTCGCTAATTTGCACGGTGGCTGTGAACAATGAATAGGCAGATTTTACGAGCACTTAGGAGCGGAAAAAAACATCGGTCAAAAGGAATAGGTAGTAGTAATGTTTACGGTTTTTTTCAAAGATATTTTAAAAATATTTGTTTGAGTATAGAGCATTACGTGAATAGACAGGGTGGATCTGAAAAAAGAACACTTATTTAAATCACTGAAAGGGCAGAACTCTAGCATGCAGTTGCAAAATAAAAAAAATTGAAAAAGAAAACTATCTTTGCAAGTTATGACCGTTTGAATTTCAGGGTATTATTACCTCCGTTTCTCATAAAAGCAGGTGGAACGTGTAAAGTAAAAATTGTAAATCGTACATACTTATTTATTTTGGAACTATTCACTCAGTTATTGAGAAAATCCATAAAAACTAACATATTTTTTTTTAAGTTACTTATTATGGAACTTCGTAGTACCGGAATGAAAAATTCCAACTTAAAAAATATAATTCAAATCTTCTACTTTATTCATTCCACCTACTTTTATGAAAAACGGAGGCAAAAATACATGGAAATTCAAACGGTCATAACTTGTAAACGGATAGTTCTTTTTCAAAAATTCTTATTGTAACTGCATGCTGGAGTCATGTATTTTCAGTTATTTAAGTAAGTGTTCCCTTTTCAAAACACCCTGTATACTCGTATATTATTTCTGGTTAAATTCTCGGACGTAGGTCCGGAGATATAACAATGTATATTAAGATCCAGTCTGATTTGTGCTCTTAAAATTCGAACAGTTGATCGGTTGACTTCAAATTTTAAAAGAATTTAATAGTGAAAGTAAACAGAATGTGAAAGTGAACAGATTTTTATAGTGTTAAAAGACAAACAAGACAACTGAACCGGGACAAAGCGTGGCTGGGCTTAGATAGAACACAATAAATTGTTCAATGTTTTTCAAAACATGTTGAGGTTAATGAGGATAAACAGTTGTTGTATTAGTCACAGTCATAATAAGAATAAGTGTAAACAGTAAATTGTTGTAACCCATCTATTATTTACGTTCAATAGCATACAATGTTTTGGCGAGTGTTATTCATGAGTTCTTACTTTTCCGTCTTTCATTACTTTCCATGACAAAACTCAATAGATAGGTAATTCCAAAGTATTACGAAACAATTGATTCACTTTGCTTTTGTCTTATTTTTTCCTGTTGATTCAACAAGAAAACATGACTGACATGTTTACGATGTTTAACTTAAATTTAGATCATTAAAATATGTGCGTCATTATATGTATGGGTGATGCTCTGTCAAGACGTTTTCGGACTGTAGGTACATTGTTGCCTGATCATGTTATTGTACTTCGTATTAAAAAAATCTACTAGAAAAGTAATGATTTAATGAGTTTTTAATGTGTAAGTATAAAAGAGCCCAATGAATTTACATTTTTGAAGTATTGCAAATACATGAAAATTACATTATACTTTCGTAATTATATAACACTAGCACCGCCCCGCCGTTTCACCCGCGTAAGTCCCGATCCCGTGGATATCGGGATAAAAAGTAGCCTATGCGTTAATCCAGGTCTCCAGCTATTTACATACCAAGTTTCATCGCAATCGGTTCAGTGGTTTTGGCGTGAAAGAGTAACAAACATCCATCCATCCATCCAAACTTTCACATTTATAATATTAGTGGGATTTATTTTTGTATGCCACAAACCTTCAGTTTCGTCTTATGAGCAAAAATAAATTATCTTTGGGATTGCAGAGCTACTGACTAAATACGTATATGGTACTATCATTAAGTAATTTTAATTTTTTGGACTTTCATGCATCTAAATTAAAGGTAATCACAGCAATGCTAATGAATGATTTACATTGTTATCGATCACCCAATAGTTTTGTTTGTTTTATTGTTGTTATTGGGTATCCAATGCCTATACTTTTGGATCATCTGTTCAGAAGATTACGACAACTGCTATTAGAATCAGCAGATGGTGTATTTTCACGTGTTAAGTCGTTGGCAATATTCTTTACTTGTTTTTTGTACCGGTGAACAGCAGTAATTTTTCCTCCTCTGTCACTTAATATAGCGGGACTGTTGGCAGGGGACTGTGTATTCTGATTAAGTCGTGAAATATCAAGCAAGCTATTTTAAGGCTTTTTATTGTAGACTAGCAGTTCCCGCGCGGTTTTGCTCGCGTATACATATTTATATATTTTGCGCGGACCCCTATTTTTTTTTCCAAACTAAAAGTAGCCTAAGTTACTCCTTATAACATCAAGTATCTGCCAGTGAAAGTCCCGTGGAAATGGGTCCACCCGTTCCGGAGATTAGCTGGAATAAACAGACAGTAAGAAAAAATAAAAACAAACTCATTTTTAGGCTTAGGTATCGTGCAAATAACTAACTGTATGAGCTTAAAAAAAACTTATTTTGACATTACAAACAGACACTTCAATTTTATTTATTTGTATTGATGGTGTTAGGATTCTATTTCGTGTGTTAATTAACGATCGTAAATAACGTCAACGATAATGTCTACTGTCACAAAATCGGTTGTTAATTTTCTTCGTTTTCTTGTGGTAGAAACAATAATATAGATATTTATTGTTTTGACGTTTTTAGGATTTTTGATAGTTAATATAGTTATAACAATTGTTATAAATGATTATTTTCCATTTTTCACAGACCCAGTAGTCAAAGTGTCCCTGGCGAGTTCAAATTTGGAGAAATCCATTGCTTACTGGAATGGCTTACTTACTTTGAAAATCTTTGAGAAGTCATCGAAGTCGGTACTTCTCGGTTTCGACGAAAATCAGGCCAAGCTTGAACTTGTTGAAATTGGTAAGTATGTCAGTCGACAGACACAAAAATTGTCTGCACTACTAACTACTAGTGATGTATTGTGAATTCGATTCAATCATAGGCCAATTATTTTTATCTGTTAATTACAAAAAACTTAAAGTTAACGCCACACGGGGCAGTGTGCACGTGTTTAGATCGAAGTGAAATTTAATTAAAAACAATTTGCCGTACGAAACCGTAAATATTTGTATGTAGGTACCAAGCTTATTTAAGTTTTACACAATCTATTCACCACAAGTTATTTAAAAATGAGTTATTTTTCTAATTGCGGTACCTTATTTTCGTCAGTGTCTACTGAACAGCATAAGAAGTGCCTTTGTTTAAAGTGAAAATAGCTTTTAATATTTCCCATATTATATTTTCCCATATAATGGAATATTCAAAGTATTAAAGATATTTTGGTACAATTGCACACGTGCAAGGTTTGATAAAAAACTAAGTAGGTACCAACCTCCCTATCTAGTTTACAATTTAAATAGAGATAGCTATTCAAAGACTAAAGTGAGATAATAAAATGTACAAATATGTTGTACTTGAGTCACCTGATATCGAATAAGGTGACTTTCCATTGATTTATACGCCAAAATAAGAACACTATCTGCTTGACAACGTGTGATTACAAAGTTAACAATAGCAGTGAAGTATGTAGGGACCCTTTTTCCTGCGCAAAGTGGGAATATGGCAATGGTTATGTCATTATTCTAATTACAAAGACCTATTACTGCGAGCAGCCCTAATACCAAAGAACCCTACCCCTAGTATTCAGTGTGACCCACGTTACTAGCAACTGATATTTTTAAAAGATAAGAAATTTAAATAATCATAAAAAAGTAAAAACCAGTAACCACGTTCAGTGTAAAGTGTCAGTAGTATCAGGGCTTATTAAATTACTTATTAAACTATTAGCCACATTTTTTTTAAATATTTAAGCCCCACAGATTGATCACCTCACCGGGGCTAAATATTTAGGTTGTAGGTTGTATATCGGACTCGAACTGACTAAAACCACACAGTGTTCCGTCACAGACGCTTATTGCCTTTAGGTGTGCCCTCGTAAAGAAATCCCGGTAAATTCCGGTATTAAAACTATAAACTGGCCTATTGGCCTAGTGGTTAGTGACCCTGACTGCTATGCTTATAGGTCGTGGGTTCGATTCCCACCTGAGTCTGGGTGTTCTTTGTGTCCGTTGTTTCTATGTTTGTAAAGTCCCCCGCGACACAAGAGTAATTTCTAATGCGGGAGTTGTCTTTTTTAAAAAGAAAAAAAAACATTTTAATTTAATTTAATTTTAGAAACACTAAATTTTTTCCATTTCGTGCCAAAATGCATTACTTACTTTTTTTTTCATTATTTAGGTGAGCCAGTAAATCGGGCAAAGGCATACGGTCGCATCGCGTTCGCTTGCCCCTTTGACGAGCAGCCAATCATTGATAAGAAGATCCAAGAGGCGCAGGGTACTATCCTGACCCCACTGATATCCTTGGATACTCCAGGCAAGGCTACAGTGCGAGTGATAATTCTAGCTGATCCTGATGGTCATGAGATATGCTTCGTCGATGACGAGAGCTTCCGTCAATTATCTCAGGTCGACCCCGCTAGCGATGCTGATCTTGACAAGTTCATTAAAGCAGACAAGTCGAGAGCGTAAAAATTTAAACATGTTAAGGCCAGTGTAGGCGGTAGACAGATGAGAGAAAAATAGGCGGTGTATTAGGTATTGTACATATTGACCGGGTTGGGGTATTATACGCAATAACTTTAGTGATAAATAGTTTAATAATGAGACATCCGTGTTCAACATCTACACATTTGTATGTTTGAGGATAGAAACTCATCCTTTCTAATGAGAAAGAAAAAGAAAATTAAGTAAAAATGTGCCGCCGCCGTCTACAATGGACTTGGTAATAAAAAATATTACCATTGGGTATGCAAAGATTGTCTGTCTCACTTATATATATGATAAATGCTTTTCTAAATACAAATGTGACCCAATGTCAATATTAAATAATTATACTAATATATTTCTAAGTTATTGGTCAAGGGTTCTGATATTAATGTTATTCTCAACTAACACCTAAGCAAGTATTTCAAGCCTAGCATTTACTATATTACGATTTACTATCTAAACATATACTATGTATGCAAACACTTATTATTCCATAATACTTCATGTAGATAGGATATAATAATAAACTAATTACTTAACTGCTTCATACAATGTATTACAATACTAATGTTTTATTTTAATTTCTATCCTTTGTAACTAAGGCTCAATATCCAGTGAGTATTCATAATGACAATGTAATTGTGATAAAATTGTTTGAGTACATAATTCTTAAGTAGTTCTACCATTCCAAATTGTCTAGAAATACAATATAAGTACTCTGTTTGTTACATATCGTTACTAAATTTTGTTTTAAGATATATTATGCACGTTTATTAGCTATTGTTGCGCTCAAGTATAATTGTTTTAACTGGAAAAAGAATAAAAAAATAAATTCTATGTTTTTCTTTTCATTATTATTTAATATTTACTAAGTTCTCTCGCCAATCCGTCACTATTCATATTTTAACATTTAAATATACAAATTGTCGCCTGTGGTATTTCCGGACCGATACCATCGTCAAGAAAATAGCGTACCTACTACCACCCCAAAGGCCGGCCACTTGTGACTTCAGTTGCAGGTGTCTATGGGCGGGGTAGTCACTTACCATCGGGTGACCCGTGTGCTCGTTTACTCCCCATATTTCTCTGCTTACTTATTAAGTTGTATCTCGATCAATAAATTTAAAAGTAGTAGTGAAATAATAATGGTGAATAAAATGAGTATATTGTTCACTATTGTTGTTTATGCATAAATATGCAAGATGTAAGTATGTCACAATAAAGTACCTATAGTAGTAGTTGTTTATGGACTATTTGCGTGCAGAGTCAACGCAGACATTCCAATGTCAAGTGTTTCAAGACAATAATATAGCTTTAATACGGGAAGATGACTGTCAAGTCAAATCAGTATATTATGCAGCGAATGAAAAGAGTATACCGGCAATTTTAGACTAAAAAATATATTAATTTTCGGTGAATCACGCAGTGCTTTAAGAAATGCACTGGACTTCGTTTAAAAAACTTATATCTGTAGGCATAAAGCTACATCCGTAAAGCAGCTAGCGCCTGCATTTTAAATCAATAATCCGAAATGTCCCTTTCTATGCTATAATAAAACTCGTGTACATGTTCCCTACAGGTCCACCATGAGGATTCCATTGGCATTACTATTCGATAGACAATAGTCTAAAACTTTCGGAATTATTTACTCTGTGGCGTAAAAACATTGACGGGCCACATCAATATATCAACAGTAAATTTGATAAGAGGGTTGGTTATTCGTACCTGTAAATTAGAACACCCTAGCCTAAGCCCTATTATGGGTGTCACTTAATGGTGGTTTATAATATAATAAAATACAATTAAACTTATTTCCATGTAAAAAATATTTTTATTTTATTTTCAACGCCGTTCTTTTTAGATCATTACTGTGATATACTTGTATTTTCCGCTAAACACAATACAAGTAAATTAACAGTTATTTTGTCACCAGGTCTCGACCTGGTTACTAGTGAAACTATTTTGCTAAATGTCGCTATTACTAGCAATTACACCATACGTATTACAGTAAAACCTGCTACTTTACTGCCTTCTAATTGAGTAATCGGTGTAGGTACGTATATAAAAAGGATACAAATTGAAACCAACGAAACGAATATGAATTTGGAAAGTCTCCTCATAATATGCATGTGGTATAGTCAAACATCAAATTTCCGGCGCTCCTAGGTTTAGCTAGTCAAATCTCAAGTGTGACAGTAAGCCTTAGTCAAACTCCAAACCAATAGCGTGTTTGTGCCTTTGACTAACGAATTTGTGTCTAATCTTATGATATGGGTAGGTAGGTACTGTTAGCAACAACCTCACCACACTTGCTATAAAAGTAAAAACTCAAATTCTCGAAATAACAGTAACCGCGATGTTGTTCGTGCCGCAATCACGCACGCTTAGCCTTTTATTATCCTACCATTACCCGCCTTTTTTCAGGCGGACCAATGGCTAGGCGCCACCCTATAACTAGTTATTATGTTCACTAATATTTTTTTATTAAATAATAGTGAACTGTTTTATAATCCACTAAAGCTTCCCTCTATTTTGAATAAATTAATACCAGTTTTTGATGCAGTCGATACAGCCGATATCGATACTCAATATGATCAAATCGGGGTTTGAGCAGTCGGACCTAAATTAGATAGCTACAGGAATGTGTTTGTTGGACTTTTCAAATGAAGAAATGTTAAAATACATTTCTTAATTTAAATATTTAATGTTTCATGTCTTTATTCAAATTATTAATTTTCAGCATGAACTTCGCTTGTTTATCCACATTTTTAGTCACAACAAATTTTGGTTTCCTCATCTTTACTCTTAACACCTACACGTTTAATGTGCAAAAATTTAATAGTAAATGAGTTTATCAAACGTCCCCAAGAGATAGACTAGACGTGTCATCTGATGGTAGGTAAGTGACTACCGTCGCCCATAGACACTTGCAACTCAAGAGTCGCCGGCCTTTGAAAGGGGAGTAGGTATGCCCTTTTCTTGAAGGTCGTATCGGTTCGGAAATACCGCAGGCGACAATTTGTTCCAGAGATTGGTTGTGCGAGGCAAAAAGTTTCTGGAAAACCGCACTGGTGGATTGTCAATTATCTAGGTGATAGGGATGATAGTTTTGCCGCGTTGAACGGTGGCGAAACGCTGCGGCCGGTATAAGTCCGAATAATTCCTCGGAGCACTACCCATAATACAGGCGATAGAGTGAAGCTACATCTCTACCCAACGCCAAGGGGTCAAGCCGATCTGAAATATCCTGGCAATCGACGATTCGAGTCGCTTTCCGTAGAATGCGGGGAGGGAGAAGCTGATACTGGGGAGCTCCTGCATAGAAATAAGAATAGTATTCCATATGCGATCGAACCTGCGCCTTTTAAAGTTGTAGGCGGTGGGCCGTGGTGAAATATTGTCTCGATCTGTTTAGCACCCCAAGCTTCTTCGAGGCTAATCTAGCCTTACCCTCCAAGTGACCGCGAAACTGGACTTCGCTCGATATATCGACGCCAAGAATTCCGACGCTGGCTGTGGCAGTTAGGGAAGTACTCTCAAAGCGAGGTGATATAATAAATGGTATCTTTTTGGCGGTGAACGCGCAAACTTGTGTCTTCGTTGGGTTAAATTGGACTAGATTAAGTCGACCCCAATCCACTAGAGCGGGGAATCAGGAAGCGCAACAACGAGAATGTGAGATCGGTTTGAATATTTACACTATTTATGTAGTAATCAGAGTTGAGGACTCTGACAGTCTAGTATGGACATGGGTCCCGTCCCATTACAAGGTTTCATACTGAACAGGCTACTTTCGGGAGTTAACACTTTGTACCGATGATGTAGAACGATGTAACATAGTTTGTTTGTACTCGGTATGGTCGTGCGGTTGATCGTTGTGCGTGCTGCGCGGTCAGCTGCAACAACTGGCCGTGCTGGTGTACCTGCAACTGTGTGTCCCCACCGGGTACGTACGTCCCCACAGATATAGACATTTATTTATCTATAATATATATATATATATATTTAAAGAGTTCAATGTATAATGACAGGATAAATTCTTTTATTTTTTATGACGATAACAATGCTCAAAGATAAGCGTCTTTAAGCATTGTTATTAATTAACTAACTACTACTAACTAAACTAAAATATTAACTATCATTAAAATCATTAATTAGTCTTTAAGCATTATGTTTGTATATAGGCATGTTTATTCATTTTAAACAATATTTTAAATATAAAAACAAAAACTTTTCTCCGGTGAGTACACAAAAACAATGAAAATAGTTAAAGACTAGTCAACGACTTTAAAGTCTGTAAAACCTCTAAAATATAAACCCTGTCAACAAAATGCTTAAAGAATAATCAACGAGATTAGAGTAGGTACCTGTCATACATTTGAACCATTTCCTGATATTTCAAGGGGAGTCACTACATGTCTGCAACAGAATAAACGGCTTATGGTTTAAAATTTTCTTTAAAACATTTTCGCAGTTGTGTTAGAATGTCGACTTTGGCCTACATACTAATTAGCCGATGAGTTTCAATGATCACCATCTTTCTCTCTTATCCGGTTCCGCTTACCTTAACCGCGACGAATCTATGTTCGTACAGTGCTACCAACATAGATTCATTCATCACAAACTTAGGGACAACTACTAAAAGTTAATTTCCTTATTTCGTATTAAGTACTTGTTTTGAGAAATTTCCGAACGTTAATCAATAGGTTTTCTTCAGACTATGTAGAATAAAGTATTTAGAGCCTCCGGTAACCTCACTCACTCGGCGAACAGCGCAAGCACTGCTTCACGCCGGTTTTCTGTGAGAGCGGTGGTATCACTCCGGTCAAGCCGGCCGATACGTGCCGAAAACAATGGCTCCCCCACGAATGCTATGCTTCAGCATTGTTGTATGACGAATATAGCTAACAACAAACCTATAAACTATTTAAATTGTTAGATTTTCAATTCGTAATTATAATATCTTGATCATTATTTATATAAACAAGTTACAAAAAAGTATCTAGAATATCCCTACTTCAGTAGTATCACAAACTTAGCGACACAAAATTACGATATTATTATAACCTTGATTACATGCAACTTAAATCGACCGCTATTCCGTGAGTAATTTTTTTGCGTTTTTAATGATTTCAATCCGCAAATATAAATCTTTTCTTATGCTAACCAAATCTTAACGGGGCAAAGAAAAGAGCCATGAGCAGTTATATTCTGACATGCCTAAATTTCTCTTTCAGCGAGCGAGAATTTCGACTGTCAATCCTTACGCTCACCAGCAGTGCACGCGCAACCGCACAGCTGTTTGCAACTGACTGAGGTGTTTTGACTGTCGCACCGCTCTTAGGTTTAACATCAAATTGGCGGTATTTGGTTTTTAGACATTTCAAATAATAGAAGTTTAATACTAACTTATTATTAAAATTAGTAACATTTTAGTTTCTTATTTTTGCGCTAGAAACAAACCTCACGAAATAACGTACTATCACGAAGTCCAGTTTCGCGGTCACTTGGAGGGTAAGGCCAGATTAGCCTTGAAGAAGCTTGGTGTTCTAAACAGATCGAGACAGTATTTTACCACGGCCCACCGCCTACAACTTCATAAGGCGCAGGTTCGGCCGCATATGAAATAGTGTTCTAATTTCTATGCAGGAGCTCCCCAGTATCAGCTTCTCCCTCCCCGCATTCTTCGGTGACTCGAATCGTCGATAGCTAGGATATTTGAGATCGGGCTTGACCCCTTGGCGTTGCGTAGAGATGTAGCTTCATTTTGCATTCTCTATCGCCTGTTTCATGGGTATTGCTCCGAGGAATTATTGGAACTTATACCGGCCGCAGCGTTTCGCCATCGCGCCATTATATATATATATATATATATATATATATAGATATAAATTATTATATTTCAGAAATAATGCAATTTTGCGCTACTTCTGTGAATTTCGGCAGGCTACAATAAATAAATGTCTATATCTGTAGCGCGCGACAAGGGGGGACAATTGAAGTAAGTTGGTCCTCGCCACCGGCACGCTGAGTGGGGCGGAGGGTGGCGACCGCGCGCCCACGTACCCGGTGGGGGACACACAGCTGCAGGCACGCCAGCACGGCCAGTTGGTGCAGCTGACCGCGCAGCACGCACAACACGTAGCATGCTAGCGCGAAGTCGCCTATGTTACATCGTTCTACATCATTGGTTACAAAGTGTTAACTCCCGAATGTAGCCTGTTCACAGTGTGAAACCTTGTAATGGGAGGGACCCATGTCCATACTAGCTGACTGTCTGACTAGTAGACTGTCAGAGCCCTCAACTCTGATTACTACATAAATAGTGTAAATATTCAAACCGATCTTACTTTCTCGTTGTTGCGCTCCTTGATTCCCCGCTCTAGTGGACTCAATTTACAAACTTCAAGGCAAGTATTAGGGTATAGTTATAGTTAATTTAAAATATTATTATTGTTTCTTGTTCATACAGATAATACGTTTTTTCACGCGTAACATGTTCCTAAATCACGTGATTAGCTGCTAATGGAGGGACCAACGCGATTTCATTGCGGCATTGTTTGAGTTCTAGTTGAACAATCAGCGAGTGTAAAAGTGAATAGAGAAGTGGAAATGTAAGTGCGAAGTACAAGTGACAATTTAAATAGTGAGAATTTATCATAATTGTAATAATTGTGAATTATTGAAATAAATGGTGTCTATTTTGGTAATAAATTGGTGTACCTTACTAATCCTGAACCTTAGCTCGTAATATATAAAATTAGTTCGATCATTTATGCATTTATTTGTGCTAAGGTAAGTACAATTGGTATGGAATTAAAAAAGGGATACCAGAACAACAATAGGCACCTATATGTTTTTTTTAATTTGCTATCGCTAGTGAATATAATATATATAAGATAAGATAAACATTTATTGCCAAAATTGTTTACAAGTTCTTCTGATAATAGTCATAATTGAACATATTGCAAGACATACTTTACATTATTAGACACCTATTACATTATTAGAACACAACTTCCGAGTAAGAAGAACCTGTGATGTCAGGTTAAAGACTTAAAATTATCGATTACCACTAATAGCAATTGACAGTATTCGAACAAAATATTTTTTAAACATAATCATAATAAACATGCAAATTTTAAATAATAATATGAAACAGAATGGAAGTAGGCGATATAAGGCGAATAATTGAATAGAATTAATGATAATTTTAGTTTAAAAATACACAAAATTACATAGAAAACGAACATTATTTAAAATCAATTCAAAGATTTCAGAAGCTCTCTGTACCGCCGTATGTCCAGAGTAAGTAATTTTTTTCTTGTAACTATTTTGGCTTCGCGCGGTGATGCATTGAATTTCTGGCAGATTTTATTCATTTTTTTGTAGAGGTAGGGTTTCATATAAGCACAGAAACGCCTGGTAAAGAATATATAAAACACAATACGGATCGGATCAATCTCGTAAGTAGGTAATAATGATAGTTTATCTTCCCGGAAGCAAGTTCGCGTGCTGCTTCTATTTAGTGATAAACGCCTAGATATAAATCGCGAGGTGAATCGCGGCAAGTGGTTAGCACGCCAAATGGCTGACCGTATCGACCAAATAACTTTTGTGGCGAAAACTGCTGAATCGCGTGATGCCTTTCAAAGCTCGAGCCTCGCCTACAATCGTTCTAGAAGTTTTTAAAATCTAACTTCCACCTGCACGCGTATCGTAAATCTTTTTTTAGAATCAGAACGATATGGCTTCATTATCATTTTTCAGTCCTGGTTTCGACACTGGGCTCGTATCTACAGGTATTGATTTAAGAAAAGACCAATGATTGACACGCTATACTACAATAGCTAACCAAAACTATATATTAGATATTTTTTGGCAAAAATTTGTTAAAAATTAATAAGTGATTTATAAGCATTATTATTAGGCACGGCATATTAATCCTTTTTGAGCGAAACGTATTTCAGCATCAATATAATTTTATGAAAAAAAAACTTAGCCCTTTATAGCACGTTATTCGGTTATTTGGAGGCAAATTATTTGGACGCATAGCTCGACGATACTCGATAATTAAAATAATTTAACACTCGGCAAGGTTCTCGGTAGTGGCGCGATGACTATAGTAGAAGTGGCGATGGGCTGGTCACATCTTGCAAAGCACCGACGGCCGTTAGAGGAAACGGGTTCTAGAGTGGATACCGCGAATCGGTAATCGGAAGCTAGGATGCCCCCAGCAAGATGGACTGACGATCTGAGGAAGGTAGCTGGGATAGATAAAGATGGCGCACCGCTGGAGAGCCGTGGACTGCGATAGGCTGATGATTGGGAAGTTTACCAAATGTACGTGTGTAGTTAGTATTAAGACATATCAGAAATATACCCAAGAAAACTATTTCTTGTGGCAATGTTAACTAAATCGTTAGGTTGTAAAAATAATCTAGGAACTGACACATCGATCCCGTAGTTCACAATCTTATTACTTTAAACGAGCAATTCTTGTATGTATGTATTTATTTATGTATGTATTTATATTCGGGTATCTCAGAAACGGCTCTAACGGTTTTGATGAAATTTTGTGTACACATACAGTTTTGCATTTTAAGTTCAACTGCAAAGTTGTATTTCCCGTAAAAGCGCAATTTTACAAATCAAAAATATTTAAAAAAAATATGCCGATTTTGCAAAAAGCTACCGAGCCAAAGCTCGGTCTCCTAGGTACTCATACTTATTACGGGAAAAGGTGGTGTACTTAGGACGATTTTACACTAATCATAAAAGTTACAATTGCAAGGTGCAAGCCTACAGACACACTGAATTGTTTGGTATTTCCAGCAACCAACCTTACATGAGCGCTGGACTCTCTGTACATAGCACGAAAAGTTTTTGCCATCGTCAGAGTCATGATAATAAAGTGTATTTACACTTTATTATCATGACTCTGATGGTGGCAAAAAATTAAAATGAAATGTCTATATAATTTGCCGTGTGTGAGATGTGTAAAGTTTTTATTATTATTATCTATTTACATTTTCTACGTGAATAATAAAAGTTATAAATACTTAGACAAAATAATAAGTGAAATTGTTACTTATCGTTCTAAAGTGCTTGGTACGCTGTAATCTAATTAAGGAGAAAAAATATTTTTTTCGTTTACAGCAATTTTCTCATTCATACCGTTTGATGAAAGTGAAAGATATCGTTAGAAAGTTCATCTTAAGACTAAGCATGGATAAAATAAAAGTTCCGAACGTAGATTTCTGCCCTGCGTTCTGTAGTTATACTGATTTATATATAGGCATATACAGTTAAGAGATCGTCCATTAATTACGTATGGCTCGAAAGGGGGTTCCGAAAAAATCACGAAATATTAGAAGGGGGAGGGAGGCGGGTGTTGTGTACTGAGATAATCACGTGTATTTATTTATTCGCGCGGTTTCTCAACCGAAAAGTGGCGCGTGACCGTAACTCGCCGTTGCAACGATTTCCCCGTCCCGCCGCTTGTCAGTCGCCAGTAAGTCTGTGATTTTCACCTGTTTACCCCTTTCCTTTATTATTTTTATACCAGTCAGAAGCAACCTTCAACATAATATCTGTCTGGACATTTTTATTACGGTGCTTAACTTTCCAGCTGTACCCACTTGTACAGAACATCGTGTGGTTTTAGTCGGTTCAACTCAGTTCAATTCCGACATACCAGTTCACCGTTAGCTCCGGTGACGTGATGACGTGTAACATGACCACACGAAATAAAAAGCACTATTCATTTATAAAATCCTTTGACGAATCTACAATTGAAGGCAAATTTGGCCGTAGAACTAGTTAAATTTTGAAGTAGAGCAATAAAAAATTAGGAAACGTTGCGACACACGCAGCGTGCGTTATTTCAGCTGCTTATTTGTAATCACACCTGATCGTTAATTAGACTTATTTCAATCGTGCTATTTTGGAAAACCTAATCGTAATATTGGTGGTGAAATATTGAAATGAATACGTACTTTTATTTTGGTATAAAATGTATTGTGCTTTGTTTTATGTAGCATTTTAAATCTATAATTATTATAAACTACATTGAGAATGAGAGCAATACATAACGTATCTTAGTGGGACTTAATTGCAGTGAGTTTACGTCATACAATACCTTCTTATACCCCTAGCGTGTCGATCGAAATGTAGCCATTATAGTTTTAGGGAACAGACCATTTCCGATTAAGTATGTGTAAATAATATACTGCCGGTTATCAGAGAACGTATAAATGTTTTGGAAACTGAGATGAGTAATGTAAAAGTGTAGTATTTTTTAATGCGTTTTAATTAATATAAATCTCTACTGTTGGATGTAATCCACTTCCGATCAAAAAATCTGTGCCTTTATCCCACTACTTTCAATTATTATCCGCGGCTTCGGCTAATAGATCCACGACCTTTCATAAATTTTATTGCAATCGAGGATCCGGCTGATCAATTTGGAAGGAAGGCGGGGGCGGCTAC